>CM075695.1:20936540-21356540 GCA_037954015.1 Psophocarpus tetragonolobus
TAGGAAATAAGGGGGTAGTTTGATAACTACACCCTCTTTTGCTAAATAAAACCCAAAACTAATAAAGGAGTAATCTTGGCCCTTGGATGAGGTAGCTTGGGCACCAATTCTCATCTAAAGGAGCGTATTGATTGGACTTTGGGCTTCAATCCTCCTCCCTTGGATGACTCCTTTTAACCCTAGCCCTTCATTTCCTTCATGACTTGTCCAAGAGGTTAGCTCCCTCTATAAAAAGGTGCTCCTTCACACTCTTGTATTTTTTACACTTTATTGAATGGAAAAACCTTGAGTTGGCCAAAATTCTCTTAGTGTCCACCCTTCTCTCTTTGAGAATTCCTTAGGTTTTTATCAAGGGTTCCATCCCTTGTGGCAAACTTTCCCTCTTAGGCTTATCTTACCTTAAGTGGCGCCTAAAACCACCTCACTTCTTACCTCTCCACAAACCATTTCACCAAAGAAGAAAACCTCTAGAAAAAGATCAAGGGAGGCATGCATCAACTAATACATGTCCAAAATAAAATCCTAGGTTCCTAAAATAAAAATTACAAGTAAATAAGTCATGACTTGCATAACTTGATGGTCATATAGAGGTGAGATCTTCCTCCTTCTACTCTAGCCATGTCTTCTTCTATTCTCCTGGCCATGGCCCTAGTGATAGGGCCCTTGCTTGGGGAGAATGCATCATCTCCTCCCCCTTGGGAAGGATTTGACCTCAAATCTGATAGGTCCTCCTCTTCTGCATCATCATCTCCTCCCCATTTTTATTAACTATAAAACCTAAGAACACCACACTCTCCACACAAAAATTACATTTTTCAAGATTTCCATAGAGTTGGTGTGACCTAAGAATGCAAAAGACGCGCCTAAGATGACCTACATGTTCATCTAGGCTCTTGCTATACACTAAGATGTCATCAAAGTAAACTACACAAAATTTTCCTAAGCAATCCCTAAGGACATGATTCATAAGCCTCATGAAGGTGCTTGGGGCATTGGTAAGCCCAAAGGGCATTACCAACCACTCATAAAGCCCAAACTTGGTCTTAAAAGCGGTTTTCCACTCATCACCTTCCTTGATGCGGATTTGGTGATAACCACTCTTAAGATCAATTTTTGAAAATAATTGGGCCCCATGCAATTCATCAAGCCTAAGGATAGGGTGCCTATATTTGATGGTGATGTTATTGATTGCTCGACAATCAATGCACATCCTCCATTGGCCATTCTTCTTAGGCACCAACAAGACTGGCACAGCATAAGGGCTTAGGCTCTCTTGAACCCAACCCTTCTCCAATAGTTCTTGGACTTGAGATTCAATCTCCTTGGTCTCCATGGGATTAGTCCTATAAGTAGGCCTATTAGGCAAACTAGCCCCAGGTACCAAGTCTATTTGGTGTTCTATACTCCTAATTGGAGGAAGTCCTTTGGGAACTTCATCAGGGAATATATCACCAAACTCCTTTAAAAGCTCTTGAACCTCTTGAGGTAGGTTCTCATGTCCAAGTTCTATGGCAGTGCTAGAAATAGAAGGGAAAAAAGTGCAGGGGGAAGAAATGGGGGATGCCTCTTTGTAAAGGAGGAGATAGAAAGGTCTGTTAGTTAAGGGGGTTTCCTTTAAATCCAATTTTGTCACAAATAAACTCCCTTTACTAATGATTTTCTTGGAAGGAGCACCAACTTCCAACTCAACCTCCTTACCCCTTTCAAGCTTTAGGGGTAAAGCTTTGCTTTTTTTTTTCTCCTCATCTCTCTTATGTTTCATGATGAGTTGGTCATCCGCCACTTGTAAAGGTGTTAGAGGACACAACTTAATGCGCTTATCCTTATGAGTGAGGATGATGTTATTGGAATGACCATGGTGTATGGCTTTCTTATCAAATTGCCATGGTCTTCCTAGCAAGATATGGCCAGCTTCCATTGGGACTATGTCACACAGGATCTCATCTTTATAAGACCCAATGGAAATTGGAACCTTGACTTGCTCATTGACCTCCATTTCCCCTTGCTCATTGAGCCATTGAAGCTTGTAAGGCTTAGGGTGGGGAAGTGGGGTCAAGGCTAGCTTTTCCACCAACCTTGAGCTACAACAATTGCAGTATAACCCACTATCCACAATGAGAGAACATATTTTGTCATTCACCTTACAGCGAGTGTGGAATATGTTTTCCCTTTGAGATGAGGACACTTTCAAAGGTTGGCTTCCAAGAAGCCTTCTTATCATTAAGAGGTCTCCCTCACATGCATAAGTGGTTTCATCAAAATCAGATTGGTCTGCATGAACCCCTTCTCCTTCGCTCTCACTAGAGGAGTGTGAGCTAGACTTACTACTATAAACATCTTGGGCCCTCATGATGATGTTTCTCTTAGTAGGGCATTGAGAGGCAATGTGGCCTCTCCTAAGACATTTAAAGCATTTGATACTACTAACTTTCTCATGAGAGTTAGTAGTAGGGGTTTTTCTCTCTACATGTGATGTTTTATGCTCTTTGAAGTGCTTGGGATGTTCCTCTTTGGGGTAACTCTTGAAAGAGTTCCCCTTAGGTTGGTCCCTCTTTACATAAGGTGGGTTATCCTTTTTAAAATGTTTCCTTCTAAGTTGATTTTCCACCTTGATGCAAAGTTAAACTAATTCATCAAGGGAATTGTATGAGAAGAGCTCCACCTTATCACGAATTTCAGGGCTCAACCCACACAAAAACCTTGCCATAGTGGCTTTGGGTTCCTCAATGATACCCGCCCTCAAGATAAGAAGTTCCGTCTTTTGTCTATACTCTTCTATACTAAGGTTGGTTTGCCTTAGCCTTTGGAGTCTATCCAAAAGATCTCTTTCATACCAAGAGGGAATACGCCTTCTTCTTAGAGCACTTCTAAGATCATTCCAATATCTTATGGAAGGCATATTGGTGCGGATTCTCTCATTGGTTAACCCAACCCACCAATGCATGGCATGCCCTTGGAAGCTAAGGGTTGCCATTGGAACCTTTCTTTCTTCTCTTACCTCATGGCAAGTGAAGAGTTGTTCTACCTTGATTTCCCAATCAAGGTAGGCTTCCACATCTTCCCTCCCATGAAATGGGGGGAGATCAATTTTGGGCTCCCTTGGAGGGGCCCCATTATTATGCATGGGTGAATGGGAGTTTCTCCTAGGATGATTGTAGTATTCTTCCTCACTTTCACTCCTATGGGTATGTCTAGATGGGGAACCTAAGACTATCCCTTTCATTTTGTAATTCTCACCATTCCCATGCTTTCTTTTTTCTTCTTCTTTCTCTTTTCTTCTTTCTCTTTCTTTTCTTTCTCTCATTTCTTCATCTTCTCTCCTTTCTCTTATTCTTCTCTCTTTTCTTCCTCTCTTTCTTTTATTTTTATTTTCTCCTTTGACTCTTTTTCTCTCCTTTTTTCTTCTCTTCTCTCTTGTTCTTTTGCCATCCACTCCCTAAAGTCCATGTTTAAGTTTTCTAAAGTGTAATCTTTAGAAATATTTCTTTTGTTTACACTCTTTTTTTATGAATAACTATTAGCATTGGAGTGGGTGTGTGATGTCATTATGCTTGAATTTCTAAGAGGAAAAAGGTGGCTAAAAACTTTTCACAAACAAACACTCCTCTCTTTTTGTGTTTTCTTGCCTAAAATGGCTTGATGAGTCTTTGGAACTCTTTAGCCTTCTAAGTGCTTTGAATAAGAAAAATAAAGCAAGAATTTTAAAGCAAAAATTCAAAAGAGAAAGGATCTAAATCGAGCTCCTAAGGTGTTGAAGGAAGTGTACCACTTCTTCCTTCTTCACCTAATTTTCGAGAAACTAAATAATTAACTGAATCTTATTACAACCAAAGGGAGGGCCTTAAGGGCACTCAAACTCCCAACTACAAAATTAATACACCCAAATTAAAGAAAAAGTAAAGTCTTCAAAAAATGATTCCCCAAATGCTCCCTCAAATCAAAGTTCTCACGGCTAGGTGTGTTTCCTTTTGAGGTGATCCCTTAGGCTCTTAGTCCAACCTTCCAAAATATGCTACCCTTGTGGTAAGCTCTTTTTTCAATCTTTCTCCCAAAAGTGGCACTAACACACAAACCAAAGAAACCAAAAGTAGCAAGGGGAGGTGCGAATAGAAACTCAAAAAGCAATAAAAGATAACACAATCAAAAGGACACTTAACCAAATGGTAAGAGTATATAAGACAAACTAGAAAGATGATTTAAAATACAAGTAACAACTAAAAGGTAAACAAAAGAAAGAGAGCACACAATGTAATACCTAAGAATGTCACTAGATTAAAGAGTAGAAAGATACAAATATCAAGGTCTAGTGTACCAAAAGTAATAAAATTTCTTTTAAGGTTCCAAGTTCAAATTTGAAGCACTTGCTAATTTTAGGTTAGGTACATCAAATGAATTTTTCATACTTTCTTTTCTTTTGTTTGTTCTCTTTTTTTTTTTTGAATCCTTCGTAGTTTTTTTGTTTTTTGTATTTTATTTTAGACTTTGTTCTCTTGTTTTTTTTTTAATATTTACTAGATGCACCTAAATTGATTGTGAATTTAGTGCTTAATAACAAAGAGTTATGTGCTTGGAACAATAAAGAAAATTAAAAGCAACAATTTAGGTACTACTAGAAATGACTTCAAAATGCAAAGTAGCTATAGATGTGTTCATGCTTTAGTAGTTTGGTGTGCCACTGGACTCAGGCTTTGTTAAGTTTTTAGTAATTTGTTGAACACAAATACCAAACTTATAGCTTAAGTGAAAGCACCCACAAACAAGAACTACCTTTACCACACAAATAAGCTACTAATTATACGTATAAGGAAAATAAAGACAAAGGGAATTTAGCAACTATTTTGGATTTTTTTTTTAAGAATATGCTTGAAACTAAAAGCACATGAACCTGTAAAGAGACTTAGACATGAGGTATGACCCTCTATGTTGCTCAATTTAATAAGTTTCAAAAGCTTTTTTGTAAAAACAAAAGAGGCTAAACTTAAAAGGAATTAATAGACAAAATGGGAAACTATAAACATGACTTATAGACAACTACACAAGAGTATAAAAGTGAAAAATAAAAGCTAAAAATAAGGAAAAAACAAGGCAACTAGGTGCAAGGAAACACAAGAATTTGGTCTAAATTTCTTGACCACAAGGTTGTGGAATTCACCACAACGGCATGGATTTTTAGCAAGAAATTCTCAAAACCAAAATTCAAGCAAGAAAGCACCCAACTCAAAGCTTAAGCGTAAATTAATGAATATGGGAGAGACGTAGATGCAAAGAAAAGAACAATATAAATTGCATCAAGCAAAAAATAAATGGCACAAATAAACTATAACTCAAAACAATAAACTCAAGACATAAATGGAAATTATAAACAACAATGGAAAGCTAGAAAAAATTGCGGACATTAAAGATAAAATAAAATAGGAAAACGGAAAGAAAAAATAAATGACATAGGAAAAGAGTTTAGACCTCTAGAACCAATGCTCTAGATACCAAATGATGCATGCCTCCCTTGATCTTTTTCTAGAGGTTTTCCTCTTTGGTGAAATGGTTTATGGAAAGGTAAGAAATGAGGTGGTTTTAGGCGCCACTTAAGGTAAGATAAGCCTAAGAGGGAAAGTTTGCCACAAGGGATGGAACCCTTGATAAAAACCTAAGGAATTCTCAAAGAGAGAAGGGTGGACACTAAGAGAATTTTGGCCAACTCAAGGTTTTTCCATTCAATAAAGTGTAAAAAATACAAGAGTGTGAAGGAGCACCTTTTTATAGAGGGATTTAACCTCTTGGACAAGTTAAGAAGGAAAGGAAAGGCTAGGATTAAAAGGAGTCATCCAAGGGAGGAGGATTGAAGCCCAAAGTCCAATTAATCCCCTCCTTTATATGAGAATTGATGCCCAAGCTACCTCATCCAAGGGCCAAGATTACTCCTTTATTAGTTTTGGGTTTTATTTAGGAAAAGAGGGTGTAATTATCAAACTACCCCCTTAGTTCCTAAATAAAGGCCCAAAAGCTAATCTTACCCCTTCTTATTACTAAGACACCTCCTAGAAAATTAAATGGACTAATACATGTCCAAAATAAAATCCTAGGTTCCTAAAATAAAAGTTACAAGTAAATAAGTCATGACTTGCATAACTTGATGGTCATATGGAGGTGAGATCTTCCTCCTTCTACTCTAGCCATGTCTTCTTCTATTCTCCTAGCCATGGCCCTAGTGATAGGGCCCTTGCTTGGGGAGAATGCATCAAGGCATGGCATGAATGAAAACTCATTGAAGATTGGAAGTCATAGTCTTCATTTTTAGCTTGTAAATATTTGATTTAATTTAGGTAAATAGGAGCATATTTGTAATTCCTTTAAGGCCATGTATATTTGGCCATCTTCCTTTCAGTTTAGAAGGTATAGGTGTCTTTAGTTAAAAAAGAGGAATAAGCTTAGAATGGATGCATAAGTCAAGACATGATTTTGGGCTAGCCCATTCAATTTAGGAGATGCTAATTGCATCCATGTGGGTGAACTTAGGTGCCTTACTTAAGTCCCACATTGCCTAGAAAAGTGTGTCCAAGCTCTCCCATTGGGCTATATATACGCATTCTCCCTTATTGTAAATTTGACCTTTGAAGTTGAATGAAAATAGTCTCTTTGTGAGCACATTCTTAGTAAATGGTCTTGAGGATCCTCTCTCTTGAGGAACCTCTTCCTAGTTGGTTTTTATCAAGGGTTCCTTCCCTTGTGGTAAACCCAAACACTTTTGCTTATCTCTCTTTGAGAGTGGTGCCCCACCTCCGTTTTCTTTCCCCTCTATCATCCATTTCATGGTGCTTGGAACCTCAAGGAGAAAGATCAAGGGGAGTGCAAAATCTTTTTACATCATTTGGTATCAGAGCCAACTCTATGAGGTTCTTTTCTATTTTTAATTTTCTTTATTTTTTTCTAGCGTTTCTTCTTAGTCTTGTTGTTGTTCTTGTTTTAATTTTTCCAGCCTTCATATTATGTAGATTTAATTTCCTTATTGTCTTGAAGTTTATGTTTTAGTAGTTTAATTCTTGCAATTTTAATTCCTAGTCTTTATTGCTTTCTACATTCAATTTCTTTTTTTCCTTTCTATTGAATCTTTGTGTGTCTTTAGGATTTATTTTCTTTAAATTCTGCCTAGCTTTTATTTTCCTTTTTATTCTAGTGTAAATCCTAAGAAGATCTTAGTAATGACTTCACAAATTTTTTTAAGGAAGCCACACTTTGTGGTTTGATCTTTGGATGCACTTTTGCTTCTATTATTTTGAGTTCTTGCATTTTTATTTCCATTTTTCCTGCACATATATTCTGTTGGGGCGTGTCATTGCTGGCTGTTGTTGGTCATTTTATTTTCATTTTTACTCCTCTAAAGTTGTGTTCTAGCATAGTCATGTTTAGTCCTTAATTGTCTTTCAATTTCACATTGTTTTCCCTTTAAAATTTTCACACAAAAAAAGTATGTTGTGCTTCTAAATATCTTGTGCTAAGTCTCTTTAGAATTGAGTATATGCTCTTGATCATAATTCCTAGAGTCCACATGCTTTAGATCATAACATGTTTCAAAAAAAAATTCTCTCAATAATTGCTCAATTCCTTTCATAGAGTCCAATTTATTCTTCCTATTTTAGTAGCTTTTTTTGTACTAGCTTTTAGGTTATGTTATTTGGCTGTTTTGGGAGACCTTTTGATGTTGCTTTTAAGTCACCTTCATTTTAGTACATTTCAAGTTACTTTTTCTTTGATTTGCACTTTGCTTTCAATCTTTTCGTGGCTGTTTTCTTTTCCTTATTTCAAGTGAATCTTCATACTCCTTATTATTTCTTGCTTTCAAAACTATTGAGAGGTGTAGCAAAAGTCAAAAGAAAAAAAGAAGAAGAAAAAAACATAGAAATCAAAAGAGTTGAAGACGTCTAAAAAAAAAGTGTTTGTAAAAGTGTTTAAAAGAAGTATAAAAGAGCAAAAAAATTTTAGTGCACCTTAATTTATTTAAGTCACTAAAAGGAGTGTTTAAATTGCATAAAAATTGCTTGAATTTCTCCCTTAATATTCGGCCAACATCATTTTTTAAATTAGTGCAAGTCATTGAAATTTTTGTTGAGTTCTTTTATTTTTTTTGTCCACTCTAATCTAGACTCATTCTAGGTTTTATTTTGTGTCCTTACTTTCTTTCTGCACCTTTTATTTTTTGCTTGTCCTTATTGGATTTCTTTAAGTTTGTCTAAATAAATTATTTCCACTTGGATGTATACTTATTCTTGTTAGTGCGTTTCTTGTTTTTGTGCTTTCAAAATCTTGCTTCCCTTGGTACTTGTTGGGTGCTACTTTCTTGATTAGGTGGCCATTTGTTGAAACTTCCACAAGGGTAGCATGCTAAGGAAGTGTTGATCTAAGCCAAGGAAGAGAAAACTTGAAGAGGAGACAAGACTTGAGTGAAACACTAGGTGAGAAGCATTGGAAGAAGGAGCATTCAAGACTTCTTCTAGTTTCTTGTATTTTTAAACTGGGTGTATTTTCTTAAAGGTCTTTTTAATTAGAGGTGTTGGATGCCAATAAGGGTCACATTTTTTTTGTGTAATAAACCTTAGTTTCTCGTTTTAGTGTGGATAAGGAATTAATACCCCTTATTTAGGAGCACGTTAGAATCCTTTAGCTTTGCTTTAAATTTCTTCATTTGCTTTCAACGTTCAGGAAAGTACTTAAGTTCGAAAGGCTTACGTCACTTTTAGTTGAGAAAACTTCAAAAAGAGAAGAGTGTTTCTTGCATTTTACTTAGTTCCCTAGGCCTTTCACTTTTAAATTTCATCACACACACTAAAAGTGTTAGGAGTTTTAATAAAAGTAGGGAAGATAAAAGAGAAAAAGAATGGGAGGAATATATGAAAAGATTAAAAAGCGAAAATGGAGAGTATGAAAAAGAGAGAAAAGAAAGAGAGGAGAAAAGATAAAAAGAAAGAGAAGAATATAGGAGACAAAAAGAAGAGAGGGAACAAATAAGGCAAGAGAGAAAAGAGTAAGAGAAAAGAGAAAGACAAGGGAGGGACAAAAGAGAAAGAGAAGAAAGACAAAAAGAGAGAAGGGAAAATGAAAAAAGAGAAAGAGAAGCAAGAGAAAAAGAAAGATAAAAGAAAAGAGAAAAAGAGGAATGAGAGAAAGAAAGAGAAAAAGAAGAAAACAAAAGAAAAGAGTTAGAGAGAAAATTGAGAAGAGAAAAGAGAGAAAAGAGAGAGAAAGAGAAGAAAGAATTGGAAAAGAGAGAAAAAGAGCAAAAGGAGTTAGAAAGAAGGGAAGAAGAGAAGATACAAAGAGAGAGACGCCTATAAGAGCTCTTGTGGTAACATTTACACACGTTATAGAGACCTAAAAGAGCCTAGAATAACCCATGACATTCATGCTTCTTCTAGTAAGAAGGAAAACGCTAAGAGGCATCTTAAGAAAAAGATAAACCCTTCTATAATTAAACCCAAAAGAGAGTCATCCAAAAGAAAGCATATTGAGAGAAAACCCTTGAGTATGAGTGACACCCCTACACTAGTTCAAGCACTCATTCTCGAAGTCCTAAATGTTTTAAGTGAGGCCACTGTGCAAAGTTGCCTTATCATGTTGTCATGGTCTTCCCAACAACATGTGACTAGCTTCCATAGGGACTACATAACCTAAAACTTTGTCATGATACTTACCTATGGAGAAGCTAATCTGCACTTGTTCTCTTACTACTACACCCTCTTCATCATTAAGTCCACGCAAAGAATAGGGTGAAGGATGAGGAGTAGTAGCAAGTGCTAGCTTTTCCACCACCCTTATGCTACAACAATTGCAACATGATCCACTATCCACAATGAGAGAACACGTTTTAGGTGGATCCTCAAGGGCTAAGGCTAGGTTAAGATCACAAGAAATTACTCCTCTCTTTTTTGAGTTTTATCTCTAAGAGGCAATGAGTCTTTGGAACTCTTTGATCCCCAAAATACACGCAAATTTGCAAGGAAAGAAAATTGAAAACAAGAATTAAAAGGATAGTGATCTAACGTGCTCCTAAAGGTATAGAAGGTGGTGTACCACTTCCTCCTCCACATCTTAATCCATGGGAAACTAAAACATAATTAAACGAAGCTATTACACACAAATGGAGTGACCACTAGGATATCAACACTCCTAAAAATTATATACAAAAAAATGAAAGCAAAACAATTAAAGGTCTTCTAGTCTTCAATCCAAAGCTCTCTCAAGTGTATGTCCTCACACGTCTTTGCTTCTCTTTTGATCAAGTCCTTTGGCCTTTACTCAACTCTTCCTAAAACACAACCCTTGTAGAAATCTCTTTCTTCCAAGCTTCTCTTCCACAAGTAGCACTATCACAAAGAGTAAGCATAAAACCAAGAGGAGTAACCGAATGGAAGCAAAGATAAGGCAATAAATCTTTAAAAAACAAGGACATTATCCAAGTGGAAGATGTAATTGACAAGACTAGAAAGAATAAAAGAAGGATAAGCTAGAAATAAAGGTGGAAAAGAAAAGGTAGGCACACAACATAATTGTCTTAGAATAACACTAGAATTAGAGATATGGACTATATAAAAAAGATGACTCAAAATTTTCAAAAATTGCACCAAAGCAAATGAAGTTGTCCAAATACAATATGAATCAATCTCAAGTAATTTCAAGTAATTTAGAGTCCTCCTTTGCAATTAAATGAGTTTCCTATTAGGTACATCAAATTTTGTTCAATTATTTTGTACTTCTTTTTGTTTTTTTTAACACCTTTTTTCTTTTTTTTTATTTTCAAAATTCTTTTGACTTCTTTTTTTTTTACTCTTTTTAGATGCACCTAATATAATTTTGAGTTGCAAATTTTGTGAGGAAATAAAAGCTCATAAACGCTTGAGAAAGTGATTTAAGCAAAGGCCACAAAATCAATTTTAAAGTGTAATTAAAGAAAATGTTAAGTAGCTCTAAAGAGTACCAAAACTTAGGATTGAATTAGGTAGTGTATTAAGAGTTTTAGGTCATGATTTGGAGTCACTTGTGTTCACAAGTTGAGACTCTATAGTTCACGCCAAAACTCAATCACTTCTAAACCAAAAAATTCACTTCAACTTAGCACCAAGCAAGAACTACCAATTTTCAAGCAATAACAACAAATGAAGAGGAAATTAGGCTACTAAAATTTTGAGAAAGTATTTTTTAAAGGATATTATGCTTGGACTACAAAGCATAAGAGACTTCTTAGAGACTTAAACTAGAGGATGAGACCTCTTTGATGCTTAATTTCAAGAAGTTTTCTAAGATTTTCTATAAAATTAAAAAGGCTAAACTTAAAGGAAATTAATCATGAAAAAACAAGGAACTAAACATGACTTCTAAAGACAATTACACCAGATTATAAAAATGAAAAATAACACCTAAAAACAGGCACAAACATAGAGTACAAGGCACAAGATGAATGCAAAAGTTGGCCAAGATTGAGGACCACAACGCTATGGTTTTTCACACATTCGTGAAAAACAATAAGTCATCTCCTGGATGCTTGCTCCCTAGAATCATCTCCCAAAGTCACCAATGAAGGAAATGGTTCAGTGGAAGGAAGAAGTATGAGGTGATTGACATTGCTAATGAAAGATAAGCTAAGAAGTTGGAGGTGTTTGCCACAAGGGAAGAAACCCTTGATAAAAGCACAAAAGAAATTCTCAAAGGAGAGAAGTAAGACACTCAAAGTTTAGGAGGCAAACGCTCAATCACATAAAATCAAGTGTAACCTTACAAAGGAGGGGGAAATATGAATTTATAAAACTAAGGAGGCTTAGTAGAGGGGTTGGACATCCACCTCTTAATTAAGGCCCAAGGAGACTTAATCATGTGTTAGTTATGCTAAGCATACTTAGCACATGATTAAGGAAAGTGAAGATCCAAATATGGCCCTAACTAAGTGGATCTATGCTCCCTAATTTGAATTTGAATTTTGGAGGGAATCTATATGGCACTCCAAAATTCAAATTCAAATTTGGTTGGTTAGAACTCATTCAAGTAGGCATCTAGGTGGAAGAGAGAGGGGGTTAGGCACCTCTTGGAGGGAACAAAGGAGACCCACATGTATCCTAGTTGATTAGAGGGGTGTTAAGATGGTTTTTGAGGTGTTATTAAAAAAATACACATCCAAAAACCTTCCTAAAGTCCATCAAATCAAATCAATCCCTTAAAGCACTAAATGAACCTCCTATTTACAAAATAAAATGAAAGAAAGGCCAAAATACATGGTCAACTAGAATAAAACCCTAAACTAGCAAGACTATGTCCTAAACAATTAGGCCTACCTTAAAACTAGTTACATAGGAGAACTATGGTCAATCTTCATTTCAAAAAAGAGTTGAATTCTTCCTCCTTCTCCCTTGCTAAGTCCTCCTTTATCCTCTAGACACGGCCCTTGTGATTGGGCCATTGCAAGGTAAGGATATTCATGATGAGGTATGTGCTTATTCATGATGAAGTGTGCACTTATTCATGACGAGGTGTGTGTTTATTCATGATGAGGTGTGTGTTTATTCATGATAGGTGTGTGTTATTCATGGCTAAGTGTGTGTGTATTATTCTTTGCTAGTTACTTAATCATGACATGCTTACTTGTGTTATGTATGTTTAATTCTTTGTTACCCTCCGATAATTGTCTAGTCCCTTACTCTAAACAACTATCTGGTTGTGGTTGAAGTATTTCCTCCAGACAACCTTCTAGTCAATCGATCTAGATAACCTTCTGGTCACTTTGTTACACTCCGGATAACCTTCTGATTACTCGTTCTAAATAACTTTCTGGTTGTAGTTGCTTTGATTTCTTACCCTCCGAATAATCTTCTGGTCATTTGTTCCAGAAAACATTCTAGTACTAGTTGTTGTTATTCTCCAAACAATATTTTGGTCCTTTATTTGATTATTAACTGTTGTTCATGATCTCTATTTGTGTTCATGATGAACTATTTAAATGTTAAATATAATGAACTATTAGGAAAAACAATTGAGTATGTTTTATGGTTGCGGTTTAATTTGATCTTCCACATCAGAAAAATGTCTTGTAGAAATATTATGCTGCCATTGATGTATATTGATCTTTGAAATAAATTGCTAACTATTTATTCTTGTCTAAATGAAGTTAATAATGTTGTTATGCTTGCATGATTTGATGATTCCTTATAAACTGTTGTGTAACTTGTGAAAATTATCACTTGTGAATGTGTTGAGAAATGGTGAGGAGAATTTAGTAAAAGGTCTAGGTTCCTTGATAAAAGTGTTGTGTAGTATGCACGAGTTTGGTGTTTTGGGAAGTCAGCTTGGTACACTGCAAGATGGAAAGCAGGATTGGAGATCCTTGGATTGTTGTGAGTAAATGAATATTCCAGTTGTTGGTGTTGGGACTTGGGATGTGTCATCAGGTGGGGAAACATCTAGATTGATCCATATTATTTTTTAGATGGAATATTAATTTATTTAAAACATTGACAAATGCTTAACTTCTCATGAATGGTATGATATATTTTGTCCAAGCATGAAAAAGGGCCAATTGAGGTGTTGGATAAGTGTTGCAAAATTTGGCAGTTGGCCAAAATATTATTAAGAGCGACAGTTCTAGGTTTTTGACATGATTACTCAAGGGCGAACTTTTACCAAAATTCAAATAAAATATACTACTACCAATTACTTCCCAAATGAGATCCTTGATGGTTAGGTGAATCAACTTTGATGGTCATGGATCCATAACTTATAGTCAAGTGAATATGAGTCTAATGTTGAGAGGTGTGAGATTAATATGTTGAGATTATGAGAAACTAAGTCCTAGGAAGGATTAGGTCCCCATTGTTTGTATAGTTTATTAAGATTTACAGTTATGATTTATAATTATCTCACTCCTCTATGTGTTTTTTTGTTTCTATAATTTGTGGTATGATTTAGAAGAGGAGCATGATCAGGCACTGAAAAAAGACTTTGTTGAAGATTTTATTTATGCTTGAAGAAGATTTATATTTTTGTATTACTTGTTTTTATCTAAGTTGTTTTGTCAAATGTGCACTGCTATGATTTAGGTATAATTAGGATAGTATGGATGATTACTATATGATGTACTATGAATATTTGTATAAGGAAATTCTATAATAAATGTCATTATTCACTTTCATTTTGAAGAGATTATGGTTCTTTATGTAGTGTTAAAGTTTTTTAAATTTTCATATTTGTATAAATTACTTTTGGCAAAATTTTCATAAATTCCGTAATTGAATTAGGCAGAAGTTTGGTCATTACAAGCTCTCTTAGGGTTTTGAGAGAGGACTCAGAAGAGGAGGATGATCTGCTCAGGCAGAGTCATCGCAAAGTGAAACGGGAAATGGTGTTTGAAGAAAAAGAGGATACTGATGTTGAGAGGGACTTGAGAGACTTGCATTGTATAATTTCTAACACTATAATTTTGGACTATTGCCCATTGAGTTTAAATAAAAAATCTTGCATAATATAATTTTGAAATCTATTTAACTTCCTAATCAATGTATTCTTTATCTAACATTTAATTATTCAATGATTTTTGTGGTCCAAGATTAAAGATTATTTTGTAGTTATATTTTAGTCTCAGTTCCTAATTTAAGTACCATTTAAGGTTAAGTTAGAATGAAAGAGTCATGAAAAATTTTAGCTTGTGTGTTTGGATAGGAAATTTTAAAATAAAAAATAATTTTATTGAGAATTTCAAATGTTATGCAATGAAATACATTGTTTGGATGGAAATTTTTAAAAAAATTTAAAATTCTTGTTATTTTTAAAAAATATTTTGATTAATTAAAATTGTAAAATTAATTTTTTTACAAAAAGTAAGAATTTGAAATTCTTATAGCCTACTTTATCTTTTACTAAAGTCGACCAATATTATTTTTTACTTCACATCGATCGAAATTATTTTTTTACTAATGTTGACCAATGTTATTTTTTAGTCAAATTTTTGTTAACGTGTTTTTGGCATGGATAGTTTTTTTTACTGATGTTGGTTGAGGTTATTTTTAGATTATGCACTTTGTATACATAGCAAATGACAAATAATCATAGTAAAATACATACAATTTTATCCTCAATTACAAAAAGTTATTCCAGTTAGATCCACGATTTTACGTACAAGTTACACACCCTTGTGAGGTATATTAACTTTCATGTGATAGCCAAAACACTATGTCTTATTGTACACTAGTGTGGGAAATGCTTTGAAAACCTACTGTGGTATGCAAATTTTTAGAGCACTAGCCACAACATTGTAGCCTAATCCATGATATTGTGGGAGATACATTAATAACCATATTTGGGTCCACGCTCTTGTGTCTAAGCCCACTATGCTCTACGAGTTGCATGTAAGGTATACAAAGCTTTAGTGCTCTAACCATAGCAATGTGGCATATTCCACACTACTATAGGAGGTGAGTTGAAATCACAGTGTAACACACAGAGCTCCTAAGCATGTTGATAACCACATTTAGGTCTACATTCATGTGATCGATCCTAGCATGCATGTTATGAGAAAGTGTGAGGTAAGCAGATCTTTAGTGTGTCAGCGAGAACATTGTGGCATATTCCACACTGTTGTGGAAGATACATTAAAACCTAATTTGACATGAAAAACTCTAATATATAATTGAAACTTTTTTAGCCGACATTGGTAAAAAAAATCCCTAGTCAATGTTGGTTGAAAAACAACCTTAACTTATACTAGTCAAAATAACTATGATAAATGTCAATCGAAAAAAAACTCTAGCCAATGTTAGCCGAAAAAATGTTGAATGATGTCAACTAACAAAATCTTGGACAATGTCGGCATAAAAGCAACCTTAGCCGAAAGACATCATTATCTGATATTTTTGAATTATTAAATTTGTTTATATTAAAATAAATTTTGTATTTGATAGGAATTGAAATACTTTATCCATACAAAAAAATTAAAATTCAATAAATTTGAATTAACTTATCCAAACAAATAATTTAAAAAATAAAGTTATTTGAATTGAAAGCATTCCAAATGCAATGGATTTTAATTTCTTTGAATTTGTAAAATTCTCTATCCAAATACGGGGTTAAGGAAATTTCATAGTTGAAATTTGTGTTAAAGCATTTCTCATTAAAAAAACTCATGGTCAATATAGGTAATAAATGTATCCAATTAAATATTTAAATTTTAAATTAATACAATTATATATTTAAATTATAAATTACTATAATTATATATTCAAATTATACTTTATTGTAACTAAATATTTAAATTTTAAATTACTATAATTATGTATTTAAATTATAAATTACTATAATTATATATTTTAATAATCTTAATATTAGATGATTAAATATTTAAATTATAAAAACGATATTATATATAAAAATGTGACGCATTAGGAGAGATAAACAATGAAGAACAATTCATGAATAAAGAGTAAAACTGTTTATTAATGAATGATAAAATTATTCATTAATAAATAGTAAAATTGTAAAAAAAAATAAGTTGGTAGCTGAAATTATGAAAATAGAAAATGTTTTAAAAAATAACTATATTAATTTTAAAAAAAACTTGTAGCTACCTAAAAAATACTAACTTTTTATAAAATAAAATTGAAACAATTTTAGCTAGATTTTAACTTCCAACTAGCCGACATTTTAGTTTTTTACCCCACTAGTTTCATTTCTCTTTATTAATATTTCTCGTTAGTTGGTTGATTTTCTTTCTCCTATGATCTTTCATTTTTCATTAAACCCCTCTCTTTTATTAAGTGTTCTGTTTTGGGAGTATGCAAAGTATTGAAACTTAAATTTCCCAATCAATGTATTCTTAATTAAGAAGGGTATAATTGAGAAAAAAAAATAACTGCCTTGGAATCTAAAAACAAAAAATAAATAAAAACAAAAATATTTTAAAGATACTATAATTAAAAGGGAAAAAAAAGTAGTAAGTTTTATTAAAAGTCACAATCATAATAAAGGTTCATTGATTTATAAAATTTATTAAATACCACACATAATATAACTTCATTAAATAGGATGTGAATGCTAAAAAAAAATAGTTTTTGGGAAATTTTAACTAATAAGAGAAATTGTGTTCCAAAGAGTATATCAAAATATGTTGGTAACATTTCTCTAGTATTTAACATATTTTAAATTAATAATAAATATAATTTTATCATAAGGAAAATATCTTAAAATGATAGACAATTACACATTTTAAAGTTAATTTATTAATATATTTACATGTAAGACTAAACTACATAAAACAAAAATGATTAAACATGTTATAGAAGAGGAGTTCTAGGAAAATCTCTTTCTGTTTTTATAATTTGTTAGACTTGATTGAAAATCACAAATTTTGGTAGTGTCTACTTGTTATTAAATGAATTTTTTTACTAAAATTAATGGGTTTTTTTTTTATAAATTCTAACATATCACAGATAGTTCTAAAAAGAGAGTTTATGAGAGAATTTCCTTTCATTACAAAATAATTTATCCTCCACCTGTCACAAAACAAGTGTTGCGTTTGAAAAAATAATTTACCCCAAATTAAGTGTCATATTTAGCTTTTCAATGTAGTATTAATATTTTTCACTCATATACCTAATACATGTATGTCAATTTAATTCTTCAATGTAATATTAATATAAATGTTAGTTTAATAATAATTTCATGTATTATTAACTTTTCTTGATAGGTAAAAAATAACTTAGGATATACTATTTTGGAACAAAAGAGTAAAATTTTAGCCTTAAAAAACTTTCGTATTATTTATGTTTATATATATATATATATGCCCAAAGAGTATTTTAACTAGCTTTATCCTCAAATAAATACTATATTCTTAAAAGAGTTAATAATATGAGAAAAAAAAATTGGTTAGTATAAAGAGTTTTACACTAATATTCAATCACAATTCTTTATTTATGATAAATTTGTTAACTTTACTAATTAATACTTTAAAAAATTCGTATAAATGAAAAGTTATGATTGAAAATTAGAGTAAAATTCTTTACTGTATCAGTCCATGCTAGTTAAATTCTAATAATATATTATAAAATGAATTATGCAATGCTAGTGTAAAAAGTTTTACGCTAACAGTTAATCATTATCCTTTATTTATGGCAAGTTTTTTTACTTTAATAATTAATACTTTAAAAATTATATAAATAAAAGATTTGAATGTTGTGTAAAACTTTCTTACGCAGTGTATAAGTATTAAGCGCATAATATATTTATTGAAATGAAAAATAATATTTCAATAGAATTGTCTAATGATAAATTAATATCATACATTTCTAAAAAATTCTCAATAATCCAAATTAATTAGCATTAAATATATTAATTAATATTGAAAATAGAATATATGAACCTGTTTTAATAATTCTTTAAACATTAAAATGTACAAAAAAAAAACTCTTCCATTATAAAATCACATTGAATAATTAAATGATATACATTAATGATATTAATTGCAATACTAAAGACTTTTTAAATGTCAATGATGCATTAAATAGAAAAACATAAATTACGACCATGTTCCTTCAAGCAAGAACATAAGGGTTTCATAAGTTTAGTTTTGCTTTTAGAAGATGAGGAAAAAAAATTTGTTTGACAAGTGTTTTTTAAAAAATATTTAGAGATGTTAAAATGAAAAAAACTTGTTTATGGAAAGCAAAAACAGTCTATTTTCCTTGTATTTTTATTTTTCAAAACAAAATAGAAAATTGAAAGCAAACTATTTTCTTTTTTAGTTTTTAAAAATTGAAAATAAAAAATTGTTTTTAAAAATTATTTTAAGAAAACACTAATGAAACGAGTTTTTTAGTTTTTAAATATTAAAATACTGAAAACAGTTTTATAAAATTGTTTCCAAACAATTACTAAGTGCTTGTTTGACAATAGTTTTTTCGGTATTTTAGTATCTAAAAACTAAAAAACTCCTTTGATTATTGTTTTCTTAAAGCAGTTTTCAAAAGAAATTTTTATTTTCAATTTTTAAAAACTAAAAAAGAAAAACAATTGTAAATAATTTTGCTTTCAGTTTTCTATTTTTGTTTTGAAGACTTACAATAGCATATTCCAAACAAACATTAACACCTTTTAGATGGTGCAAAAGTATACATATGTAACTATTTTAAACTTTAGGGAAATTACTGTAATTTACTTTAATAACAAATATACTTTTATACTTTTCTCTATTCATATTCACAATCATAATTATCAAACTCTTGAATTAACTCTCTAACTCTTACGAGTTTGAGTTGACTTATCATCTGCGAGTTAACACGTATACAAAATTTTTTTTAGTAAACTCTAAATAAACTTAGTATACTTTATGCAAACTCTCTAAACCCTCGAGTTTACGACTGAGTCATCAAATTAACAAATTGGGTTATTTTGTATACATTCAGAGTTTAACATGTTTTTATTTAATATATCATTCTTAAATTAAAAATACTCACTTCTAAAACAATTTATAATTTACTATTTTGATTTATTAAGTTTTCAGATATTTAATTATATATTATTTATAGATATTTTTATATAAAATAAACTCTTACTAGTTTAAATGTTTAAAAAACTCTCACAATTTTACATATACTTTCAAATGCCATAACTTTTTTCACAATTACCGAGTCTATTGGAAGCAATTTGTACTCATTCAATTTAATTCGACCATAGTGCAGTCCACTACAGAAACTAATTCTCCATTCCCCATCGTGACCATCCATCCCACTGACAACTGATCCACACCGTTCGTTCAAACCCTCCACATGCGCGGGAAAATAAATAAATTAGATTAGTATTAATAAAGATAAGATAAGATGCTGGTAATAAATTCTCCATTATGAATTAAATTTATCAATAAATGCAAATTTAATTAATCTTATTAAATCCATAAATTTTCAGTTTCTCATTTAATACGCCATTTTTGTATGCACTTGTCCTTTGCTATCTACTAAAAAATTAATTACCAATCATATATTTCATTTACTTTTTCTTTTTTTTTTATTTTTCTTCCTCATTTTGATGTTTTATTTAAATTTTTTATTTTATTTAAAAAATATAAAGATTTGTCTCTCTTCTCCTTATACTTAATAAATAAGGTTCACAATTTTATAGGTTTTAATAAATTTTAATTAATAACAAATAATACATCTAAAAATGTAATTCCGAAAATATCTTCCTTTATTCCATCCTTCCAAAATTATAATTGGTTAAGGATAATGTTCACTAGTTAAAAAAATATTAATGAGTATATTTGTAAATTAAAATATTTTTATTTGATAAGTCTTATGTTGTTAGAACTAGCATTGATGGTCAATATTTTTATTTTTATTGATGAATGATTTTTCGTTGACTCAAGTATTTGTCAAATTATAAATGCAATCTTGAATTTTGTAAAATAGTTAGAGTTTTTAAAATATATAAAATATTAAAACAATTATAGTAGTTTTGGAATGAATGAATTATTTTTAAAGAAAATGCTAACATTATACTACTTTTAAAGAAAATTATGTACATTTTTATACTGTTATTTAATTATAAATTATCATATATATATATGTATAAATTTTTGACTTAGAAAATATTTTTTTAAAAATTATTTAAATCAAGTTTTACTTAATTGACCTAATAAAATCTTGTTGAAAAACACACTCTCCCTTTTAAATTAAGGTTACATTGAAATAATGAAGCAAGTCATTGAAATGATATGGAGTTTTATCAACACAACTGTAGCACATTCCTCAAAATACAATCTTTATTATTAGTTGAAATGTATCCAAAATTATAAAACTAGAAGAAACTCATTTAATGATAAATGAGACTCACATAATATTTTGTTTACGATAAATTTTAATTAATCATATAAAGTGTGTTCATAAGAATGTGTTGCTAACATTTCGCGATTGATATCAAGCAAATTTTATTAAATAATTATGTTGAAATTAATGTCAGAACCTTTTTCAATAAAACAATCAACTATTAATCAATATAGTTAATATATACATCAAATATTACCTCTAACATATGTAAATAAAAATATTTTAAAATCCAGACAATTAAAAAAGAGTTTAATTAGTACGTACTAATAGTGTAAAAAAAATTTACATTGACGTTCAATCGCAATTTTTTCTTTATATAACTTGTAAGATATTAATTGGTAAAGTTAACAAACATACTATAAATAAAATATTATGATCGATGTAAAATTTCTAGACTGACAGTGCACAATTTTTTTTTTCTTTAAAAAACCTGCTATACACCATTTACTATATTCTTTTAAACGGAAGCTTTCTAAAATTTATTCAAATAATAAATTTTAGTAGGCATCTCCTTTATTATTTAATTAATGACTTTCTGTCCAAATCATAATGTTCAATGCATTTAAAAAAGAAGAAGAAGAAAGTACATTCAAAAGATTATCTTAAAAAATGTATTGAAAAGAAATACTTCTAAATCTTTTTTGTTAGTGCATATACACTATAAACTCATGCTTTAAATACTTTCTTTAATTATTATTGACCCATATTTATTAAAATGATAAAACGCCATACATTTAAGTATATTAATTATAATGGCTAATATTCATTAAAAAGGATAAAAACCCATATTCCAAATCTCAAAATACATTCATTCTCATGATACTTTATTTGGTTTTTAAGAAATAAGGTTTTGAGTTTTGTATATGAAAAAAAATTGGTTAGAAAGGATACTCCATTAAAGGTGTGTCATATTTTCTAACTAATATTTAATTATCAGTAAAGTCAGTAAATATTTCATATCGATGACGTTAAAGAAAAATACTTATGCATTGTCATTATAAAAAAGTTTTACAATAACATTTAATAATAATAATCTTATGAAAATTTTATTAACTTTATTAATTGATATCTTAAAAGTCATAAAAATTATATAAATAAAAAATTGTGATTTAATATCAATATAAAACTTGTTTATATGCATATATATTAAACTCTAAAAAATGTATTTATTCTTTTATTATTATTATTATTATTTTTGTTTTTTTATAAACTAAAAAGTTTTATTAATAATAATAAACTGTAAAACACAATATGTGTCTTCAATGAAATTATTAGTATTCGCATTTCTATTTTGATATGTTATAACAATTTTAGAATTTTAATTTAATGTGTTTTTTAATAACATTGATAGAATATAAATAATTCAATGTTTTATTTTGTGTATAATAATTTTAGTTTAGTATGTTTTGAAATATATTTATTTATTTTTTATATTTTCTTGTGTTATGATAGCTTGATACAAACATGTCAAACCATCAACAAATATGTCATATTTGCAATGAATTTGAGAAAATGTAGAAAAGAGAGAGTTTGAATAGAATTAAAAATGTTGTCGTCCATCTATATTTATATTAAAAATATTTATAATCGAAGGTGTATATATATATATATATATATATATATTAATAATGTTTAAGGAAGATTCATTTGTGGTAAGGAAAAATTTTTCATACATGCATTTATTAATGTGAGAGAAATTATACTTGTGAGTGTGAAATAAGTAAAATGTGAATACCAAAATATCTTATTCTCATTATATAATATATTATTAATTACAAAAAACTCCCTTATTTTTATGTACTGATTATAATAATTGTACCCGTGTATATTTAAAAACATTACCGTAACATCTCTCTCAAATCTTACACTATTCCACGCGTTAGGTGTATAAAAATAATGGTTAAAAAATTCAAGTGCATATGCAGTTACACTAAACTTCATAAAGTGTTATTGTAATTTACTCTTGTTATTATTGAAAAAGTTTTATCACTGTACATTAACAATATAAAAGAATTTTACATTTATATTTAATTACAACTTTTTATTTATCTAATTTTTAAAATATTAATAGGTAAAGTCAATAAATTTATCATAAATATAAAGAATTATGATTTAATATTAATTTTAGTATAAAATTTTTTACATTCCTAAATTACAATTTTTTTTCTTATAGAAAATGATAAAAAAGAAAATTGTAATTAGAAGTTGAAGTTGAAGACAAGCACTCATCTTTCCCTATATAATAAACTGTCCCACACAGACAGATAACGAAAGCTTCGCAAAACAAACAAAACAAAACCATTTCTCTCTCTCTCTTTCTTTCAAACATGTCACCGGCGAAGCGCAAGGACGAGGCCGAGGCACCGGCGGAGGCTCCGGCGACCATGAGGGTCACTCGTGCGGCGGCGAAGCGCTCCGCCACCACCACCGCCGCCGAGCAGGCTCCGGAGAAGAAGGCGAAGAAGGAAAAGGGCCCTAAGAAGCAAAAAAAAAGCGAGAAAGAGAACAAAGGGGAAGAAAAAGAAGGAGAAGCCTCTGAGAACGTTGTTGCTGAGCCTCCTCGTAAGACCCTCGTTGTTGAACACTGGTGGGTTTCTTTTCATTTCTCGTTCTAAAGTACAATGATTAATAAAAAACGTTTCTTTTTATCTTTGGTTTTGTGTTTTTTTTTTCTCTTTCAAATGGCTTAAGTATGATTGTTTTACAGATTAAAACATCATTTGCGAGAAGGTAGATATCCATCAGAATGTAATATTTTTTATGTTTGATAATTGATACAAGTTTTACAATTTCATTTTTGACATTTTTTATTCTTTAAATATTTTAACTTTTTATTCTCTCATCTTTTATTTCCATGCTAAAGAATGAGAAAACTATACTTGTATGAAAATAGATCTATTTTTTTTTTCTTATTTTTACTTAAATTATTTTAAAATTTGTAAACATTTCCACGAAACATAATTTTAAATTTATTTTGACATAATACTTTTTTATTTTATTATTCATATGAATGAGATTATTGAAATATAATATCAAAATTTGAAACAATGATTTTATTTACCCAGCCTTTTGGAAAAATGATTTTTTTTTTCTATGAAAGGTGTTAGCATCACATTTTTTTAATAGGGCAGCAACATATTTATTAATTAATAATTATTTATTGAAAACTATAAAAAGTTATTACCAGTGAGGCTTATATAGATTTATGATTTTTGATAAATTTTTGTCATCAATAATTTAAAGTGTTAAATAAGTTTGGGGTGTTTAAAAGAGTACATTAGTGTGTTGTTAGCTTATTTTTTTTCGTTTAATATTTCGAACTTGGATTCTAATTGTAGAGTAAATACTTAGAATGAGTGATTTCATTGCTATGGTCTTTGAATGGACCAAATGGTGTAAGATAATGTAGTATAAGACTTTGATGTTGTTGAAAATCCTTTTTTTTTTTCAAATGTTACTCCCTCCCTTTCATATTAGTCCTTTAATGTTTTCTCACATATATTAAGATAAATAATAAATGATGTAGTTAATAAAATATATTTATTAAAATACTCATTCATTAATTGCATTAATTTAGAATTTAAAAAATACAGCGTAAAAAAATTAGTATAAATATTTATTCAGGATAATATTAAAATAAATTTGTAATTATTGCATAGAAAGAAGTAAAAATTAATTTAAAAAATTGTAAAAAGATAAAATGACTAATAAAATAAAATAGAGAGCTGTCGTTAGATTGTTAAGTGAAAGAGATTGAAATAGAGTTTAACTGGTATACATTATGAGGATAACATTGCATTCAATCATGATTTTCATTTATGTGATTTTTAAAGTAGTAATAAATAAAGTCAACAAATTTATGTTGTGATTGAATATCAGTGTAAAAATCTTTACACTAACTAAGTATATCAATTAATCTCATTGAAATATGTTATGTTTGTCTCCCTCTTGTTATTGTTATGATAGTGTTTTTTTTTATAAACTATTGTTTTGATAGTTAGTTTTTTATCTTTATTTTTTTATGTTTTGAGTTTTATTTGATTGGGACTTAAACTTTTGGTTTTTCTTTTTTCAATTTCATTTTTTGTAATATTGTTGAACAGTGTGAGAGGTTAACAATTTTTTTTTTTTTGTTGCTGTTGTTACTTGGTTTGTTTGCTACGCTTAAAAGTCTTGCTCTTTTTATGAATTATTGTTATTATTGATTATTGATATTTCTTGTGTTATATGTTGTATCTGTTAATTTGTTTTGCCTCAGTAAGCAGTGCAACTCGTTCAAGACGAGGGCTAACATGGTCAAACAAGGTATAGAGAAGGCTGACAAAGGAGTTAGAGTGATACTGAACCCAGAAAAGGTATGCTAAGATAACTGTTGATATGTTGTTTCACTCAGCCTTGGAAGATTTTATGCCATTGATCTATTTTTTAAATTGTTATTTCAAGATGGTGCATTGTTTTGTTTGCTACTCTTTTTTTTTCATTCATATCAAGGTTGTTAAATAACCACTGAAGCAGCACAATAGTGCTATGGCATAGCAGATTATTTGGTAACTGCTATATAGAATTTGTGAAAGAATGTCTGTCATGGCGGCACCATAAGGCGCAATGGTGTGTTTTTATGACGAAATTTTGGGTTTTTGCTATGATATACTATCCGCATTGATAACATTGATTCATACATTAAATTGAATATAATTAAGTAATGTTTGTGTTTGGATGAACATTGACAAAATTAATTTTGAATGAATTGATTTTGTATAATTGATTTTGAGATAAAATGATTTATGTTTGGATACTTTTATTATAAAATCAAGAGTAAAATTTAATGGAAAATTCTTGATCCAACATAAAAGTTACTTTAATTTGCTTTAACCCAAAATCAATTTTGAGTTATTCTTCAACGCGAAACCAAATATATCAAAATTTGTTTGAAATTAATTTTGAGTCCATAATTAATTTTTAAACGTGAAACCAAACATGCACTAAGTGTATCTTTATATACACGTTAAAAAATCAAATTTGGCCTGAATAAAACAGAAGTGCGTGTTTGATGTTTGAATAAATGTTGTAAAATTGATTTTGAGATGATGTGATTTATGTTTGGATGCTTTAATACAAAATCAATTTTGAATTCTTCTCCACGAGAAATTAAACATGTTAAAATTCAATTGAAATTAATTATAGGTCCAAAATCAGTTTTTCAATGTGAAACCAAATATGAAGCAGCTATTGAATTTGGAATATCAAGTTTGATGTGATTTTAGTAATTATATGCTCAAAACAATTTTGATAATAAGTTTTCAAATAATATTTTCTTTAAAAATCAATTTTCAAATATGTATATTCATTATTCAAAGGTAAATCTTGTGTTTATTTGGTTTTGTCTTCGAAAATTAATTCTTGATCTAAAATTGATTTAAGATAAATTTTAACATTTTTTTTATTTTGTGAATTTAGAATAATTTTGTGTTAAAGCAAGTTAAAGTAGCTTTTTGGTTAGATAAAAAAATTTATACTAAATTTTACTCTTAATTTATTTTTTAATAAAAACATTCAAATATAAATAATAATAATCCCAAAATCAATTTTAATTAATATAAAATCAATTCTATTCAAAATCAATTTGTGAATGTTCGTTCAAACAAGTACCAGATCCTTTCAAAATCAATTTCAACTAAAATCATTTCATTCAAAATTGTTAACGTTAATCTAAAGACAAGTTTTAGAACAGTTGCAGTTCAGGTTTTGTCATGATCCTTGTTATTGTGAAAAATTGTGGATCAATGGGAGCTGCAATGGTGGCTGTAGAGATCTAAAATCCCCTGATGTTATGACTCCAATTGTGTTGCAAATCGTTTTCGAAAACCTTATTTTTAAGCAAAAAAGGGGACTCCAATAACTTCAAAATTGAGTTCACTGTTCTGTGCTTATACAGTTCAGTTTCTTTTTAAAACTTCTGAACAATCATAGGAGAGATTCGTATGATATATTACTTGATTAATGAATAATCTGTGTTATCCAAGTACATTGTTATGCATTGTTATAGACTAACTGCTCCAACCATGTTTTTTGTTTTTGATCAATGAACAGCCAAGAAGAGGTTGCTTTGAAATTCGGGAACAAGAAGGCAAGACATTCATCAGTCTGTTGGTAATGAGCTATATTTGGAAATTAATGTGCTAAATTTTTTATTATTTGTGAGCTAGCTATATAAGGGATTTGTTTTAAACCATCTCCCTCCAACATTACTTATTAGAATATAATTCTGTTTAATAGAAGATATATTTCTTCTCATGAAAATGATTCAAAAAAACAAAAAGAGAACTCCAATTTCTTTACATTTCTCATCTAAAACAATGCATGTGTTTCAGTGTTGTTAAATAACTGTTTTGGTGTGACAGATCTTCCGCCAATTGTCGTATACAATTTGTGAAGTGATAATTGTTAAATAACCGCTTTGGCGTGGTGGATTTTTTGCCAATTGTCATGGATAATTTTTGAAATGATGCTTGCCATGATGGTGCAATTGCGTTTTTTTTAAAACAATGCATGTGGTTAGTGTTGTTAAATAACTACTATAGTGTGGCGGATTTTTTTGCCAATTAATATAAACAATTTGTGAAGTGATGCTCATTATGATGACACAATTGTGTGTTTTTATGGAGGAATTTAGCTTTTCGCTATGTTCTGCTATCTGTCATTGATAATACTGATGTGGTTTACAAACTATACTTTTGTATCAGGATATGAAGCGCCCTTTTAAACCAATGAAGGATCTGGACATGGACAAGGTCATCTCAGACATCATTGATGAGATATCAAAAGATTAGTTCAAGTGAAACTAATTAAATTGTTCCAATGGTAGAAATCTTACAATGGGAACCAGTTCATGGTGCTTTAGCCAGTTCTAAGTGGATTTTAGTTTTAGGTGATGCATTTCAAGTTGATTGGTGAGACAGTCATTTTGGATATGTTCACTGTCTCAAATGATTACCATAGATTTGAATTTATATCTGAATTTAGATTTGGATTTGTTCAGTCATTCAGGTTAAATTTGCATATTGTGATTGAATTACAAGTTATGATCTCCAATATTTGTGTTTTTCTTTAGAATGCTGAAGTATCTATTAATTTTTTGCTGCCATTCTGTTTTCTATTGGATAACCAGATGGCATGCAACACAAATCATCTGGATGAAATTGATAGTGTTGTTTTTCATGCTGCAAGTAATACCAAAATTGATATTGCTGTAGCTTTTGATCTTTAACCGGATTGAATGTCATTGTGAGATTCATGTAACCAACCTAATTTAGTGAGATAAGGTTTGGTTTTATTGGTTTGATTTATTTTAGAATTTCAGTTAGAAATTTTAAAATCCTAATCCAATTCATCCCTCAGACAAGAGGTTTGGGGTTGGTAACTAGGGATATATAGTTAAGAGATATATCATAAAGTAGTTACCTATTTATGACATTAGTTAGATTAGTTAGTCTAATCCATGAATACTAAGTTATGCTAATTTTGGTACTAGTTGCTACCATTTTTATTCTCTTAAATTCTCAAGTTTTTAATATTAGAGTTTAAGGTGATGCATTTACAGGATAAAATAGTTTTATCATGTTATTTGATCATAGCTTTACCTTGTTAATATATAACTTTTTCTCTTAATTTTAAAGTTATTATATTTTAAGGTGGTTGAAAGTTTTCATGTCACTCACAATGAGGAAAATTTTTAAGTTATTATATTTTAAGGTGGTTCAATGTTTTCATGTTACTCACAATGAGGAAAATTTTCCCAAAATCCTTTTATTAGTTACTCATCTCTTTGGTCATGGTACTTTATCACCTCTAATTTCCTTTTTGTTGAAACTCAATACTAAAAAATTTATTTGGTTAATGTTTCTTAAAATAATTTTTTAAATTTTTTTTTTAGTTTTTAAAAACTAAAAAAAGAAACAATTTGTTTTTCAATATTTTTTTTTTAAAAAACTCCAAACATATTGATAGGAAGTTGTTTTTTATTAATAGGTAAATATGAATAATTTTTTATTTTTATATTTTTAAAATATTTTTTAAACAATATTTACCAAACAATTTTTTTTTTCATAAAACAATTTTTAGAAACTATATTTTCAAAAATCTTTTAAAAAGCTAAAAAATAAAATTAAACCTGTCAACTCCAAATTTTTGTTGATTTTCTTAAACACAATTTAAAAACAAATATTTGTTTATGTTTTTTGTTACCTCTCAAAAGATCTCTTAACTAATGGAAAGATTTTATTGTATATAAACCTATGTCTATTATCCTCTTGTTTGGATTTAAACCTTCATGAATTTGCTTTTGATTACCTTTTAAAAGATCTTTTAACTAATAGAAGTGTTTTAGTGTATATAAACTCATGTTCATCTTTTTGTTTGACTGATGTGAAACTTTGTTTGCATTCCAATATTTTTATGTTACAATTGTTTTGCTCAATTATTGAGGTAACACTCCATTCAATTAGAGTTTAATGTTGTGGCGTTGGGAAGGCAAGGTAATGTAAAATCTAGTTCTAGCCATTATAAGTGCAATTATTGGTAGCTTGTCGGTGATGAATGTTCAATTGATGTTGTTACATTTCATAAGATTGCTTGAAATTTATTTCCTGATTTATTGGTCAATAATGTTCCACACATGAAAAATCAAGCCAAAAAATTACATGCTGCTAAATGCATGACTTGCTATGATTGGGAGAGATTTTGCTAAAATAAATAGAATGATAGCAGTGATTTATTAAACTTTAGATTTTTAAAAAATGAAAATAAAAATAACTTGGGATGAGTTTCAATATATTATTTTTAGATCGTGAGACATCTTATTTTTAGATAAAATATCTTTAAGGTCTCTAGAAAAGTTTCAATATATTAAATATATTTTTTTTAAAATTGTATTATTTTAGTTCTCTATTTTTCAAATATATCACTTTTAATTTTTTGAATGCTATATAAATATTTTTATTTCTTTAAAAAATGTCATATAAATGCTTAGAGAATAAAAAATAAGTTTAATTGGTATACTCTATCAGTGTAAAAGATTTTTACACTGACATTCAATCATAGCTTTTTCATTTATGTAACTTTTAAAATAGTAATAAATAAAGTTAACAAATCTACTATAAAATCTTTACACTAACCGTGTATACTAATTAAACTCATAAAAAATGATGTATTTAACATACAAGGGACAAAATAAATACAAAATTTTTTGAAAATCATTTAATATTCCAAAAAATTTTTAGGAACTTATTAGTTTCATTATTTTTCTCCAATTTTATCGTTGCTTTCATTCTTGCGGAACAAATCCAGGCTTTCACTTTGAGCCTTCTTTCCTTTCACTCTCTCCTAAAAATGTTTACTTTCATCCCTATCAAACCAAACATATGTCTAATTGTATTTTAAACTACAACCCTTGTGCAGAAAATTTGAGGTATAAGACATTTGTTTTAGAGTAAATTATAAAGATTCTTTTTTTTAGGTTTATGTTTATTACACTTAGCATTTTTTTTTTACATTATTTTTAACCACTTAAGGGTTAGTGTAGTCTTATTTTTTTACTAAAGAAAGGGTCAATGTAAGGGGAAAAAAAATAGGAAGAGTTGGTATAATGAAACTATAAACGTCTAAAAATTAAAAAAAGATTTCTATGGGATTAAAAACTGGGGGGTGGGAGAGTTAGATATAATAAGACAAATTTTAGGAGGTGTGGAAATTTATTCTTTATTTTATTTTATTAAATTAAAGAAAAAATTTAAAGTTACTTAATCTATTATTAATCACCAATATTTATAAACTCATATTATTGTTAGCAAATACTAATATTTTAATAGTAAAAATATTTGATTTTTTGTAGCACTTCCTATCACATGATTGTGATTTAGATGCCATATTTTTTAGTCATGCTTCATGGCATAAAAAATTTAAATGCATACTAAATGCTTTGATGACTTTTATTTGGAAAACCTAAATTATTAGTTCTATTTTTTAATGATTTGAACATTTGAATCAACTAGATATCTTATAATTAACAATTTGTATAGCATGAGACCTAAAGCGATGACTTAATGGCTTTATAGTAAACATAACATTGTTAAAAAGTAACTAGATTTTGAAAATAGAAATTAGACACACTTTTAAACTTCTCTTACATATGTATTTATAAAAGAACTTCTTTACCCACAAGTTATAGGTTTGAGCGGTACTAGTCTTAGTTCTTTTAAGCAAAGGACTTTTTCTCCTGTAGCTCTATATTTTTCTAAATCACCAAATTGCCTTATGCATTTTGAAGAGCATGTGTTCTGTGAGGAGTTCCATAACATCCAACTCCATGGTTTTGTAGTCTGTCGTTAATGTCTTGACTACGGAAGACTTAAGTTTTGAGTCAAGTAGGATGATAGAAATAATTTAGCTAAAGACCATGGTGATTTAATAGGTGGTAATACAAGTTTCGATTTGACTGAAGACTATTCTAATTCTTTAAAAATATATTTTTGTAATACAAGTTCAGATTACCTAATCTAAACTTATGTTATTATACAAGTCCAGGTAGGTAATCTAGACTTGTGAAAAAACTCCAGATTACCTAGTCTGGTGGATTTTACAAGTCCAAATTAAGAGTGTTCATGATCTAGTTGGTTCAATTTTAGGAGAGAAAAAAAATCTAAACCAATTAATTTTAATTGGTTCAGATTATTGAAATTTGTTCTTAATCCGAACCAAACTCAACAAATGAATTTATAATAAATTCCTCATTACTTAGATTTGATGTTGATTGGAAATGGAAAACATCATAAAGCTACCTTCGAAAAAGAAAATAATTCAAAGAATAGTATATCTACTATCAAAAGGTTTTTAGTAAAATTTTTATGGAGAATTTAGAAAAAAATATTACTATAAAATCACATGTATTGTTGTATATACATATATTCACATCATGTTTTATTTATTTTATTTATATGTATTCAATTCAATATATAAATGCATGGCTCTATTAATGAAGTTGTAATCTACATGGTAGCAATTGTAGCAATTATAGATAGATGATAGACCAAGTTTCATTAAATTTCCAAGAGGTAATGGAAGGGGAGTCATTATGCCAGTAATAAAGGATACGTGGTTAAAAGTAACTTATATATATTTTTTAAAAAAGAATATTCTATAATTAAGCTGTGATATTGATGAAAGATTTTAGGGGATGTTTGTTTCACAAATTAAATAATATGCTAGAGAATAATATTTTTAGGAATATGATTGTCAAGAATATTATTATTTCTATTATGAATGTTCTGTAAATATTTATTATTCTTTGAAATAATTTTAAATATAAAAATAAAATACCAAAACAATAAGATGAACATTACAAGAAAAATGTTGAGTACCGACTGATTTAAATCCATTAGCATATCTGTGTTACCGATGGATAACTGACATATATTGTTCAACTGAAAGATATGTATTTGTAATTTGTTAATTTATATGTAAGTTTTTATAGAAGAATTAATTTACAGGTGGAATAATTTGAATGTACTTAGATGGATTTTCCTGACAAATTTAGTTTGTAGATATTTATCAACAAATACAATATATATTTTCATCGAAATACAATTTATAACAAAATATACATGCATCTCTCAACTTTTATCAAACTACAGGTAATTTTATTTTTTTTATTTTTCTACACCAACTCTCTTTAAGTTTAAAAATATTATCCTAACACCTATATATGTTAAAAACATTACACTAATACATATTTCAAACCTATACCTATCTCAAACCTTACATTAATACCTCTTTAGAAGGAAATGCTTCTGTACTTACATTAAATTTCAGAAATATTGCCATAATTTACTTTACAATATATATGTTCATATTTTTATTTTTTTATTGTGAATAAGAGAAGAAAAAAACATGTGTAATATATATTCTTAGGAATGAATTATGCCTAAATAGTATTTTATAATTTGTATCAAATATGAAAATGTAATATTTTCATATTTACGTTCATACAAATATTTTTATATACATTGAAATAAACACACTCTAATATAAGGCAACAAAGTTGCTAGTTTAGGATACGATTATGCTTAAAACAGTTGGTGTTTATCTCAGTTGCTAATGTTAGGTTTAATTTGCAAAGCTTTAGAATTTGGTCCCATCAAGCTACTATAGTTGAAGAGTATGAAATTAATAGTACTCATCATATGGAAGAGGGTTGAATTGGGTTTATGAACACACATATAGTGGCCTTTGTATAGAACTCAATTTTCTAAAATTTAAATTTTAAGAAACAATTATCCTAGAATATCATTCATTACAATTTATCCAAACAACAATATAGAATGAAAGGAAAGAAATAGAGTGCAACAAAATGATAGACATAGAAAATTCTTGTTTCCTATTTCATTGAACAACAGAGTGCATGATTAGTGATTTTCTACCAAATAACACCAGAAAAGCACCCATAAATATATCATTTTTTATTGATTAATTTTAGTTGATAATAACTTGTTAGTTTGGTTAATGTAAGATCAGGAATTAAAATCTACAACTTTTCCTCTTCTTTTTCCCTTTGTTTGACTTTTTGTTATTAGATCAACCTTATATCACCTGCATAAATACGTAAATAGTAAATAAAGAAATAAACCTAACCATGTTTAGCAATTAGCATGCCTTCACTACCACTGACTTCTTTAGGCCTTGTTTAAATTGGTTGCGAGTTGTTAGTTTTTGGTTTTTAAATTTAAATTTTAAAACACAAACTATTTGGAAAAAAAAAAAGAAGAAGAGTTGGGATGATTTTTAAAAAGAGATATAACGTGACTTAGTTGGTTAAGGAAGAAGGGAGATGAGGAAAGATTATGGATCCAATCCTCACACTACCAAAAATAACTTTACTAACAACACTAATATTTGACTTATAAGAAAAAAAAAGTTTTGAAAATCATTTTGCCTTTCTTCTTGTTTTTTTTTTTGAAAAAATGAGGATTTATATTTTTTGTTTTCAGTTTCAAGTGTTTTGCCTTAACCTTGATCCCTTCCTTCTCTACGTGATAGACATGTTGATCTTTCTCTTTAATTTCCTCCCTCTATCTCTCTCTGCCTCTTTTTTCTCCCTTCTCCTCTCTTGTCTCTCTCCATGTCTACATAACAGATTTCCTTTTTTCTATAACCATATTTCACTTTGATTCTTGTAGCTTAGTGTCCAAGCTTATTGTAACTAATACAATAACTGTGAACTGCAACGTAGATTCAATTCATCCACACTTTTAATTTGAGTTTACTTTTTAATGTGAAGTTAACTATGAAACTTGTAACATTCTGTTCATAAACTTTGTATGAATTCATTGTTACCTATTTTCCCCCTTCTTGATGTTTGGTTGATTGCTGATAAAATGTTAGATTAAATGATTGGTTGATTGCTTATAAACTACTTGGTATTGTAACATTTAGGCTCCGTTGTTAGTTGTTGCTCTGATCATTACTAATTAACTATCTTCTTATAAGTCCATTAAACAGAGATAACTTGCATTATGAGTCCCACAATATCTTTCCAAATGAAATTGATGTAGGATCTTAAGCAAATTGACTTCTTTCATTTTTTAGCAAATTTATTTGGGTATTCTTTTTAAGTTGTCACATAGTGTCTTAATAGTCCTTAAACCTACACCCCTATAGAAAAGAGTGAATATTGGATAAAAAATGCCAATGCTTTTACCTCAATGAGAACCAACAGACACTTTTCTCAATGAGAATCAACACATGATTTTGCTATGGCAGAGATATTAATTTTGATGAGGATAAAGACAGTTAACAATTAAAAAAGAAAAGCAAAAGTAACTAAAGATAACCAATAAATGAAAGCAAGAGAAAGTGATTAAATAGCATTTATCAATTCTTTGATAAATTTTGGAGAAATACTTAAGAAGCTTGAAATCTAGAGGAAATGAGTTCAAACCATACTGTCAGAGTTTCGTCATCTAATGCTACTACTAATGTTGGAGAAGTAAATGGAGAAACAATATGTAAACCAATGATTTTGTACTAAATTGCACAATTAATGATCCTTCAAAAACTTGAAGCATTGATGAGACTTCTTTTACAAAGGCTTTAAACCTACTAAAAGAAAATGCCTTATGGAAAGATGTTTTCTTATCATTATCATATGAGGAAAAAAGATTGAGTTCTTAAATTTAATATTCTTTAGTAAATTTTGTTATTTATTATTTAACTTTTGTCTACTTTTGTTGGATTTTTTATCTTTATGTTCATATTTGAATTATGACATCTTGTATTTTTTGTGAACTTAATGTTTGAAATTATGAATGTTCTATTGATAATATTATTTAATGTTTAAAAAAATTGTGATTTATATTTATTTACATATTATCACGAAAATAATGATTAACTTTTATATTCTTTTTATATATCAACTTTGAATTTCAAAATTTGCTCAAACCAAACTTCAATAGCAACGGATTTCAAAATTAATTGAATATAATAGGTGTTTAAGTATTGAATAGTTCCAATGACTTGTTACAAAATATTTTGAATGAAATCCTCCAAATCATTAAATTTTGTGAGTTGTTAAAGGAAAGACAAACTTAAAATATACTAGATTTGTGATTGTTTAGTAGCAAGTTGCAATATTTTTTACTCATTATCAATAAAACAATATTTAATAGATGTTTAGTAGCAAGTTGCAATATTTTTTACTCATTATCAATAAAACAATACGTAATAGATTTCCAAGTGACTGATTTCAACACTTAGTTGAAACTATTCATATGTATTGCAAGAGAAAAAGTTTGTTTGGTAAGTGTTGTTTGAAAACTGTTTTGGAGATGTGAAAATGAAAAAACTTGTTCATATTTACGAAAATGCTATTAATAAAAAGCAAAAAATAACATATTCTCTTTATGTTTTGAGTTTTCAAAATAAAAATACAAAGTTAAAAAGCAAAACTACTCACAATGATTCCTCTTTTTTAGTTTTTAAAAACTAAAAAAGCAAAACTATTTTTTAAGAAAGTATTAATCAAACAAGTGTTTTAGTTTTTAAATACTAATATACTAAAAATAGTTTTATAAAATTGTTGTCAAATAAACATGTATTCTTTAGATGTTATATTCTGTCCACAATCATTATTTGTTTCTTGTTATTTACCTTTATTATTTTTCATATATTACTTTCTGGTGTATGTTATTAATTTGTTTACACACTTTTGTTTATTTTATAATGTTTAACATTCTTTAAGTTATCAACAAAATCGATTAACATACATGTATTACATTTAATTTTCACATTCTAATTATAGAAATAAATAACTTATTAATATTAAAGGTGTTACATAGGATCTACTCATTAGGACAAATTATGAAAATTGGTCTAATAAACCTGATCCATATATTTTGTTTGTTATTTTATAAAGGAAACATGTTCTTTACTTATAGAGAGTTAATAACAAGGGGTTATAGTGTGGGGTTTCAGATAGTGTTATGGTCAAAGAAAGAAGCTAATAGTAATGATAAAGATGCTTCCTTAAAGGGGGATTGGGTGTCTTTGAGTGAGGAAGTAAGAACGTAAGCTCACTCATGTGATGCGATTGTGTGGTGTTTAAGTTAGATGATGAGGTCATCAACAATGATCAGGACATTAACGCATGGATTTTATCAAAATTATGGTTAAATATTCCAAAATTTGAATGGTGCCGCTAATATAAATTTTGAGCTGAGAATCTTGGTTGAATATTAGTTTAATAATTTATTTATGTTTTGAATTTTGGTTAAATACCTTCCCAATCCCTTACTAATACATAAATACTTTCCTAATCCTCACAGATTGAGCTACATTGCAGCACCTCGATACACATCCTTAGCTATTGTGTGTTGATGCCTTCCTCATCATATTATCTATTCCTTCAAGAAGTGTTGCTTCTCCTATTGAGGAGAATTAAGAGGATCTCCCACCTTAGGCTCATCCAATGATTAGACCTCTTGGAAATTCATAAGAAGTACATAAAACTTAGCTCCTTTTTAATTAATGATGTAAATCATATTTGTCTTTTATTAATGAATCACCTATTTTTTCTATTTAGGTTTTTTGTCTGTGCAAAATAGCATCACAAGCTATTATAAGGATAATAAAGCAAAAATTTCTTCACCCATTGATTGCCTAGGGAGAAATGACAAATCAATATAATATTTATTTATTTCAACGTTTTAAAGTGAGCCAATTTATGCAATTTGAGTTTAAATTTTGAATTGCTCTGAAGTATTACTTTTTTATTATTATTATTATTATTATTATTATTATTATTATTATTATTATTATTATATATATATTATTTGCAATTTGAACCTCAGGGTCCAGGAAAATATGGGAATAAGAAGTTGTTATTAAAGTTATGTTGAGTTAGTTTATCTACCTTTATTTTCTTAATTTGATTCTTTTATTTTTTAATTTGGTTAAAATTAGATTTTCATTTAGAAGTTTGGAAATGTTTTTAGTATCAACCCACTTTTAAAATTGTTTGACTACAACGTTGTTTAAAATTTGTTTTGTCTTCCTTAACATATGTCTAAAGAAATATCATCAAAGTTAAAATTTTTTGCTTATAATGAATGCTCTAGTTGATATGTTTGTTTCATTGTAATATATTAGTTGTTTGTACTTGGCAGTCTTGGTTCCTTTATTTATTAATTTATTAATTTGTGTCATTATGACATTTTTGTACTTGGAAACCTTGAATTTCTAGAATATGTATTTTTCATTGAGTTTAAATGTAAATAATAAAATTTTGAATATTTGTTCTACTATATCATTTGATGCTAGCTTAATCATGCAAGTTTGTATCATGTCATTGTTTTATACTTTATTGATTATCATGTTGTAATAGCATCTTTGGGTCATTTGAATTCCTTGTTAATAGTTTCTTGATTTAAATATACACAGAGGAAGGTGGCGTGAAAATCTGAACACGAGAATCAAATAAAGAAAATTTTTCACATGACAACGTCTCATATATTCTCAGAGATATTCATGGATGCATGTAAAAAAAAAAGGCAAGAAACCCAAATGACTTAGGAAAAAAGTGTGGAATAGTTTGTTAGAAAAATGGAACACACCAGAATTATGTTTCAAAGTGAGTACAAGCTAAGAAAAATTTTTAAAATGTTAGGAGTCTACATACAAGTGATTCTATTAGTACGCATGAACACGTAATTTGCATGGTAATATAAGTATATTATTAACAATCATAAACACATTTAAATGTATATTTATGGATCATTGATGTTTTTTCTTTGTAGGAAGAGGAGTTTGGTCGACTTGTATATGTTGATGAGGTATTTCAAAGAACCCATATTGGAAAAAATATTGGTCAATTTGTCGATGATAGATCTAGGTGGACACATGTAAGTGTTTATTATCCTACATGTTTATCTTTTTGAATGTATATTATATTTTTCAAATGACTAGAAGAATTTGAGACTAGGTTTTCTCAAGCAAGGTATAAGTTGCATCTTATGTTGGCGGTACAAAATCTAGACTTTTAGATCATGTTGAGGAAGAAAGACTTAGAAGTCAATGTTGGACTGCAGCTTCAGTGGAAATAACAATGGTCACATCTACAGGACTAGAGAGAGCTTGCAAAAGGTTATAAAGGTGGCATGTCTAGTATTATGCAATAAATCAAGTCATTTTCTAGTCAATCCCATGATTCAAAGGAGATTACCCAATTAAGGGAGGAAATTTGCTAATCTAGGGAGGAGACTCATCAATCCAGGGAAGATAATGAAAGATTGAATTGCAAATTCCAATCCTTACTTGGTGTTGTGCTTAAGTTCCTACCACTTTATGCCTGAGAAATGTTTGAGCAAGATGTCCAACAACAACAACAACAAATACCAAATGACCAACTACAACAACTAGATGACCAATAATAACAAATTAACAACTACAAGATGGCCAGCAACCACAACAACATAACAAACACCAGCAACAACACAATTCTTCTCCTGATTACTTAGATTATTAGGATATGAGTCACTTTACTTGTAGGAACCAAAATAGATTATCTCTACTTTGTTTAATATGTAGGTTGACAAAACTTAGTATTTTTATTTTATATTCAGACTCTTTAATTATGTTGAATTTATATTTTTAATAGTTATGACATGTTTGTAGGTTAATTATGAATATTTTAAACCTTATGCTTATTATTGGAAATTTATGTGTAAATAAAAAATAAATTGAGTCATTTATAAGTAAATAATTTTAAAATAATAACCTAAAGGTCAACAGGCTACATATATTTACAATATTTCTGTAAATAATTTATTTACAAACATTTTCATAGATAATGTATCTACATATATTTTTTTAGAAATTTTATCTATAGAAATATGTGTAGATAAATGTAGTTTCTTTACCTTCTAATCATCTTGGGTAAATTATCTATGGAATAAGCCGTAGAAAAATCATCTACAAAATTATCCATAGATAAATTATCTACAAATATTTCTATAAAAAATTTATCTATTGAAATATCTGTAGATAAATATAACTTGCTTACCACTAATCATCCGGAGTAAATTATCTATGAAATATTTCATAGAAAAATTATCTTCGAAGTTATCGGTAGATAAAATATCTATGGAATCTGTGAATAATTTTTCTATAAATTATTTTATCGATAAATTATCAATGAAATTCGTCGATATTTTTTACCAACAAGTCTATTACCTACAAAATTTGTTACATAATCGATCGTTATATTTAAATTATCTATAGATTCTATATATTCTCTATGGATTTTCATGGATAAGTAGACATTGTCTTTCTTCTGGTGGCATGCATATACATATATATATATATATATATATATATATATATATATATATATATATAGAGAGAGAGAGAGAGCACGCATTCCTAAAGATAAGTAGAAAACATATTGTAAAAGAAAGATTAAACTATCTTTAATGTGATGGGTTGTTGCTCTTTTAACTTGAGATACACATTTCTCATGATTGGTTATGTATGGGAAACAGCAACAAATCTACTTTAGTAATTTTAGAGGCAGTTATCCCTACTATGTTTTTAATTTTTTCTAATATAACATATTTTTATAATATAAATTATTTTTATTATTTGAGATATAGTTAAAAACATTGTATATATAAATATAAAAGTATTGCTCCTACTAAATTATTTAAATAATTATTACGCACAACTAAAAATTTCTATATCCACCACTAAATGAAAATGACTCAATAGTGTCTATATTATATAGTTAATTTCAGCTATACTAATATGCCTGAATTTATTTCTCCATATAGTAGAGAACGATATCATGATTATAGAGGTATTGTGATTCAGAACAGTAAAGGCCAAAGCAATTACTCAATTATAGACCTTCTTCTTGGATAATGTGATTGAAAGATGTTTTGAAGATGTTGCTTCATTGTTCTTCCTTGAGACACATCCTTCCTCCACCCCAAATTCCTTTGTTTTTTTTTTTCTTTACTTTACTTTTTACCTTAATTTTTTTAGTTTATAATTTTCTTTTAATGATTCTAATGATGGAAAATGCACATGTTGTATTTAATATAAAAAAGGTAGTAGTTCAATTATAATGTAAAATAGTCATTGTCATCAAATTATAAATTTGTAAATTTTTAAAATAATTATCTTAAAAGTCAAATAAATGATAATTATTTGTATTTACATTAGAGTAAGGCATCCCCATTTAACTCTTTAATATATTATATGTCAACATTTTTCCTATAGTGGTAGATTTTAAGTAATTTGTATGAAGTCTTATATTTAAATTGTAAACTGTGAATCTCTCAACCTAACTATTATCCAAATTAAGCTAACTAGTGTAGATTAGGCATTGTGTGTTCTGTAATCATGAGACTGAATCCACAAACCACTTTTGCTTTGCTTTTTTATGTAAGGTCTCTTCACTCTTGCACTATACAACAATTATGTTATCTTTTTTATTTGGTTAAGCACATAGACCTTTATCATGTTTAAAAAAAATATTTTAAGTAAAATATTTGGTTAAGCACATAGACCTTTAAGTATGCATAACTAATGGTCCAATTTAGGAATGAATAACATCAACATCTCATTTGGTTTTACACAATTTGGGTCCATATAAATAAACAATGGTATTGTTTGTTAATGTATTATTTCAACCAAAATGATAAAGTCCTCCACTTTATTATTTTAGCATGTAAATTAATATATGTGCTTTTTTTAATCTGTACAATATTGGAGGCTAAGAGTCTTATTTATTACTTAATTTAATTAATAACCAATTTATTTTACTAAACTAACACCTTATACAACTCTCATTTCTGTTTCTTGTTAATACTCTCTTGATTAAACTCACACCTACAATATTATTTTTTTTATGGTGAGGATTTTTTTTTTAATTTTAATATTTTATTACATTAATGATATTTTGAAATTAAACACAAAAAAATATTTTACTTTCTCCTACTTCCAGGTTAATATTTCCCAAAGGTACTCGACAGAAAAAAAATCTTTTGGAACTAAAATTGAACATTTTAAAATTGTGAAAACACAAAAAAATGAAATTAAACCATTCATTCAATATCATATTAATTCTATTTCAAAACATCAGGAAAGATCGTCTCAAAAAACATGATTAGAGGTGGAAATGAATTAGTAAAGAAATGTTAAAAGTTGCACCTTTTGCAAGCCGAGTGACCACAAGATTACACTTTCCTAAAACACAAGGAATAGTATTCATCCAACTACGTCAAAGAAAAGAAAGAAGAAAGGACATTTGCAACAAAGTTTAAATCCTATTTTTCATTTAAAATTTTAAGGGATTAAGATTATTTCTCAAGACTTAATTATTGTGATCTTTTGGGGACTTTGATATTATTATGCTTATATTTATTTTTTATACCTACTCATGATTAATTTATTCTGTTAGTTGATTCATATAAAACAAGATATATAATTAAATTAGTATGACATGAATAAATATGATCTTCAAAATAATTAATGTGAAATTGGAATCGAATTAATGATGTGAAAACATAAACAAGATTGCTTAAATTTTGGTTTGAAAGAAATAAATTGAAAAAGTGTGATTTTTTTTTTTTTGAAAATGACACTCACACCACACTTAAGAAAGAAAGATGAAAATGCAAGTGATAAGTCATAGAATTGATCGTCACAGGATAACATGATAAGATTGAACTATCGTTCTTATAACCCAGAACTCCATATAAGGCTTTCACATGAGAAAATTCGATTTTCGTCAAACTGATAATCTAATTAAAATACAAGAGTTCTCTTATTTATTGACTAAGTGTCTGTTCAAAATTATAACTCTTAAAAACTAAATTAAATACTCAATTAATCGTATTAATGACTTACACAATTAAAATCAACTTGAAGAATAAAAAAGGTCAGATTCACAAAAAATACTAACGAAAATTACAAATAAGATATAAAATAAAAAATTAGGCTGAGCTCCCTCTAACATACATCAATTAACATGGTCAAATTTCATTTTGTGTTTTCGTTCAAAAGTATTTTTTTTTCATATAGTCTCTTTGAAAAGTCATAAAAAGTAAACTATTTTTTTTTAATTTCAAAATATTATTAAGTAATGAAATGTTTAAATTAAAAAAACCACCCAGCAAAAAAAAAGATATTGCACCGGTTAATGAGGTATGGGTTAAATAAATGAGAGTATTAACAAGAAAGAGAAATGAAAGTTGAAGTCAATCAATAATAGGAGTGAGTTTAATGAAATAATACCGGTTATTGATTGAGTTAAGCAATAAATGACACTATGAGCCTATGCAATATTGTACAAGATAGAAGAACCGTTTGTTTATTTATTTATTTATATATATATATATAAATAAATAAATAAATAAATAAAGAGAGGAGATGATATTCATTTTCTCCACGAGTAAGTTTAAAAGAGTTACTTTTTATTTTATTAAAATTTAATAGCTGTAATGAATAATTAATTTTTACTATCATATTTAAAAAAAAGATTAAGATAAAAGGTAAGTCTTTTAAACTTACTATTAAAGTAAGTAGATTCCTCCTCGTACATATTGAGAAAGATGTAATATAAGTGTTAACTAATACTAAGTGTAGTGGGATGTGTGAGAGAGAGAATGTAAAAAGATCACATTTAAAAAATAATAACTAATGGCATATTCAATTAAAAATTTGGCTAAAAAAAATTTGATATTTTAGAATGTCAAATTAGTAACATAGTTCAACCTAAAACTAAGTAAAAGTATATTAACAAAGCAAACAAGAGTATATATATATATATATATATATATATATATATATATATATATATATATATATATATATATATATATATATATATATATATATATATATATATATATATATATATATATATATATATTATTTGTGATGGCGGCACAGACACCAATGATAGTGATAAGGGGTAAGGGTGAGTTTACGGGTGGAGTGGAATAGGAGTGCAAGTAAGTTACAATTAATACATCATATAAATTAATTGTTTTAATTAATAATAACCATTGTATTTTAATACATGGTTCAAATTGAGTTATTTCTTAAACTAGATCATGTGATTCTCTCATACGATTTCTCATTAAACAAAATAGATTTCAATAAATTAAAATTAAGTGAATTCATTTAATTAAAAGATAAAATCTCGAATATTTTATCTATTATAGGATTTAAATATACAATTTTAAAACAAGTAATTGTCATACAAATATTATAAAAACATTTGACACAAGAATTAAAAAGTTTATTTTTGTGTTCTTGTAATTTTTTTGAAATTGAAACAACAAAAATAAAAGTTTCTGCACCATCACACTTTCCCTAAGAGATTTGGGGACAACAAGCATTTAGGATGAAGAAAACTTAAATATCATAACTAATTTGATGGTACTAAGAAAACTTAAAAATTACTAATTGATTTTTAGTAGTATCAAATTAGTCATGATATTTAAGTTTTCTTCATCCTAAATGCTTGTTGTCCCCAAATCTCTTAGAGAAAATGTGATGATACAAAAAATTTTATTTTTGTTGTTTCAACTTCAAAAGAATTACAGAGAAACAAAAATAATTTTTTTTTTTTTTGTGTCAAATATTATTATAATATTTGTATGATAATAACTTGTTTTAAGTAAGATTGTATATTTAAATCTATAGATAAAATATTTCGAGATTTTATCCTTTAATTTAAATGAACTCACTTAATTTTAATTTATTGAAATTTGATTTTATTTAATAAGAAATCTTTTATGAGAGAATCAGATGATCTTGTTTAATAAATAATTCAATCTAAAACATGTATTAAAATTCAATAATTATTATTAAATTTTCTGATTTCTCACCTTAATATTTTTTCTCACTTTAGTTATCTTCTCTATATATATATTCTTGAGATTAGTTAATCTCAAGCTTATTAATAATTTAATTAATTATGATGTCACTACATACATATAAGTATATAAAGAAAGAAAGGTTATTTTATAAACGGTTATTATTATTACTTACCTGAGCTATCCTCTCTCTGTATATATATATATATGTATATATATATTCTCAAAATGAGTTAATCTCAAACTTATTAATAACTTTAATTAATTACGATGCCACTGCATACGTATATGAGGAGAGAAAGATTAAATTATTAATTATTATTATCATTAAACCAAATGAAAATGTATAGAGAAAAATAGTATGGTCAATATAAAAGCCCATTATATACATTGAGGGAAGAGGGTCATATGATCTGTCAAATGCCTTTAATTGCACCATTTGGATATTATATTAAAACTACAACATAATGTAACAGAATCAAATATCTAATGGTGAATATTGTGTTGCAAACAAGATCAAAGTCAAATATAACAAAACCCCCTTAATTTTAGAAACAACATGAAAGTTACTGCATTACCACCAATAGTAATCACCCTAAAAATATAGTTGCTTTTCTTAGCTTGTTTCATTATGCAAAACATGCTTAGCCACTCACAACTTTCCCCAAATAGTGAGGTTGAACGAAAAACGTTCCTTATTCATTGTTTATCACTTTGATTTTTGAGCACAAATCCAAACCAAACAACCAATTCCACTTGCACTATATAAAGGCCCCCCTCAATGCTTCAGTTTTCTAACTTCAGGCTTGGTTTCGGACACAAAACAAAAACAACAAAAAGGGAAAAAAAAGCAAAATATACACAGTTGAAGAGAAGAGACTAAAAAAACTCCCAAACATGAATTCCAAAGGCTCTTCTCTTCTCTTCCTAGCTCTTTTTCTTGCTTCTTCTTCTGTTATTCATGGTTTTGATATCACAAAACTTTTAGGTGAAAATTCAAAATTTTCCACATTCAACAAATACCTCACCGAAGCCAAGCTTGCAGACGAAATAAACAAGCGCAACACAATCACTGTTCTCGCTGTTGCTAACGGTGCTATCTCTTCCATTGCTGGAAAGTCCCCAGAAGCCATTAAGGCCATCATCAGCACCCATGTCATCCTTGACTACTTTGATGAGAAAAAACTCATGGAAGCTGTTGGTAGCAAACAACCAATGACTACCCTCTACCAATCCTCAGGCTTGGCCAAGGGCAAGCAAGGTTTCATCAAGGTTTCGCTGATCGGCGAGGGCGAAATAGCTTTCGGCTCAGCCGAAAACGGTGCCCCCGCCGACAGCAGCGAACTGATGTCGACAATCCACTCAGAACCCTACAATGTCTCCATTCTTGAGGTTACTAAGCCCATAATTGTTTCAGGTATTGATTCATCATCAACACCTAGTCCAGCACAGAGCCCTAAAGCTCCTGCAGGAGCAGCTGAAGCTCCTGCACCTGCTAAGGCTACTGCAGCAGCTCCTGAAAAAAATGCGGCAGCACCTTCACCTTCTGATGAAAACGTTGCCGCATCTCCAGATGCTGCTGCTAATGCCCCAGCAGAAAGCCCAATTGCTGCTGAAAGCCCAGCAGGAAGCCCAGCAGCAGGCCCAGTTGCAAGTGATGCTGCAGGCCCCGCTGCTGATGATGCTACCGCTGCAGATGTTCCAGCTCCCAGCCATGCTTCATCCATTAAGATGGGTTTGGTTGGTGCAATCATGGCCTTTGCTTCCTTCTTCATCGTTTGATAAAACGGTTCACTAAACCAAGATTAAGATATTTATTCACTTTAATTAATACACTTTGTATTGCACGTACGTAGAAGAAAATTATCAATGATGGACTTCCTAAAAAAGTAATATGGGAAGAGATATTGTAGAGTTCTTTATTATTTTGGACTCGTATTTTAGTGATTGTGAAATAAATAAATAAAATATATTTATATTGTAGAGTTATTCTTTTTCAAAAAATGTGTTTATTTAGTTATAATGTTTTTGAATAATGATACATATATCACTACAGAATAATCTACCTTCATTACACATCTTTATTTTATTAGTTTATTTATTTTTATAATATATTTATTAATTATTTAAATAAATTATAATAAAATATATTATAAAGTAAGTGTAAGTAAACGGTACACACTACATTTAACCTTTTCCAATATTTTAAAGTAAATAGAAGCACTGAAAAGAAATGTACCTAATAAATAATAGATACATAAAAAAGTTAAAATAATAGATAATTGTTTGATACATATAAAATTTAAAAAAAAAATACACTGAATAATACATTTTAATGCATTTTTTTTTCATATAGACAAGACATATAAGCAATATATGCACATAAACTAAAATATAAACACTTGATCTAAAAACAGAATGTCTATCCCTCCAACACATAAATGTATGTAATTTTGAGGTTGACATAGATCTTACCTAATGTATAGTCAATGACAAAAGTTATAAATATATTTTCCCCAACACTCTTGGTAGCTTATGGCAAAATAGAAAGTTTATTTTTTTAAATGCTAGCAATCATCTACCGGTCATGGTATATCACACTCTCAACCATTTTGTGTACAGATTGATTATAATTTTCTCAAGAAATCCAAAATATCAGGTTAAAAAAATCATTGAAGGACAGTTAGAAGAAAAAATGTATTTAACATTTTTTTCGTGAAGATATGACAAAATCTACAAAGATGTGAAAAATGCAATATATAAAAAAAAAGGTGAAATAAACTTTTAAAAAATATAAGAAGGATAAAATAATTAGGTCAAAATCTCTCTGATTCCATTATGAACCAAACAAAATAGATTTATTTCCCCCTTCCTTCTTCTACACCTTATAAGCTATGTAATTAAAATTCAAAACCCTCCCTCACCCTATCGTACCTTACCCTCCATTAAAATCGATTTCATTCCCTCTTCTCCAACCAAACATATCCTTAATAAAAAGTAATAACAATTAATAAATTAATAGCAATATTGTGATACATTGATTAAGGACAAGTTTAACGATAATCTATCATTTGCAACAATCATTATGTGGGTTGGGATTTAATAACATGAGTAAATGATTGATTAAGAAAAGCAACATGATTTTTTTTAGTCAAATTAGTTCTTTTTCAGATGTACTGAATTTATTATATACAGAAAAATGCATGTGTTCTGCTTCAGATTTTAAAAGTATGAGGTTATCTAATTTGTCTGTTAAAGTCTAGTCTTAGAATTTGGGAAGGCTCATGGAAAAGTATAAGGTTATCTAATTTATTCATTGTGTATAATGAAAAAATAAATATGCAATGCAGACCAATTTGATAAATGATAATGGATATCATGCAGAGAGATTGAAGTTTTATACGATAGACATAATTTTAACCTAATTAAGTATACTAGTGTGTATAATATAAGGAAGATCAATAAAACTTGTTAGAAATTATCCGTGTTTAGAATTTAAAAATTTAGGTTCAACACTTGTGTTTTCCATTGTAAACAAATTTTATTTGAGTGCATCTCCTGTGTAAGTCCCCTTTATCCTTTTTTCTATTTCCTTATACTTGTGATTGTTATGTGAAACCTAGGTATTGACTCCCTTTCTATATGGAGAAAACACTCAAATTGAGAAGCTCACTTGATATCTCACTTAAGTTAATTTCTTTTAGCACCTTCTCATTTCCTATTCACACTCCCTCAATATTTACAATTTTTTGCAAAATTTCCAAACACATTTACTCTCTTTTATCCTAAGTTTTTTTATAAAGCATCACAAGCTTCATGACTGCACACGCACTTCTACCCACCTCTTGGAAAGATTACATTGGTTTCTCCATTTCGCACCCTCACCCTCTTCGAACATATATTTTTTTCACTTTTATTTTTAGGAAATTTTTCTGTCATGTATGTTCGAAGAGGGTGAGGGTGCTATTTCAAAGAGGTGGGTAGAGGTGCATGTGCACTTGTGCATCTAGATGATACTTTATCAAGAAACGTAAGATAAAAAAGGGTGAGAGTGTTATAGGGTTTTGCAAAAAAATTGTAAACATTGAAGGAATGCAAATAGCAAATGAAGGGGTGCTAAAAGAAAATGTCCTCACTTAACCTAAGTGGAGAAGGTGCTTTGGTAGAGGGGTAGACAGAGAGAAGCTCATTAATCAGAGAAATACACTAGTAGTTTGAGAGAGAAGAAAAGAGAAAGTCTGATGCACTCCCTTGATCTCTTCAACCAAGGTTTCTTTCTCTAAGAAAATGGAGGATGGAGAGATTAGAAATGGGAGAGGGTTGACGCCACTTTCTAGGAGAAAGATGAGTTAAAAATTTTATCTTGCTTGCCACAAGGGAGAGGTTCCTTGTTAAAAGCTTTAAGGGAGAGATTCCTCAAGAGAGAGGATTCTCAATGACACTCAAGAATAAATTGCTCAAAAAGAATCTTACTTCATTCAATCAAGTGTTATTTGTACAAGAGAGACTAGGTGTATTTATAGCCCAAAGAGGGAGCAAGGCACTTAAAACTAGGCAACGGGAAACTTGGGCCTAATTAGGATTAGGAGCACTAATCCCTCTTAGGCCCACTAAAAGTGGTGTCTAGCCTTAAGCTAGGGAGTGTCACGGCCTAATCAAGGGGGTGTGGAAAAAGATCCACACTCCTTTGGGTTATCAGGCCCTTTACTCCCCTCACCTCCCTTCCTAAGCTAATTACACTCTAAACTCTAGAAACTAAAATAAATGGCCAAAATACAAGGCCTAAAAGGGAATTAAAGGCTAATTAATATTTACAAGAGGAAAACTAAGGACTATGGCCTAAAATATCTATCTCCATCATGAGCTGGGGTCTTGATGAGTCTTTTCGGGCCAAGTCCTCTTCAATCCTCCTAGCCATTGCCCTAGTGAGATGGCCCTTGGTAGGTAGGATTGCATCAAAGTCATTCCTCCATTAGAGTGGCATTATAGCTCTTTGGCTTTGGTTTTGCGACTATTTGACTTGCTTAAATGATAGAAGTAAATACAAAATTGGTTGTTTTGAATGACACTAACTATACTTGTGGAACGACAAGATGAAAGACTTACCATTTGTGAAGAAAATGCATATTCGTGTTTTTGCTACTCAGAAGCTAAATTCTATGTTTGAAGATTGAGATTTTGAACACCAACATGTATGCAGTTTTATTTGGTAATTTGTAGAAGACAATGTTTGTAATCACATTCCTAATCAAACATATGTGAGAACTTTTCGGGAGAAGATTAAATCCTTATATGCTTCTAAATCAGGGAATAATAAATTGTATTTGTTGAATTGTCTGATAAATTCGAGGTACAAGGAGAGTTCTTCCATTTCAAGTCACTTGAATGAATTTCAAGTTCTCTTAGAACAATTATTCAGAATAGGTATCAAATTTGATGGTGAAGTCTTGGGACTATGGCTATTGAATACTTTACCCGAGTCTTGGGAGACATTTCAAGTTTCTATTACAAACTTGGCCCCTAATGGTGTTGTTTCTTTAGAAGCGTCAAAGAGTGGTGTTCTTAATAAAGAGATGAGAAGGAAGGCATAAGGTTTTTAATCTCATCCTGAAGTACTTCTCACTAAAAATAGGGGGAGAAATTAGAGAAAGGAACTGAAGGGTGGTAGAGAGAAGGGTAGGAGTAAGTTCAAGTTTAGATACAAGAATGTGGAGTGTCTTTATTGTCATAAGATAGAGCACATATAGAAATATTATCTTCAGTAGAAAAAGGAGAACAAAGACAAGAAGGGTAAGTAGAAAGAGAATGTTCATGATGATGATAATTGTGATGCTACTACTACTTGTGGTGATCTTGTTAATCGTCGTGATCATGAGTTAGTTAATCTTATATCAGATGAGAGCATGTGGATTGTTGATAGTGGTGCTACACTGCATGTTACACCAAGGAAGGAGTTCTTCACATCTTACACTTTTGGTGATTTTGGACAGTTGAAGATGGGTAATGATGGTGTGGCTAAAGTAATTGGTATTGGTGATGTTTTCTTGCAAACCAACATACAAGTGCAGTTGTTGCTTAGAGGATTCAAACATGCTCCTGATGTTCGTTTTAATTTTATCTCTGTGCAAATGCTTGATGATGGTGGTTATGATAGTCATTTTGGTTCTAGAAAGTGGAAACTCACCAAAGGTGACTTGGCTGTGCCAGAGATGAGAAGATTTCTAAATTGTATTAACAAAAAATTTGGTTACTAAAGGCAATGTGAATCTCATTAATATGGAGACATCTTTGTGGCACCAAGGCTCAGTCATATAAATGAAAAATGGTTGAATTGCCTAGCTAAAAATGATGTTTTTCAATGGCTAAAGAATGCAGAATTGGAGAGATGTTCTCATTGCATTACTGAAAAGCAAACTAGAGTACCCTTCAAGAAGCATCCTCCCTCAAGGAAGTCAGAGTTGTTGCAATTGGTGCATTATGATGTTTGTGGTCCATTTAGGGTAAAATCCTTTAGTGATGCACTTTATTTCGTTACCTATATTGATAACTGTTCTAAGAAATTACAGGTTTATGCTTTGCAGAGAAAAAACTAGGTGCTAGAGAGATTTAAACAATTTCATGTTTGGATTGAAAGAGAGTCAAGCAAGAAGTTGAAACACATTCGTACTGACAATGGTGATGAGTATTGTGGACCCTTTGATGTTTATTGCAAGCAACATGGTATTGCACATGAGAAAACTCCTCCTAAAACTCCTCAGCTGAATGGTTTAGCAGAAAGTATGAACATGACATTGCTTGAGAGAGTGAGTGTATGCTCTCATATGCTAAATTACATAAGCATGTTAGGGGTGAGGCACTGTACACGGCGATGCATGTTATTAATCTCACTCCTACTGTTATTCTGAATAGTGAAGTGTCAAATAAAATTTGGTTTGGAAAAAAAAGAGCTATGATCATTTGCATGTCTTTGGTTGCAAGGAATTTTGATGCATCCCTCCCCAAGGCAATATTGAAGAATCCTTGATGAAGAGAATGCTCCCAAGATCCTTGCTCATAGAGGTTCCAAGGTTGAAGAAATGGAGGTGGAAGACTAGGAGATGGAGGTGAAGAATGGTGCCACTTCTACTTTGTAGATGATAAGCCATGAGTGAAGCTAGCCACAAGGGAAGGAACCCTTGATAATACATGAATGACTCTCACAAGAGTGGAGAGAATATGAACACTCTCTAAGAATAAAGAGCTCTCAAATTTAGAGAAAGGTAAATGAGTGTTAAAATCTACATCAAGGAGGGAATGCTCTATTTATAGAGCAAAGCATGAACCATGGGCTTAGGATCCCAAGTTGAACATCCAACATGCTTAATTAAGGGTTAGTTGGCTTAATTTACTGTTAATTTAGCATGTGCTCAATTAACACTAATTTAATCCAACTAGAGATCCAAACATGGCCCTAAAAATGTGGATCTATGTTTCCTCTAGTTTAAATTTGAATTTTGGAGGGAAATGGCATGGCACTTCCAAAATTCAAATTCAAATAAGAAGCAACAAGAATCAGCCATGTAGGAGTGAGAAAGCACATTTGGAGTGAAACAAGGGGCCTCACGTGTCTCCTACATGTTTCATGTGTTGGTTAGACGGATGTGAAGAGGAATTAAGGGTGTAGAAATAAGATCCTACACATTCAAACTCTCTTGGACCAACCTAAACTAATTAACACACTCCACAAAGAGACTAATTACACCTCCTAAAGAAAAAAGAACATATAGGCCAAAATACAAGGCCAAAAATAAAACTAATTACACCCTTAAAATCCTAATGACTTAAGGGTACTTATACAAGCCTAAAAATGGTTAAATGAATACAATTAAATGGAACATGTCCTAAATTAAGCTCCTCGAAGCTTCATCCAAGTCATGCTCCTTTCTTATTGGTCCTAGCTCAAGCCCATGCTAGGCGTGCATGCATCACATTTGTACGTTCATATTCTAAGGGATGAAAGATTCAAGTTGGATGCGAAGACAAGGCAGTGCATCTTCATTAGTTATGGTGAGGATGAATTTGGCTACAAGTTTTATGGTCTTGTTGAGAAGAAACTTGTTAGAAGTCGTGATGTACAGTTCATGGAAGACCAAACCATTGAGGACATTGTAAGGTGGAAAAGGCTACACCCAAAAAAGATAAAAATCTAACAAATGTTGATCCTATGCGATCACCTATTCACGATCTGGATAATGTTGAAGGTAGTGTTGAACATGGTAAACAACAAGATGTTGGGGATTATCAACAACTTAGAGGTGGATTAAATGTTCCTATTGATGATGACCAGGAAGAGCGTGAGAGGTCACTTGATGAGAATCTTGATGATGCACCTAAATCTTCTCAAGTCCAACTCAGGCTGTCTAACAGATGAGACAACCATCTAACAAGTATTCTTCTTATGAATATGTGATTTTGACTTATGGTGGAGAACCTGAGTGTTTTGAAAAGGCTTTGGAGAGTGAAGAAAATCAATAGTGGCTAGATGCAATGCAAGATGAGATGAAATTTTTGCATGATAATCACATTATGACTCGGTGAGATTGCCTAAGGGCAAAAGGGCATTAGAAAACAAGTGGATATTTAAGGTGAAACATGAGAGTAATTTTGCATCTCCAAGGTATAAAGTCATATTAATGGTGAAAGACTTCATACAAAGAAAATGTGTTGATTTCAATGAGATTTTCTCATCTATGGTGAATATGTCATCCATTAGAGAAATTTTGAGTTTGGCTGCTACTCTACATTTAAAGGTAGGGTAAATGGATGTGAAAACGATTTTCCTTCATGATGATTTGGAGGAAGATATCTATACGAAGCAACTAAACGGTTTTTAGGTCAAAGGTAAAGAAGACTATGTGTGTAGGCTAAGAAAGAGTCTATATGGTTCAAAGCAAGCTCTGAGGCAGTAGTATAAGAAGTCTGAGTCTTTTATGTGTGAGCAAGCCTACAAGAAGACTACTTATGATCATTGTGTCTTTGTTAAAAAGTTTTTTACGATGAATTTATTATCCTGTTATTGTATGTTGATGACATGCTTATTGTTGGGAAATATGTTTCTAGGATTAACAGGTTGAAGAAGCAATTGGGTGAGGCATTTGTCATGAAAGACATATGAGTTGTTATGTAGATTCTTGGTATAAGAATCATTTGTCACATAGAGAAAAAGAAGTTGTTTCTATCATATGAACACTATATTAAAAGGATGTTGCAGAGATTTCAGATAGAAAATGTTAAGGCTGTGAACACTCTTCTTGCGACTCATTTTAAACTGAGTGTTAAATGGAGTCCTTCAAATAAAGTTGAGAAATTAAACATGAAGAGAGTTCTTTATTCATTTGTGGTGGGTAGTTTGATGTATTCAATGGTGTGTACGAGACCTAATATTGCTCATGTTGTTGGTACAGTCAATAGGTTTTTGTCAAACCTAGGTAGAAAGCATTGGAAAGTTGTGAAATGAATTTTGAGGTATCTTCATGATACTATTGATAAGAAGCTTTGCTTTGGAGGTGATAAGCTTGTTTTAGTGGGCTACTCATACTTAGATATGGCTGCAGACATTGATTCCAAAACGTCTACATCAAATCATTTGATTAAGTTTGTAGGGGGAGCTATGACTTGGCAATTTAAGTTGCAAAAGTGTATGGCTTTGTCTACTACTGAGGCAAAGTTCATTGTAATTACTGAAGCATCCAACGGGTTGCTATGGTTGAAGAAATTCTTATAGGAGCTTGGTTTTGTGCGAGAAAACTATCCATTACTTGTTGACAATCAGAGTGTTATCCATCTTGATCAGAATTCAACTTTCCATTCTAAGTCCAAACATATTGATGTAAGGTATCATTGGATACATGATGTTTTGGATGCTAAGTTGTTGGAGTTGGTTTAAAGTTCATACTGATGATAATGGTGTTGATATGATAACTAAAGCATTGCCAAGAGAAAAGTTTGAACTTGGTTATGAGATCACCAATTTGGTAGTTCTCTCCACAGTTTTGAAGGGGAGATTTTTAGGTATTAAGCTCTCTTCCTATGTGGAGAAAAGACGCCCAAATTGAGAAGTCCACTTGATGTCTCACTTAACTTAAGTGAAAAATGTGCTTCTATAGAAGGGTAGATAGAGAGAAGTTCATTGGTTAGAGAAATATATCAGTAGTTTGAGAGAGAACACGAGAGAAAATGAGAGAAAATCATTCTCGTTTTTACACAAAGCTGCAACCATAAATTTGCCACTGCAAATTCATTCACCGTTGGATTAGGCTAGCTTTTGCACAACAAGTTAGCAACATTTGGTTCTTCATTCTAACCGTTGGATCAGGCTAGGAGATATTCAATTTGAATGGCAACAGTGTTTTTGGGGTTTTTCATATTTCTTATTCTCTATTTGTAAATTTTATTGTTTTATTGTTTGATGTTGGTGTTGACACTAATTTGTACACTTGATTGAAACTCTTTATTGATAATAGTGGAACTATTTCTCTTTATTGTTTTTAGATTTCTTGATGATAGTGGAACTATTTCTCTTAGTTGATGATAGTTATCCAGATGTAAATTCTTTTTCTTTAGATAACAACTCATATTTAGATTAAGACTAACAATTTTTAGTTGGAGTAATTTGAATTACGTTATAAGGATCGTGATCAGTAGTGATACATATAGTTGTTGGAAACACATACCAAAATCTGAATTTCCAAATCACATAATTAACAAAAAACAGTGCGTAAATTTTAATTAGTGGTCTTAGTGTCATATTGGCATATTTGATGTAATATGACATATTTCCTTATCAACTTAGATAGAAGCTTCCATAACATACATGCATGGGTCACTAAATGACAAATTGAGAATAATAAGTGGTAGGTGTAATATGTTATTCCTAGGGAGGTGCTAACTATTCTTTGATTGTTTGAATCAAGGTAGAATCATCTTAAACCTTTAAAAGAAATGTAGATCCTGATGTGAATGCCGAAGACAATGACTTTTCATTTTTTGTAACGTTTCATTAATTTAGGAATTAATGTAACATGCAATTAATCATGTGTGATAATTGCGTGATAATAGAGTATTTAATTTTTCTTTTGGGAGTTACGATTTTGAACAGTCACCTAATTCTATAAATAGGGGCTGAATTGTACTCTAAGGAGAACCATTGAATTAGTGAAATTATATTTGGGTTTTACCCTTTTGTGAGAGATGAATTTCTCTTTAGAACTTATCAAGGAATTTTTCCTTGTGGCGTTCTCCTAGACTTATCAAGGGTAAATCACAACCCTTGTAGCGTCATATGATTTATCTTCCATCCTTGGAAATGGTGTCATCTACCTTTTCGTTAAACCATTTTCATCCTTTCCATTTTCTTGTTTACCCAATTCTTATTGTTTTGTTAACTTATTACCTGCCAACCTAGGTAGATCCGCAAAACGAATCCAACCCTTTTGGATTTATATCAGATCCACAGATTGAATTTTGATCCTAAACACTAATGTAAGTGCAAGCATATTGTCAATAGCCACATGATAACATTTGTGATCTTTATCTAACTAACCAAATGTAATTTCAAAATTAAGTAACAATGCTCAATTGCAAGCACTAAATAAACGGGTAGAATGTTTGAGTAGAAACTTCAATCATGATAGTATTTGGATAAAGAATTTTAAATTTATTGAATTTGAAATTTTTTAATTTAAGTAGCTTCATTTTTCAAATGTTTTGTTATTTAAATTCTTACTAAAAATTAAAAAAAAGTTTTATTAAACAATATCTAATAATTAAAAAATATAAAGTAAATTTTTTTAGCTAATAAAATAGATATTTTAGTTTGACCACTAGAGTGTGGATCTAAGTTTGGTCATCGATACATATATGGTATTGTAGAGTAAGACAAAAAATATTTAAGTTATAACTAATGTTATGAAGTTATGCATATTAAGAAATGATTTCAACCAATGTTAGAAAAAAATCTAAGATGACATATCGTTAAAAAATGTTGAAAAAAATCAGTCAAAAAATAACCTTTGTCAATGTCAACCAAAAAAATAATTCTAATCAATGTCAATTGAAAAACTTTTAGCTGATTTCACATAAAAGATAACTTCAACCGATTTTAATAAAAGAAAAGTAAGTTTGAAAAATTTTTAATTCTTACTTTTTAAAAAGAATTTAAAATTCTACAATTTTAACTTATTAAATTGCTTTGTAAAATGCCTAGAATTTCAAATTCTTTTAAAATTCATCATCTAACAAAGTATTTCATAACAAAGCATTTAAAATTTTCCAAATGGAATGAATTGTTCTCTTGAAATTCCTCATCCAAACGCACAATAAGACTCTATTCAGTTGCAAGGAAAAGGAAAGAGAAAAAAAAGAGATAAAATGGAGTGAAAATTTAAATTGTTCGGTTGTGTAAAACATGGTGTGATAATTAAGGATAAAAAATTATAAATTAAAGCTATTATAATTACAAAATTTCTTATATATTTATGACTTGCTTTTTTTTATAAACAATATTAATTTTAAAAGATTAATTTTCTTTACACTTTTTTTTTCATATATATTTTGAAGGAAAAGTAAAATACATGGAATCCACCAAAGTAATAACACTTTTTGTGATTCTTTTATTACTACCAAATTAGAAAAATATTATATAGCAAAGTTTCTCTTATTTCCATGGGCTAGGTCTCTAAGCTCATGACAATTACGATCCCCAAAAATGAAGTTAGCATTTGTTTGCTGTAGAAGACTTTTATATCCAACTTACACCTACATGGTCATTTTAAAAGAAAGTTAGAAATATAATTCAGAAAAATAATTTCTAAATAGGTGCAAAATAATTTTCTATAACCTCCGTAAAAAATGACGTGACAATCCGAAATGCATTAAAAACAACTAATAAGTAGAGATGGGTATATACATACAGATTCACAAATATTTTAAACCCATGAGAGTTTTGAATATTTTTTTAAAAGAATAAAATTATAGAAAAATTTAGTCCATAAAACTCCCAGACTTTACAAGATAAGTTACTAGACTCCATAATTAAACTATTATATTTTTATTTATTTTATACTTTATATAAAATTTTAAAAAATTATATTATAAATAAATTATACTATTAAAATAAAAAATTTTAAAATATAAAATATTATAAATAAATTTTATAATTAAAATAAAATTTTAAAATATAAAATAATAAAATATAAATTTTATTACAAAAAAAGTTCTCCATAATTAAACTTTTATATTTTATTTATTTTATATTTTATATTTTATAATATAAAATTTTAAAAATACAAATATAAAATATTACAAATAAATTTTACAATTAAAATAAAATTTTAAAATATAAAATTATATTATAATTTTTTTAAAAAAAATTTTCCTTCTACAGAAGAGGTCATTCGTAGAGAAAAAAAAAATTCTTTTTTTCATTCTATGGAAGAGGTCATCCGTAAAAGGAAAAAAACATCCCTTCTATTGAAAGCCCTTTTCGTAGAAGAGAAATTTTTTTCCTTCGAGACGACCTCTTACATAGAACATGGCCATATTCATCATTTATAATGTTAGCAGTCGAGAAATAAAAAATGGTAGGTGGAAAATAAGGGCTTGATTGGTTTGATTTTATTTTTTAGTTTTTAAAAAGAGTTTTCAAAAACTGTTTTTGGAAAGAAAAGACAAAAAAAACTTGTTTGGTAAATGTTATTTGAAAACTGTTTTGAAAATGTAAAAATGGAAAAATTTGTTTATATTTATTAAAATTTCATTAATGAAAAACAAAGAACAACATATTCTGATTGTATTTTGAGTTTTCAAAAATAAAAATAGAAAACTGAAGAACAAAACTATTTTAAGTTGTTCGTGTTTTTTAGTTTTTAAGTTTTTTAGTTTTTAAAAACTAAAAAACCAGAACTATTTTCAAAAATTGTTTTCAGAAAACACTATCTAAACAAATTTCTTAGTTTTTAAATACTAAAATACTGAAAACAGTTATATAAAATTGTTGTCAAACAAACACTAAAATTCCCAATTTAAGAGTTCATATTCAGCCCACAAAGTTCACAGACTTAATGAATTAGTCCGTAGACCCGCACACACACATATTGTATCCTTATTTATGATAATCTAAAATATTAAATATTTTCAATGTTAAAGTATAAAATATCACAAGTTACAACAAAAAAGTCACCACATTAATAGAAATAATAGCCTAAATGACAAATTTGTCCTTTAAATTTCCCCATGGACTTAGTATATGGTTTTGCAGACCAGTCTCAAATTTCCCTTATAATTATTATTCTTTAAAAGCAATGTCCAAAACACAAACAAACTTGAAGGTCCACGGATTCAAGCCTCTATACCCACCCTTAAAAACACTCAAACATTTCATGAAAAAAACATAGCTTAATCTTGAGCAAAATAGGAAACAATCTGAAAAAAATTATATTTTTTTATAAATCAAATATTAACCTTATTAATAAAGTTTATACTTCTAGTGAAGAGTAAAACATTCTTAATTAGTTCACAATATTACATAGAATTTGTCATAGTTATGAATTGTCACAAAAATATTTAGAAATTTTCTAAAATTGTTTGTCTAGAAAACATTACATATGTTTGTTATATAGGTTTTATACGTTGAAAATGGTATATTATAGTTTATAACCACTACTAAATTTTAAATTTAAAAATTATATTATACGTTTTGTGATGAGTTATAGCTGTAAGAAACTATATTTTAAATATCTACAATGTGAACTTTGTTAACAATATTAAAGATGAAGGACTAAATTCATATATTTTAAAAGTTTGAGACAAAAAGAATCAATTTGTAAAACATAGACTTAACCAAATTTGATTAAAAATAAGGAACTAAATACATATTTTATCCTTAAAATAATAAAGACAATAAAAAATTCAATCTACTATTTATTTTAATTTATAATATAGTAAGACTTCAGTATTTTTTTTCCAGTAAATTGATACATTTAAGTTGTTTGTTTAATTTCATCTCATTTAAATTGTTGGTAACAGAAAATATTTCCTATCTTTGGTAACAAATGAAATAATTTGAGCGAATTAAAATTTCGTCTGACAGCCCCATAATTTCTTCCTTCACCTCCAGAAAGCTTAATCTGGAGTAAAAAATACATCTCCAAAATGGTGTGCAGGAGAAATTCCAGAGGTGCAAGCTAAATCGGTTACTGAAATGGGTGAATGGGCCTAGGCTCATGAAGCCCAATTGAACCACAAATAGCAAGAGTAGACAATTTTTTGGGGCACCCCAAATTGCTATTGGCACCTTATGAAATTCTAAATTATTTAGGGCTTAGTTGATTTGATTTTGTTTTTTAGTTTTTAAAAAAAGTTTATAAGAATATTTTTCAAAAACTGTTTTTGAGAAGAAAATAAAAAAAAAATTTTTTGGTAAGTGTTATTTAAAAATTGTTTTGAAGATGTAAAAATGGAAAAATTTGTTTATATTTATTAAAATTTCATTAATAAAAAGTAAAAACAACATATTTTGACATTATTTTGAGTTTTCAAAACAAAAATAGAAAACTGAAAAACAAAACTACTTTCAATTGTTCCTACTTTTTAGTTTTTAAAAATTAAAAAACCAAAATTGTTTTCGAAAACTGTTTTCAGAAAATATTACCCAAATGAGTTTTTTAGTTTTTAAATACTAAAATACTAAAAATAATTTTATAAAACGGTTGTCAAACAAACCCATGAATCACCTCTGCACGAATCAGCTGCATCCACCTATTGAAAATGGCTCAAGTGATAATTTCTAAATTAAGTAATTTGAAATAAATGAGCATACATCTTAATCACGTGATTCGGAAATGATATATTCCAAATCTAGTTGTCTAAAATATACACAAGATTACACTTTGATTGGACTTATACAATGGTCCGAATCAATAAATAATAAGAAATTGCTTTGTCAAATGATCAATGTTGAGGAGTCACAAAGGAAAGAAGGAGACACAAAGTGAGAAAGATACAATAACTAACATAGAATTAAATTTGAGGCTTTAAAATCATATTAGAGCATCTTAGGCGGTTTAAATTTTTAGGAGGTGTGAATAGCAATTTGGAGAGTGCAAAAACCAATTGTCTCTAAAAAGAGAATGTAAACAAAATCATCATCAATCCAGATCAAACTTATTGTTTTTATCTTTCCAATTTACAAATTTAATTCTTTTTGCTCTTTGAATTCATGTCATTCACTACAATTTGGTTGTTTAGATTCATCACCAACTCCAAACACTTTCTTTATTAATAGCTTGGAATAGTTGTGTTTTGTGAATCATATTTCCCTTCTTCTCGTCAATCGTCTCAAGTTAATTTTGGAATTATGTTTATTAACATTCTGGTGACAACATAATGAGTTATTATATTGTACATTTATTTTTTTCTTTTATCTAATTTTATCTTATTCCTCAAATTTTTATCACATCATTTCCCATGTTTATAATTTTCTATTTACTTTCTTTCTTCTATACATGGAGTGCAGCAAATTGAAATGTAGGTGTCAATTTTACACTACAAGTTGTTATTTTGGTAAAAAAAAATAATATTACCAATAAAACAAGTTTTTTTAATTATTTCCTAGTGTGTTTAAATAGTTAAGTAGAAATACAAGATGTTTTAATTATTTTATTAAAATTGAATAGTTAACAAGGAGTAAAGTATATTTTCATAATTTTGTACTATACTAAATACAACAAGATACATATGTTTAAAGTCATTAACTCCGACAATCAATTTAATATTTATATAATGAGAGTCTTAATAACGTATTTTCTAACATAATTTTCTTTAACATTCATTTTAGCATTAATTGAAATTTATCGAAAACTATAACATTAAGATAGATCATTTAATGATGACTAAGACCTATATGAATTTTTGTTTTTAGATAAAGAACATACTAAAGAGTGTATTATTAGCATTTTTCTTATATAATTTCACAACAACTTTACTTATTATTGTAGTAATTCCGTTTAATTGAGAAAGAAATTTATTATCATAATATTTTATATATTTGTTCTATACCAAATTAATCTTAATTAAAAACATCCAAGACTTTTAAATTTAAAATTTTCAATAAAATATTTGTATATAAATAATTTTTAATAAAAAATTGATACTAAAGTATTGTCTTTGACTTTTTCGCTACAAAATCATAGTTTTGGGTTACATTCCTTATAAGGATTTTTCTCTCTACATCCCATAATTTTCTCACTACACTCAATAATAAATTAAAGGAACAAAAATACCTTGGAGTTCTTCTCCAAAATAGTGGATCCATGCACCTCCATAAATACATCCGAAATAATCATTTTGGACTAGGAAGCTTTGTCGTGAGGTTGCAACATGGGAAGGTTTTGGTTGGTGGTAGGTAGGTTACCAAGGTTGGACGAGTGGTGGGTTGGTGGTGAGGCTACAATTGGGTGGACAAATATGTAACCCATATTCTTCAAAAGACAAAATGTGGATTACATGTTTCTAGATGCATTAAAATTAGCATGAAAACTTTTGAATAGGTAATTTGGATTTGCTAAAAGACAATATCTGGATTAGGATGGTAAAATGTACTTATACCTTATGGATATTTGCAAAAATATCATCGGACGAGATAGGTAAATATCTACAATTCGGGTCTAGATATGAGATGCGTATGAATATTACTATTACAATTAATACATTTATTTTATTTAATGTGTTAAATGATAAATAATTACCACATAATGATTGATTTAATGTCTAAGTTTAATTATTTTTTGTTAAATGATTTGAATTTAAATTTTATGACTTGTTTTGTTGGGTTTTTATCATTGTAATGTATGAATTTGGATATTACTTATGTTTACTTAATGTTATGTTTGTGGTTGGTATATCTTTTTCATATTGTGTTTGTTTATGTCTGAATGGTTGACATATTATATTTATACATAAGAAAAGTGTTGGTTGTGAGTGCAAGTATGAGTATATAAATATCTAACATGTGTGCAAATGAGGATTAAAGTTATTACCTCTATGCTATGGACCTGGAGTAAGTCTATTTTTAAAATACAAATATGGAGTTAGGTACAAATCCATTCTTCAAATACGGATATGATAAGTACTACATTATCCTATCCAAATTCTACCCATGGTCACCCCGAAGTATTAAAATTAGCATGACATGCTCTAGAATAGGAATCCAAAAGTCTCACAGTGCAAGGAAAAAATAATGGGATGCAAAAAAAAACCCCTCTTATTAATCCTTTATAAAAAAAAAACGTATTATTCCTTGTTTGGTCTTTATTAAAAAATAATATTGGGCCAACTTTCTTGGATCTTAAAAAGGATTTGGGTTTTTATGTAAAATATCATTAGCCAAAAAATGATTTGGAGTTGATATAAAAATGTCATTAAGTTGAAAATTCATTTGAACTTTTTACAAAAGCTATTTTGAACCTAGAAAACAATGTTGGTCCTACAAAATTGGTTTATCCCATAAAACAAGTTTGTCTTGTATGTTTGGACTTATAAAATATTTTATTTTAGACTTACAAAGTATATTTGTATATATAAAAACAACTTTGGTCCAGAAAATACTTATTTAATATAATTGGGCTAAAAAAATTTTAGGTTCAAGACTCCAAAATGCATTTTAGGCTTTTTGTAGAAAAATCCTTGAATCCAAAAACAAAAACTATTTCCTTTATGATTCTTAAAAGATAAAATAATGTAAACCGATTTTATCATTTTATTTTAACAAAACTGTTTTGTTGTAAAGTTCTTTTCTTCAATTTTCAATTATTTTTCTAAAAAATCACTTAAATCAAACTCTTAACAAATTCTCGACAAGTTAGAAATTTTTTTCAACAATGAAAAAATATCAAGACAAATAAACATTCATTTCAAGAAAGCTTAAAAAAACTATAATAAAAAACACAAGAACAATAATAATAAGAGTTTAACCTCACAATCATGTTTAAAGTTAAGTGAACTCGTGAAGAACACGCGCCCAGGGAGAGTGGTGAAGTGAAAGCATGTTCAAAGAATTCAAAGATGTGTGGAACCTGCTTGCTCAAGACCAAAATGAAAAAAAAAAAAAAAAGAAGAAATGCACAAAATATGCAACTAAACCTAGGTTTCCATGCTGATAAAACAGATAGATATAATTAAGGCAAAACAAAATGTAATACTTACAACAAATTATTAGAGCAATTAGCAAGAGGGTGTTTACAGGAAACTCAGCATTCATGGTATTTTCCACTTTAAATGAGTCCTATTATCAGGTTACATCACACATAAATAACTCACTATTGTTTTTACAAATTTTATTCCAATGATCCCGGTACAAGTTTTTTGTAATTTTTTATTTGTTTTTGTTTTTCTATGTCTCCTTTTACTTTTTATTCCTAAGCACTGGTTCTTATATAGGCCAGTTTTAATTTTAAACAATTTTGTATTTCGATTTCAACAAGTTCTAACAAGATCAAGTTTCCAATAAGAAACTATGCTTAAAATTAGGCATGGCAATGGGACAGGATGGGGACGAGTATGATATTCTCATCTCATTCCTTCTTTCGAAACTCATCATCATTCTCGTTCTCATATCTAGTGGATATGAGATTTACGTTCTCATCCCTGTTAAATATCAAGTATACTCATACCCTTCCCATACCTAAAAAAAATTATAATAATATTTTAGTAAAAAATAATTTCTTTGAATATAATGATATTAATTCAAAAGTTATTTAATAAACACAATTTTTAATTTATTAATTAAATGTCAATTTTTTTTAAGATAAATGAATATTTTAATGATTAAAATAAGAGCAATGTGACGCAGATAGGAGACGGGTACAGGTATGGGATGGGTATGTATATCTCCATCTCATCCACGACTTAAAAAATCGGGTATTTTTCATACTCGTACCTATTCCCGATCAAATCGAGGATTCCCGATCAATTTTGGGACGAGTTTGGAGATTATCCAAAGGTACGAGTTTATTTGTCATCCTTACTAAAAATTAAGAACTCGGTTAAGATATTAGTGTTAGAGTTGCTCTAAGAAAATGAGAGAGGGTCATTGTTGATGTTGATTTGAGAGAATGGGATTTGCTTGTCCTTATATATATTTGATCAAAAGTGTCATCCACAAATCTCTTAAGGATTATATTTATGAGAAGAAGCTTTTGCATTGATAGTATAAAGGGTTTTATACTGACATTTAATCACAATTTTTCATGTATATAGTTTTTAAAATATTGATTGATAAAGTCAAATAATTAAACTTAACATACATGAATGAAAGTGATTGAATGTCGGTGTAAAACTCTTTTACATTGACAGTGTAAAATTCTTTTAAATTTTATATTTATTTGGTCATTGTTATGTTTAGTGTAAAAGAAAAAATGTAGATTATTTACATTGAAATGGGTGAAAGGTGAAATGATTTCGCAATTTCTCACGATTTCTGAATCAAGATAATTTTGAATAAGAATTTTCGGTTTTGTTTCATCCTTCGCTATAATAATATCTTAAGTCATTTATATTTATCCGCACACTTTTCTTTCATATCCACAATACCAATATATTTAACATACCTTATGTTAACATAACTTTGTTTAACATATATGGTTTTGACTTTCATTGTTACATATACAGCTTCATAACAAATTTATCTTTTATCCCTATACATGATCCATCATTTATACTTATATAGATGGTGATATTTTTTTAAGATTGAGTACATAGTTTTTCTCATCTCGAAAATAGGAAACTTATTATTGTATCTTGACTCTTTTTTATTACAAAATATTCTCATAAGTAAAAAAATTTGTTATCATTGTATTTTAGAGTTGCTCATAGATTCATATTGATCTATGAATCAAAACAATTCATTAAATTCGTCATCTAACTAAACATAATCAAATCGAATATTGTCCAATTCTATTAAATATGTCTATAGACGAATTAGATCACGAATTTAAACTTTAAAAATATATAAATCCATAAAGCGATTTGTTTTAATTTATAGTTATATATATATATATATATATATGTATATATTTAAAATGATGTAAATTGAAAATTTATAATACAATTTAAAGTTTAAATATTGTTACAAGTTGAAGATAAGATTAAATGTATTAAGTATCATGGTGTGGTAAAAGAAAATACGAGTTATTAAATTTTAATGTTTTTAGCTTTTTAAAATTTACATTTTATCATTTATAAACTATTTATGTTATTTTGAATAAACAATGTATGCTTTAATATTTTATTTACAATTTTTTTATGTGTACTAGTTTATTTTCTATGTTTTGTTAAAAGCAAAATAGACCTAAAAATTTTCTTTATAATCCGTGAATATAATTTTATCCGTTCTAAATCAAATTGTATCAAATGGCTAAAATTTTTGTAAATCCAATTTGATTAGATTAAATTTTATTTTACCTCAATTTCAATTCAATCAAATTCCTATTCCTATCGTATCCAAGGGTCTCTCTCAAAGCCATTAGTTTTTAGTCACGCTTCATGTTTAATTAGTTCTTGAAATTGCTGTTGCAAGAAAGAATATGTATGCAAAAGAAAGATTGAGGTCTTGGTATAAAAAATTTAAAATATTTGTTCTGTATTAACTTTTTGGGGAAATAAAATGGAGGAGAATCATAGAAAATTAAACTGCTTGGAATATGGTTAATTTCAACATCCACAGATTGATGTGTGTAACACTTTTATATCTTTGTATGACTTGTTTCTTGTGAAACGACTTGGAAGCAAAATATTCAGACATGAACAAATTAAAACCTCATCTTCTTGGTTAAGTTTCTTTGCAATTTGATTCGGATTATGAAAGAAGTATATCCTATTAGCATGGTGTGCACAGTACAATGCACCATAACAAAAAAAAAAAAACTAAAAATGAAAAGGTTTCTTCTTAATTCTATCTTAAATAAACTAATTGGTATCATCCATACGTGTGAGTATTCTAGAACAAGTGCACATCAATATCGTTCCGGGTTACAGTCCTGAAAATGGTTAAATATTTCTGCTGCATCAACCACAAATGTGTGGTAAATACACAGAAGTGTAGTGTGCATTGTTTCTAAATTTGTATACTTTCTTGCCACTTCAATGGCAGAAGTGTGGATTTGAACACAATGTTGTGATAGGTGCTACTTCTCACAACTAATCATATTTCCACCTATATTTTGGTATGTAAAGAATGAGACATATTTGTTTACCTCTCCTAAGATTGATTTGATAATTTTTCTACATTTAGTTGGTATTGATTGATTTTAATAAACATATATATATATATATATATATAGTTTTTTATCTTTGACGTATCACCAAAAAATCACTTTTAGTTCTTCTTCTCATGTTAATGCCATAGAATCACTTTTAGTTCTAACAGAGAATACGTCTTTGTACTCGTGAATCACTTTATTTCTCAAGTGTAATCCCTTCAATATTTAATTTCATATCAGTACAACCAAATATACCAGAACTTATAAACAAACAACGTTAATACAAAAATCAAATTAATTTCAGAGATTAAAAAAATATTTTTGAATTACAAAAATAAAAAGTGATTTTTTGTGAAATTTTAGGGACAAAAAACTTACTTAATCTTATATATATATTTAACAATTTCATATATACTTTTTATCGTTCTTCTGGTATCTTATTAATATATTTTTACTTTGCTGACAAAAGAAACATTATTTGGTATTCTAGAGCACAAGGATTTCAAAATTAATGATATAGGGGATTGGATTGGAGGGAGTTGAAGTGAAAGTTTAATTGAACGGTCCTTTTTTGTTTAAGAAGAAGCTACTTAGCCTACCTAGTTTTTGAATTCACCTGTGGAGTTGAAATTTGATGATCTTGATGATGTTGGAAAAATGAATTTTGAATAGTGTTGGCATTTATACCACATCGTATGCTTATCACTTTTTAATTATTAAATTGGAATATGAATTTCCAAAAGTAATTCAATAGAAAACAATGATTTCTTTCTCTAATTTTGGAACATGTTCGTTTTCTATGACGGTCTTGCTTTCTCTCGACAAGTGATCCTAGGCAAACACCCTACCAAATACACTTTATTTAATTAAAAAAAAAAAAAGCAGTTGTGGAGAATAAAAATTTGTGTGTATTTTGTTCCAACCACATTGAATTTGTCTTCATATATTGGCTTAATCTTCAAATGGTTCGTATTAATTCCTCAAAACTATGGTTTTAGGAAAATTTTTATGCATGTTACTCGTGTATTATTAGATTTTGGTATGTGTTTTTATTATATTAATTAGATGGAGGTTGCTTCAATTAATTATCCTTAATTTACAACATTTTCTTAAAACAATTTCTCAAAGTTCATAGGTTTTGTATTAGATGGATTAGATTAATATTTCATGCACTTTAAATAAGAAGAAATCATATATCTTAAATTCGTTTTCTATCCATATCAATAAAAAATTGAAACTATCATATAATTTTTTTTATATGCAAATGATAGTTGTTAGTAGAGGAGTTGAACCCACAACTTTTTCTTCTTCTACCTGATCAAGTTATCACCAAATTTACCTTGTAACTTTCAATGTCATGTCATTTAATGAATCACATTTATTTTTTTTATAAATTTTTAATCTATTATATAGTTCATTAAATGACATAAGTAAGCCAACTTGGATAACATCTAGAAGCAAAACTACTAACAATGTTACAAAATATTTGTTGAGGTAGAAAAATATAAGTACAAATACACATATTACTAAAACACATATGTGTTCGGGAAAAAAGTCTCCTAAATATAAAATTGGAAAAATACTTTATGAAATGGAAGAAATTGGTTTGTCAATAGCAAGAAAAGATATGAGACACAAATTGGAGAGACAATTTACATTCCTTTAAATAATAAGTGTTCTTTAATTGCTGACTAAGAAAGAAAAATTTAATGTAAAACTCTATCTTCACATATTTTTGTATAATTTGAAGTTACATATAGCTTTTACGCACACTGAATTTGGTAATAACAATTTTATATGATATCTTGTTGATGACGGTTCCATATAGTTTTACAAATTTGGCAGATAGATTCTCATTTCAAATGGGTTTCTTTTTTTATTACATTCGTCATCACTTGTGTCAACTCTTGTGTGCTTATAAACTAATTTCGAATTTAATTTGATCATACAAATGCTAGAATCTACAAACACCTACGTGATTATTTAGATTGTTCATATACTACAAGATTTCGAATCACAAATTTCTTTGTAGAATTCAAATAAACAACACACGCATATACTTCTAAACATTCTTAGAAAATTTGCATGGCCCCATCAAACTATAAGCATACGCAATCAGATAAATTATGAAAATGGTGGAATATGTGCTCATTTTACAATGCTTTCACCACTAATACAAGTTTACTTTGGTATTAGTCTCTGACCTTGGTTTTTGTTATTGATTAAGGAGTTATAAAAATGTTTTAGTTTTTAATAAGTCATATTATTAAAAAAAATAGAAAACACAAGTTATGCCTACTAATAATTACAAAGAGAAACATGACTAAAGTAGTGAGCTTATAAACCCATTATCTAATTTATATAGAAAAGAATAAAACTCACTACCTCTACACAGAAAAATTGATTCATAAAAATGATTCATTAATATTCATTCTACACGAGTGTGTGCATTGTTAATTTCTTCGCCCAACATCATATCCAAGAACTCAGCTATGTAGGAAGGATTAAAACTTGAGCATTGTGCGGCTCATTAATCCTTGAATATTGAATCGTTTCTTACCTTCCAAAATTGTCCAATTTCGACAAACCATATAAAAGTTCAAACAGTACATCTTGACTTGCTCCATTGACTAACCGCTAAGAAATGATAGGCAAGAGCGTTGACTATGTTTTGAAGTGTAGTAGATAACTCCACCATAAGCATAAGGATGACCAAAATCTAACTGATAACGTGCAATTAACAAATAAATATTGACTTGTTCACAGCATCTCAGCTCACAACCGCACACTTATTGTAACACCCTCATTTTATAAGATTATCCTTTATTGATAACTTATCTGCACTTAACCACCATGTCCCTTAGTGATTAAACCTTTAACAATACACCTTTATTCATAGAAATTTGAAAATATCCTTCTGAAATTTATCGATTGAAAAAATATTTTATTGACACTTGTAAAATTATTTTCACTTATAATTTTAAATTATGGTCATGTTTATATATAATTTCTAATAAAAAAATATTTTTATAATTCTTTAATCAAGAAACTAATTAGCCAGACCCAAAAAGATATTATTATGAGGTATTAGATGCTTCTCTTCTCCACTTTCAGTCTCTCTATTTTATTAGCTACTAAGGAATATGGTATCAACAAAATAGTCACATCTTCCATATGATATAAAGAAACCTAATACCTCACCTAATTTACAATATTCCTTATCTAGACATTCTCTCTAAAGAAATGTGTACATTGCTTGTATCACTAGCCAAATGCTATTATTATATTATGGAAATAATTATTATTAGTATAGTTCTGAATTTCTGATCTTATCTCTGCTTTATGTCACTTAGAATTAAATTAAAATTAAGTATATATGTTTGCTTAAATTAACACATTGTGGCTTACTTATGGGGCACATATCCCTCAAAGAAAGGACGAACCACTATTACCCTAAGGGAAGGAAAAGGTTCAGATTAATGATTATATAATCTGAGAGAAAAAGTACTTTAAACTTTTTCAAACCTAATAGAATCAGAATCTAGCCTAACTAGCTAGCTTTTAAGCCTTTAACTAAAGTTTTCATGCATAAATCTCATCCAACATACATACCTCAACGAGTATAATACATAACGATGCAAGGCTTACTCATTAATTAACAAGTTATACAAAAGGAGCATTATAAATTTCATATCAAAACTTTAAAAATCTAATACACGTTTAAATTGGTTTATTTTCATTTTATGCAAAGTACAATCAAAATCGTCGCGAAGAATTATTTTTTTTTGTGTAAAAATCGTTTATGGGTATGAACAAATTAATCTAACAGCACTTCCGATCGTATGAAATATAATAAAAAACTTATAATTCAAATTTAATCATTAACATCACTTTATTTTATTTTATCAATGTTAATATTTGCTAAATTTATATGCATAATTTAAACTTAAAACATGTAAATTTTTTCTTGGACAATTTTTTTTCAATCTATTTGATATTTTAAGTTGCTTTTTAAAATATGAAAGGTATACCTTTTCCTTTTTTATTCATATTTTTGTTAATACGTTTTCACAAAATTTTAAGTATATATTTTACTGACATTTAATATTTGATCCTGTTATTTGCTCTCAAGTTATATAATTAATTTTATTTATACAAAATTACTTCTTAATTAATAAAGCTGTCATTATCAAAAGAAACATTTTAGCCACTACTAGAAATTAACTAGTACATACACATGCATAATAATACTTAATTAGATGATACATTATATAATGTCCTCTCCTTACATGTTTTAGTTTTATTTTTTATGTACTATTTTAATAGAAAATTATATTTTATACTTTTTTATTGGATACACAAAAGTATCATTTATCTAACAGTTATGATTAATTGAAGGAGATTTCATTTCCCATAATAAAGTAAATTACATTTTTTTTAACTTAATCCATCTTCCACTAGGGATGGCAGCGAGACGGGTGTAGGCTTGACTCTCTCCGACTTCATCTTCAGAAAGTGTAGGGTAGGTTTGGGTATAAAAAGAGCAGAGATGAAATTTTAATTCTTATCTCATCCTTATCAGGTATTTTTTTGTTCAAGTATATCCTTGGATAGCCGTTATATTATTTTATATATTTAAATTTATTTATTTATTATTAAATAAATTATATGTATTAAGTTATTAATTATATTTTAATTTAAAAAGTATATAAAGAATAATAAATAACAAGAAATTATAAATTAAATTTTAAGAATTAATTTTTTTTATTAAATATATAACTTTAAACATATTATATAATTATTAAAATTATAACAGGGCGGATATGGATAGTCACATACCTATACATGTATCCGTACCTGATTTATCACATCGGGTAATACCCGTACCAGTATCCATACTTGGTCAAAGCAGATAACACTCGCCAAAATTGGAACGGGTTTGGGACGGTACTCACAAGTACGATTATTTTTGTCGTTCGTATTTTTGATACGCTAATGATAGAGGGGGTGGAGGATTTTAATTACATGTTTGTTTCAAAGGAGTAGAGAAAATGAAAAAAAAAATAATTATGTTGGTTAGCATACCATTTTTAAAGTTAATTATTTTTTATCTTTAAAAGTCTTATTTATATGCAATTTACAATGTATTTCCCACACATTTATGATATACACATGAGCTAATGTCTAATGCATTTTCAAAATACATATCCCATGGCTTTATGGGCTATGCCATATCAATGCGAGAGAATTTCTCGTTACATATGTTTTAATAACCTAGGCGATTCAATTGAATTCGTGAAAATGGTGTCATACGGTCCATGTATCAGTTCACTCGTTTGTGAAATGATTTATGAATCCGGTGTTTGTGCTTTATAATGGGTTCTTTTCATGATTTTATTATAATGTGACCAACATCCAGTATTAGACTATCAGACACTTCTTGTGTGATAATTTTTTATATTAATAAATTCTTTTGTTTATAAAAAAAAATCATCTCTCACATCTCAATGGGATATTTAGCGATTCAAAACTCTTTGTTATGTAGAGAGAATGTTCATGCCTACTTATATTCAATTTTATCCTATAATATGTAATTATGCTTTGTGTTGTTCATTAGATGGAAAAAATTAAATATTATACTTTCATGCAGGAGAAAATTGATGAGATTATTACTCAAAACCCAAAAATTGAGTATGATATTTCTCCAAATGATCCTTTTAAGTATTAAAGAGTCTAGTGGAATCAACATTGGTACATCTAGTGGAAGCACACCAAATATGGAAGAAAAGTTTGTGAATATGGAAACTGAGCTTGCAAATGTTAAATTTCAAGTGCAAGCATTTCTCCTTTTATTAAAAGAAGTAGCTCAGATACTTGAAGAGATGATTAATGTCTTATTTGGTCCTTCTAGTAATCAGGTATATTATTAAAAATAATTTATTTTTAAAGTATATTATTATTTTTACTATATTCAAGTTGTTGAAAATTGTTGATAATGAATTATGAAATTTACACATCTCTTTATTAATATAATAATAATATTGTTATCTATTTTAGGTAGCAGATGTTGCAAGTGGAGCTCCATCATCCAATAATGTGAGGAAGCAATATTAATCTAAAGGGTTGTCCTAATACCCCTACTTAGGCATAATATTAGTTTAGAAATTACTAGACTTTGGTTTAGACTTTGGCTTATGCAAGATTAGATTTTGGTTTATTCACAAATGAATATTTTAGAATACTTAAACCACTAACTTTTGTAAGAAGTTTGAATTATATAATTCATTTTATATAGTTATTTGAAATTCTAATTTTATATACAATTTTTGCATTTTGAATTGTTATATTTTAAATGTCAAAATTTTTCTTAGCACATTACGGCAATTCAAACTGCTATTTTAAAATATTTAATATTTATTTTTAAAATTACGATAGTTACACATGCCACATATTTATTAAATGGTATGCTATTTTATTAAAAATAATGACGGTTGAAAATGGTTACAATGTATTAAATGGTATACCACAATAGTTACAATGTATTTCCCACACATTTATGATAGCATAACCAATATAGTATGTTGTGTGGATAAACACTTGATGCACTTTTTCCCACACTTCTATATAAATAATCACATTATTAAAGATTAAATATAAATTAAATTTTAAATTTATATATTTTTAATTAGATTTGGCTAAAATAGACCATATTAAAGATTAGAAGTAGTGTGGAGATTAAATACAAACTTAATCAAAATATTGAGGATAATTTAGTAAAATTATATAAAATTTATTAATATGAAAAGAAAATTAAAATTATAGGAGAAGAATCCTTCTCTCCAGCTTCTTAAAATTTGAAGCAAATACAATTTTTTTCAAAAAAAAATCTCTCCCTCCCCTCCTCTCTATTCTCCTCAAACCAAGTATACTGTAATTTACATTTACTATTTGTACAGTGAGTTTTTATTATGTGTTTAACTTTGATGGTTTTATGGTCAACTTTTACTATTGTATCGGTTTCTGCTAATTAAGTAAACATATCTTCATACCATTGACTTAAATTCTGTATCATTAATGAATATTTTTAGTTTATAAAACAATAAAAAAGAAATCAACTATACAATTCATCCTAATTGGATGATACTATGATTTTTTTTTTCATAGATTCCAATTAAAATTAAATTTTCTCGTAATAAAACTACAAATAGTAAAATCTATCTTTAAAATTCAACCAGATGAGCATATTGTCAAATTCAACCAAGGATTGAGATATGCATCCAGCTGGTCTTGATATTGATTGAAAGAGATATCAATGAAGGTTCCAGAAGCTAAAATGTATATATATGTAGAGTCATGAATAGCTTTAATGGCTGCAAATTAGAGCAAATTAACTAACTAGGTTTACCTATAACAATTCGACACATAGTTTTCACAAGCTATATATTTTATTTTTTTTTTAAAGTTTCTTTTGATGTTTCATACTGAAAGTTGAAGATTAATTCTTAGTTTGAAGTATTAAGATATATTTAAAGTGTTAACTTCTTTCAACATATGTTTTTCTATATACGTGGATCTAGGATAGAATCTCTAACCGTTTAACCATATATTTAAAGATAAAATTATCTACTAATTATACTATACCATACAAATTTTCAAGCTTTTACAATTTGTGGGTTTGAAAAGAAACGAGCATATGCAACATTTTAGTGGAGGTTACCTTTCCCTTTGATGATTCTCATTTTATAAAGTTTGTGGGTGCCTCAAGGAATTTAGGGATTAATGTCCCACCATGTTTCTTTCTTATTCTTAATATTAAAAGAAAAGTTTCTTTCTCAAAAAAGGAATTGCATTTGGGACTTAAAAACCTTGCTGAGTTGGATTGTCCTCCAAAATTCAGACAACTGTACAAGCTGATATGTGAAATCTTAGGTCCTAGTTGGACATAAGAGATGTTAAGGGATATGATAATGAATATATATGCTTCCATATCTGAGAAATTAATCAAAGATTATCAATTCCTCATTTATTATAGAGTTTAATTGGTATACATGTGTAAAGATTTTTATACTGATATTTAATTATAACATTTTATTTAAGGTAAATTTGTTGACTTTAGTCAATAGTACTTTAAAAGTCACATCAATGAAAAGTCATAATTAAATATCAGTGTTAAAATTTTTTATATTGAGAATGTATACCAATTAAATTCTTTATTATATTAATATGTAGTAACCACATGAAACTTCTGGGGCTTCAAATATGTTTGGGCTTTTAATTTTAAAAAAAAAATAAATGAAGGGTAGGAGAGTTGGTTAGTATTCTATTTCAAAGCCAAGACATTTGCATGTTAATTAATTAGCATGAATATAACTTCTTCTTTTTTCACACTTCAATTTACATATATAATACACTCACGTACAAGTCACAACTTTCTTTATTTCTTTCTTTCCTTCTAAGACATCATATACATATATTCATATATGTCATGTTCTCTCTCTTTTCATTTAATAATGGTACTAATTAAAAGAAATGAGACAATGAGACAAAAATAAAATTGGCCTATAATTTTATGTAATTTATTATTTTCTAGCTGTGTAGATACACTCTAAAAGAATGTTAAAGAATCAGGATCTGTATTTTGTTATCTATATATTTTAAAAAGAAATGTCTTTTTTTTAGAAGTTCTTATTATAATTAAATTCCGAAAAACACAGCTTTTGTTGGTTTAGAAAACGCAATGAATATAGTATATTATAAACTATATGAAGAGATCTAAGTTTGATATTTGTTAATTTTCTACTTTGATAGAAGGCAAAACCTCCAATTTCTCTCTCTATGGCTACTAATGACTTCATGAGCTCTTATTTTCACGTTTTAATTAATTTAAATTTTGAATGAGTTCGTTTGAATATCAATTCTTAATTTAAGTAATAATTTTTTTACTTGTACATTTATTTTTTGACTTGGTCTTCTATTTGGAAACATGCATGGATTAGTGGAGCCTCAAATAAAACATGTTTAGTGAAGTCTCACTATCATTCATATTTTTTCCTTATTTATCTAAAAGTGATAGTTTTAATTCTCAAATTTATTTAAAACATTTTTATCATAAAACCCCATTATTATGATTAACCCTAATTTCAAAATTATTACGATTTCATTTATTTTCTCTAAAATATTCCTAGCTAGCTAGGTTACTAATCACAAAATTTTCCTCCTGATCATTATCCAGAAAAACATGTTAAATTTTGGGGTTGGAACTAATTTATTGGATAAGTCTTTAAGAACCATCACACAACTCATTAATATTTCACCATTCAAGTTCCGCTTCCTGTACTTTTGGCTATGGTAACTACAGAAAATAGAACCAATATCCATTAATTGGCAAAATATATATTGTTGTTTCTCTTCTTTTTTTTTTTTTAAACATGGTATTGATACAAAGTATATCTATTGTTAGAAATGATGATTAATCTTTGTAGTATATTTTCGATACACAAAAAATAGATATTCTCCTCCAACATGATATAGATTTCATACCTAAGGCTAGCGCTAAGGCTAAGATTCAAAATCAATTCATTATTTCATACCCAGTTTGCGTAAGACACTTCATTTATTTGTAATCCAAGAAAAGCATGCAAAACACCAAAAAGATACCTCAAACATATCACACACAAGTGAACATACGCCACTACTCCACCATCAACTCACAACAACAAACCCTAGACAATATATGTGGTGTTCTGGTGCATCAAAAGTCTCACATTGTTCAGAAATCGAGACTAAAGATCATTTATAAATATCATTCTCTTTTGACACCCATTGATGCATTTTTTTAGAAAAAAAATGTGATAAAGTCTCTGAGACTCTAATGATGTCTCTAGTGATGTTCCAAGACTGACAATAAAAATATATAATTTTTTTTATAAGTCAAGTAATATTATATCGATAAGAATATATAGTTAAGATTTAAACGACACAAATTGTTATCACTTGTTTCAACCAATGTTTGGTGGTCGTTTCTCTTACTTGAGTGCTCCTTTTCTTATTAAATCCTCTATATATGACATACCCATCATCCGGCTGATTGACCTAAGTGGGTTCATTTTTTCAAAAAATTACCTAGATGGGTCTATTTTTTAAAATATTACCAGCATGGGTCTGTTTTAGTATTTGACTTTTGATCAAACCGCAACTCCCAATTGCAGTTTACGTGCCACGTCAACTAGGTGATTACGTGGAAACCAGCGTAGCAAAAAATTATTGTAAAACTGCAACTGGACAATTGCAGTTTGACTGGTCTTTAACCAGCACCTCCTTCCTGTCTAATGGGTAAACAGAGCACAGAAAACGACGCTGGTAAAACCGCAAGTCAGACTTGCGGTTTGACCACCACCTATTTTTTACCCAGTGGGTTTAAGAAACGCAGATTCCAAGACACTCAAAACGGCAATTCGCACTTACGGTTTGTGTGGTCTTTGACCAGCCCCCTCTTTACCCAACAGTTGCAGGGGACACAAATTTCTAGACCCACAAAACCGCAATTCCCACTTGTGGTTTGTGTGGTCTTTACCCAGCCTCCCTTTTTACCCAACAGTTGCAAAAAAAACACAAATTTCTAGATCCACAAAACCGCAATTTCCACTTGTGGTTTTAATTAAATTTTTTTTCTGTTTTCCCCTTTTTACCCAACAGTTGCAAAAAAATACAAATTTCTACCCGCATAAAACCGCAAGTGCCACCTGTGGTTTTAATTAATTTTTTTTTTCCCGTTACCCATTGGTTTTAATCCAGGAAGAGGAAGGGGCGCGAATTTTTAGGACGTGAAAACCGCAATTAAATATTCATTGTCCACATAAACCACAGATCAGACTTGCGGTTTATGTGGAGTTGTTCTCCTACTTAATCCCCCCTTCGCCCCAGATAATCACACAGCCACTTGCGCCCCACATAGTCACAATCAAAGAAAATTTTTGTTCTCTGAAATTTATTTCTAAATGTTGAGGTTAGTTTTCTTATATAATATTTTGATATATGTTTCTTATATATTTTGTTATATATTATTTTGGGTATTATTTTAACATAATATTTCGTTTTAAATTTTAGCAATTATCATGGCATCTTCTTCTTCTCGCCCTTCTATCGATAGTGTTCATTCTGGACCCATGGAGAATGACGTGTTGTACATGCAAGATCAACACGCTTCTCAACATATATGAATGGGGAGGATGACAGAGAACTCTTAATCAGACGTGCAGTTCCCACTTACAATGGAGAAGAGTCAATTCCTCCACAAATTGTACGATATTTACGACAATCGGGATTCTACAGATGAGTTTTCTTCATATTAATGCAGGTTTAATTAATGCATTTGTTGAGCGGTGGAGGCTTGAAACTCATACTTTCCACATGAGATGTGGAGAATGCACTATCACCCTTCAAGATGTTGCAATTTTGTTGGGTTTACGAGTGACTAGAATTCCTGTCATAGTTTCAACCAATATTAATTGGGTTGAACTATGTGAAGAACTTCTTGGGGTTTCACCTAATGAGGATGAAATTGATGGTAGTTCTATTCGAGTTAGTTGGCTAACTCATAATTTTGGTGACATTGCTAATTTTGAAAATAATGAACAAAACTTACAGAGATTTACTAGGGCATATATTTTACGACTCATTGGTGGTGTCCTGTTTGTTGATAAGTCAAGTAGTAAAGTCTCTTTAAGGTATTTATTATTGTTGCGAGACTTTGGTGAGTGCAGTGCATACGCATGGGGTGCTGCTATACTTAGTTTTTTATATAGAGAACTATGCGTCGCAACAAATTACAAAATAAGATCCATTGGTGGTTTATGCCTATTAATACAAATATGGGCATGGGAAAGATTCCCAAAATTTGCACCAACTATATCACCCCAATACAAACCAAACAAACCCATTAATGTGTGTATAATGAGCTGCATCAGTCCAAGGTGGATGTTGCCCTGCAAGTGTACCAATATTTTTATTCATGTGTCTCTTATTCAACAAATTAAAGTATTTATTCTTAACAAAATAATAATTATTGCTAAACATACCTTGTTCGACATTTCTTATCGACAATGACTCCATATTACGAGTTTCATCGTCATCAGTATCATATGAATTATCATCAATTGGAACATCATTTTCTTCTTCAGATATTTCCTCACCACATGATTCAGCAATAACATGATCATCATCTACTTCAATTATGTCAGAATTCATTATGCCAGTGTCTACTAGAGTGTCTGAACTAGTACCAACTGATGATTTTTCAACATACAATTCTATTATATGAACATCATTTTGTTGTTCAAAGGCATTAAACATAATTTGAATATCTTCATCATCAACAATTTGTAGTGGCACATATTTTTCAGAAAATAAATATCTACAAGTTACAGATGATATAAATTCATTTGATTGCATTTTTAACTTTTCCTGAATTTTGTTCTTTAATGAAGTAAAACTCATAGCACGTGTAATTCTAATTGCTCTTCTACTCCCTTCAAAAATAACACATTCGTCTCCTTCGTACATCCTTCCATCACTATAAATAAAGGTGACAATTGGAGCAGACATAATATTGATAAATGTACCTACAAATAAATAATAATTACTAATATAAAACAAAATTTGTATAAACAAATTTAGTATAAAATTTTAAAACGTAACAAAATACTAAATTTAAAAAAATTAGAACAACTATAATATTGATAAATGTACCTCTAAAAAAAGTAACATTTAAAAGTTTTAAAAATGTAACAAAATAATAAATTGAATTTAAATAAATAAATTTAAAAAACAGAGTAAAAAATTGATATTTTTAAAAAAAGTGCTAAAATTAAAAAAACATAATTTACGTAACTAAAAAAAATAATTTTTAAAAGGTACATATTTTACCTAAACGTAAAAATTTAAATTTTTGTTTAAAACAATTTAAATTAAAAAAAAAAACAACTTCAAAAAGTCAGTTTAAAAAACATTCAAAAAGTCAGTTTCAAAAATTAACTTAAAAAATAAAAAAAAATATAACAAAATAAAAAGAAAGTCGGTTTAAAAATTAAAAATATAACAAATTTAAAAAAACTCAAAACTTAAATTAAACAACAAATTTAAATAGTAATGTCAAATCTAACCAAAAAGTAACTTTTAAAAATATTTATAAAATATAACAAAATAACAAAGTGAATTTAAATTTTAAATTATAATTATATATTTATATTATATTTTTTGTAATTATAATTTTTTTAAAATTGAAATTGTAATTGTAATTATATATTTAAAATATAACAAAATAATAAAGTGAATTTTTAAAAAAGCAATTTGTTTTTAAAAATATTGAAAAACACAAAAATTTTAAAAATTGCATTTTTTATCTAAAAACTAGACTGTAACGTAAAACTTTAACAAAATTTAAAAAGTAACAACATTAAAAGAAGTGATAATACCACAACAAAGTAAAAATTAAGAGTAATATATATATATATATATATATATATATATATATATATATATATATGATGAAATATAAACTGCAATTCGTAGAGGCGGTTTATACATCGTTAACGTTTTATTGGTGCAGAAAAAGGCAGTTGATGGATAAATGGTAACAAAAAAAATTTAATTAAAACCGCAAGTGTCACTTGCGGTTTTATGTGGGTAGAAATTTGTGCTGCTTTTGTAATTGTTGGGTAAAAAGAGAGGCTGGGTAAAGACCACACAAAGCGCAAGTGGGAATTACGGTTTTGTGAGTCTAGAAATTTGCGTCCCCTGCAACTGTTGGGTAAAGAGAGGGCTGGTCAAAGACCACACAAACCGTAAGTGTGATTGCGGTCTTGAGTGTCTTGGAATCTACGTCTTTTAAACCCACTAGGTAAAAAATAGGTGGTGGTTAAATCGCAAGTCTGACTTGCAGTTTTACCAGCGTCGTTTTCTGTGCTCTGTTTACCCATGGGATAGGAAGGAGGTGCTGGTCAAAGACCAGTCAAACCGCAATTTCCAGATGCGATTTTACAGTAATTTTTTCTCACACTTGTTTCCACGTAATCATCTAGTTGACGTGGCACGTAAATCGCAATTGAGAGTTGTGATTTAACCAAGTTAAATACTAAAACAGACTCATACTAATAATATTTTAAAAAACATACCATCTAAATAATTTTTTTAAAAAATAAACCCACTTAAGTCAAGCTACCCTATCATCCCAAAATATCGTTCCCGATAGGGTATGAGACAATGGACCACAATCATATCTTGACACAATATAATAGATGCTGTGCACGTGTCCACATGAGCATACTTGTGCCTTGTGTCTGCATCTTGTTAGGGCTAGTACTCACTCATGTAGATTAGGCACCACCTAGAATTTCCCTCCACAGTTCTTACTAGTCCTTGTCATAGGGCGTTATTGCTTGCATAAAGAGGGGCACACACCTATGAACACTGACCCATTGGATGCCCAAAGTTCATCATCTTCCATAGTTAAGGACCACCATTGGCTCAGTCAAGCCTAGGCATGATGTTGATAGAGCATATACATGCATGCAAATCATGTGGATAAACCCAACACTACCACCTGACACTGCCACTGCCAGCTTTATTATATCTATTCAAACCATATATATATATATGAATTAATGACATAAGGCATGAGGTTTGAGATTCACACCAAGAATATATATATATATATATATATATATATATATATATATATATGTGTGTGTGGCCTTCTAAGTTTAGTTTATTTAGAAAGAGTTTGCGTGGAAACCTGCCTTATTTTGATAGCTAGCTTGAAAAGGAAGTATGTATGTATGTATATATATTCATAAGAAAAAACTAGTTTTTTAAATAAATAAATAAATAAATTGAGCTGAATATATAAGGGAGCTTTTAATTAGAAATAAAAGTATGGATTAAGAGAGAGAGAGACGACCCTTACATTTATATAGTCTTGAATATATTTCTACGTCCTAACGAATTTTATGAAAGATCTGCAATATTTATTTTAAATTCTTAATATTTTTTATTTTATTTTGAGTTTTATTTTAACTATTTTTAAAATAATTGTAAGCATGATGTATAGTTTTTTAATTAAAACGAAATAAAAAAAATTATTTTAAATTGAACACAAAATAAAAATTGATTGACAATCTAAAATATAAAGAAAAAATCCACTAATATAAGATAAACACAAAATATATTTAAATTTTTTATATATATGTTAACTCTTAAACTTCAACAGTTGTCCAAAACTTAATTTTTTCAGTTCACATCATTTTATTATTTGTCTTGTATATTTGTATTACATCTGACTAAATATATTAACCTGACAGGGATAAAAATAAAAATGTTCAGTGCATATTAATTTTATGTCGTCTTTTATATTTTTATATCTTTATTACAAGTGTTAAAATATAAAAAAAAAATATATAGTTTTAATATGTTAGTAAAGATATTTGAACGTGTGACTTTTGTTTTTCCTTTATATGAACTTTTACTATTAAAGAGTCTAATATTTATGCTCTAAGTATAAAAAAGTTTTTACATGTAAGTGTTTTTTTCATATATTAATTATGTGGAAACAAACAAACATATCCTATTGTGTTTCTTTTCGCATTAATTGTACAAAAAAAAAAACTTATCCTATTGTACTATATAGTTTTAATGTGACAGATTTGACAATGCGGCTGCTTAAGATTTTTAAGCTTTTGTGGAGGACCATGAAACCTACAAGGCCCATGTGATTGCATATGGGCAACTCAGAAAATTTAAGCAACAAGGAAGAATTCTGTTGCCTCTGGTAACAAATAGGAGGTATAATTATACGACAATGATAATGATAACTGAGACTCTTGTGGTCCTAAGAAAGTTGAGAGACTTTTTAAAGGCCCAATCATTTCTGAAGTGACCTAAAATCAAAGGGGTGTTTCATTATGAGGTTGGAGAGGTGATGGAAAAAACCCTAATGGATAATATGTAACCATCTTCTACTAATTATATATAGCAACTAAGTAACCAATCATGGACTACATTCAGACAAAAAAATATTATCAACGTTTATAAAGACAAAAGAAATTAAAAGGGTTGGAAAGAAATCATGTTTATCCTCATCAATGAAAATTAATATACTTATGTAATTTTATTTTCATTTATTCACATCATTTCCTAAATATAAAAGTATTATTTTTTATTTTATCTATTTATTTTCTTGAAATCTAATAATTGTAATGAGTATTTAATCTTAACCATTAGATTTTAAGAAAATAAAAAGTGAAAAATAGAGAGTAAGTATTTTATACTTACTCTTGAAGTAAGTGAATCCTCTATCTCACACACACATATACATACACACACACATATATATATATATATATATATATATATATATATATATATGGGTGAGTTAATTTGTTAAGAAAAAACAAGAATTTTAAAATAAGTCATTTATTTGTTATTGATTTTATAAAATAGAAACTTTTTTATGTTTAAGTATGATAATAAAAAAAATAATTTTTTATATTATTAAATTTTTGTTTATCATAATCAACATTCACATAAACTTATTTTAATAAGATATTTGGAACAATTATCAAGTTATTTTTAATATTTTTTTCAGCTTATGCTGGTTCTAAAAAATTTAACCAAATATCTAAAAAATTAAAATAAGTATTTATTTTATTTAAATAAATTATTTTTTTGGTTAAAAAATTTAATCATATGTCAATGAAATTCTAATCACAAGACAAATAAATTAATTTTGCCTTTATTCTATATTGTTATATGATAAGTGCATGCCTTTTGGCTTTTGTAGTGTCATAATAAAGATAAAACAGAAGAAAAAATTAAATTAAAGAATACGTGGGAAATTAGAAGACTAAATAAATAAATGGGTCGGATGAAGAATCTGAACAGGGAATGTTAGGAAAGGAAGCTCCAATCTTTGAAAGAATAATAAAGAACAGTGCATAGCTCACTATTAGCTGTCATTACTAGATTCTTTGCTTCTTATATCAAAATATCTTCATTAATATTGCATGAGATAAAAGAATAGATAAGAAAACATAAAGAGAAAAAATAAAAACGTTTATAATGTTTATTATGAGAAATTAGTATGTTTTTTTAGAAATAACAATTAGAAATGTCATTTTATCTATTGTTTTCTTTTAGAAGAATTATATAGAAAATAATTTATTTTTATTACTTCTGTAAATGTTTTTAAAAAGAAAAATATGACATTTATGTAATTATTTGTCGATAAGAAAAAAATAAAAATTTATTCAAGTTAAACAAGCAAATGTTTTCCTCTGATTGTTTATATATAAGCATTGAGAAAGGGATAGAGGAGGAAAAAAATAATCAACTTTCATATATTATATATTTTAAATATAATGAATGATAAGGTGTACTTTTTAATAAATTTTTCCTTTTTTGTCTACTTTTTCTCCTCTTAACTAGAAAAAAAAATATAAGTCCCGCCCTACTACTTTTTTTTTAAAAAAAAAAAAAACTATTATTGACCAAACAGTGTAAAACATAATTTTAAGTTCATATTTTTCTCCATTTATTTTAGTCTAATAAGTTATGTGTCTCTGAAGGGTTAATCATAATTAATTAGTGATTATATTAATTTGTCCTTATCGTTCTTCATACGCATTCGTACACACAAAAAGATACATTATATTCGTTAATTAGGCATCAAATCGACTTTACACTATGTTTAGGAGATAACAGCTTCTGCTTAACAGTTCATCACAAACCGTACTTCTACTTTCTACATAAATTAGAAAGTGCAAACTTTATGATAAGAAAGAAAATTAAGATGCATTTAATGATGTGTCCCAATGCCCTTCATTTTTCAAATTGATTCTTTACAAACCCACAGAAAATATAATAAGTGCTAATATATGCAATATGACCTAATGTATACCTAACATACATATTTATCCGCTTAATCTATTTAGTCATGTCATCAGACATATATGAGTTTGAATCATGCTTTTTTTTAAGTAAGGTTTTGAAAAACAAAAGTATTGGTAAACTATGTATAAGTACTTCTATTATTTCTTTATGAGTAAGGAAACTAGCCTAGCCTAGCTAGTCTAATTAAGTTTAAAACTTAACCGAAGTTACATAAACTTTTTTTTTCTAACCAAAAAATAATAATTTAGTAATTAGTCATGGTGATATCATTTGTGGTTTGTTTGGTAGAGAAAAAAGAAATATGTTGTGTGAAAATAAAAATGATAAGTAAAAATAGAGTGAAAATTAAATTTATTTTGTTGAAGAAAAATAAAGAAGATGTAGAAAAAGATAAAGGATGAGTAAAATATATATGATATAGATAAAAAATATATATATTTTTTCACTACTCACCATGGTTTTGAACCCTTGGCCCAATATGTTTGCAATTCCAACATGCTATAGTCTTATCATTTTTAAAATTGTTTACACCCAAAATAATTTTCATCTATCCTATATACTTAATTTTTTTATCATAAAAAAATTTATCGAAACTTATTGATAATCACACATTTAAGGAGAAAGAAACATTGAATGAGAAGTAAAAATCGTCAAAACTAATGATTTCTAATAAATTCTAACCAACCATAAAAAAGAATTTAAAGAAAAAAGTGTTAGAGATCATAGTTTTGCTAGCATTTCTCTTTTTAAATACTCAAATAACAGATTAGCACATCTCCAAGAAAAAAATTGTTTAAATAATTTACTTAACAATAACAAAAAGTTATTTTAATGTGAAGTTTGTAATGTTGGGGTTTTAAAATTTAAAAAACTTAATTGCTTATGTAAACAACTAGTTTTATTTTTAAGTACAAATTCAAGTACTTAATTGCTTATATAAACAACTATTTTCACTTTTATTATTAAACAAGTCATCTAACAACACATATGGGACATGCTAACCATATTTGTATTTGGAGAAAAGATTAAACCTTAAATATGTGGGATAGAAAATTAACTTATTTATTTATTTCATCATAAGGTAATGATGCTGAAAATGGGGTCCTTTTGAGCAGAAACAACCCCGACATAGTTCACTACATAAAAGTACCTAAAATTGTCTTTAAGGGTGTCCAATTATTCCCAATGATGAGTACCCAACATAAACAAGAACAGCTGCTCCTTTCATGTAACAGTCCCAGCAACATCTAAAGCAACCCCACTATGTTCACGTGGACTCTCGTGATCTACGTGGTAGCAAAACTTTCTTTTATTGACTTTGTAAATGTTGTCCATTGATACCCTTTCCCTCAATTTGTTCAATAAACAAATACCAAAATTCCCAGAATAAAATGACCAGATTTATGTATTCATAAACAAAAATAAAGGCCGAACATTGGTTAAATTGAGTGCATGAATTGTTGTTGTAACTTGTTTTAGATGTGTTTGATTTCGAGAGATAGAAAATAAAAAGAAAAAATAATAAAGTAATTGGATGGATGAGAATAGCTTTAACACTTAACGTGTAGATCAATGAGCAAAAAATTAAGTTAAATACTTGAAAGAAGAATTTGTCATTCAAATTAAGTTAAACCCCACGGCTAGTACTCGTGCCCTAGGGTCACCCATATGGAAATCATATTTTATTATTAAAAACAGTGGGCCCCACAAATGTAGATTCTATGCCAAAGCCGAACATGCCCATATCATAACCCAACTTTTAACTCTTCCACTCCCAAGAGTATTTTCCCCTTGTTTTATTTAGCGTCATCCTCTTTTGACACATATATATATACCCTACCACCCTTGCATTCCTCAACACCATCATCAACAACAACAACAACAACAACAAAAACCAAAACCAAAACCAAAACCCTTTCTACATCCCCTTTCTCTCACTATAGCCATAAACCCTCCCAAAAAACCCTACATCCACCTCAAAATCAAGCAAACCCTAAACACATTTCACAACCAAATTAAAACCTAGAGAAGGAAAAAAAATGTCTGGGGTGTGGGTGTTCAAGAACAATGGTGTATTTCGTTTGGTGGAAAACCCTGAAGCTGAGGGTTCAGATGGAAGACAAGGCAAGGGAAGTAGCTCAAAGAGAAAGGTGTTGGTTCACTTGCCAACTGGGGAAGTGGTTTCTTCCTATGCTTTTCTTGAACAAATCTTAACTGGGTTAGGGTGGGAAAGGTACTATGATGGAGACCCTGATCTCTACCAATTCCACAAGCACTCTTCAATTGACCTAATTTCCCTCCCTAAAGACTTTTCCAAGTTCAACTCCATCAACATGTATGATATAGTCATCAAGAACCCCAATGTCTTCCATGTTAGGGATAAGTGAGTGTCTTCATTTGTTCATGTGCTAGCCACTACTAGTACTAGCTACCTCCTCTTCATTCACCTTTTTCTCTTTTTTTCAATTTTATTGGTCTAATTCCTCATGTTGGTGTGTTCTTATATATTCTATATCTAGAATTTGTGGAAACTCTTGTTGGTTTTTTTTTTTTTTTTGCTTTTTCCTTTTTGGGGTTTTTGTTGATAAGTTAGAAATGATCAATGGTGTGGGGTGCATGAGTAGTAGATATGAGCTTTGGGGTGCTTATGTAACATAATGGGTATTGATTTCTAATAACATTTATGCATTCCATCAAGAATAATTAATTTCCCTCTTTGTGGTCTCTATACGTACTTGGAAAGTGGGGAGTTTAATAGTTTAATATTTTAATACTATTCATGTTAATTAATTCAGTGGCTTACTTCTTTCATATGAGCTTTTGGGTGGCTTCTATTAATTTATGTTTTGAGGGAATGAATGAAAGTGAGAGAAAAGAACCTTTTGGATGAAATCCCAAATATCCAATTTGTGTCTCATTTCCAATTTTCACTAATCAAAAAATCAAAAAACTTTTTGTCTTGTAATAAATTTTATAAAATATAAAAATTTATGAATGAAAATTCATTAAATGCTAAAATTTCTTGATTGGTGGTGATAGAAAATGAAACATAATTTTTCATGGCATGTTTGGTTTCTTCACATTTTGTCATGTGTCAACATTTGCTACTACTACTACACGTGTTTCCAAATGTGGAAAAGCCAATTCACCACAAAGGTTATACTACAAGACATGGTTTTGATTGGCTTAGGGAAACAGAAAGAGAACTTGGTTTTGATAAGCACTGTTTGTCTGTCTGTTCCCAACTTCCATGGATTTGCACATCTCAAAAGGTGAGGAATTGATTGATCACGTGTCTATGTTTTCCTTAGCACCTACATCTAAAATATGTGAGCAATATTAGGAGTAATTCATTTTGGATTATAATTTAAAATATTGAATAGACACTTTAATTAATAGAAATATTTCTTCTTTATAATTTCTTAATCATGGGAGCATTGATTAACCTTTTCATAATTAATCATTAATCACCAAACTTTTTAGAACTATAAAATAAAGTACACTATATATAGTTTCATTTTTTTTTAAGTACTAAGATATAGATTTTGTCACTTCGAATATGCATAATATATATTAATTACTACTTTAGACAAATAAAAATAATTAAGGAAAAACACACACGAAGATATATGATTTTGAAATTGAACTAAGTAAATAATTTAAATCAAAATGGTTGTTCTTAAAAGCCCATCAATCTCTTTCTATGTTTTCAAGAAATTAAAGCTTGTACTATGATGAGTAACCAACCTCTAGGAGACATAAGCAGCTAATTAATATGTTCCAAAATATGCATTAATAAAGAACATATTTTAGCTTCACAATATATTAAATAAAAGATACTACATAAATATATTATATCTGTAGAAGTTAGCGTTAATTAATTACTAAATGAAATTTCAAAAAAAAAAAAAATCTAGTGGTTTGAAATAAGTTTGTATATATACCCCACATATCATCATAATGTTGGAGTGATATTGACACTAAAATCTTTAAATGCAATGGATATAATATTTTATATATATGTGCAGAGAATTATGTCAGCCAACTGAATAGGAATATGAGAAAAACAAAGAACAAATATGACATAACACATCCAAATATAAGTGAAAGAGAATGTTGACTGGGTCAGAGAGAATCTCACAGCCAATAAATATTAACTTCAAATCATACTAAATATTTAAATTTTAAACCAACACAAAAAAATAAATCTAAATTTAATTAAAACAAAACGATATCAAAAGTGCCCAATAAGTTCTTTCATTGAAAGTATGGATAGTGATGAGAAGAAATATAAGCTTTTTTAGCTATAATTCGTTTCATTTCACTTATACTTAATTTGTTTGATTGTTTTAGCTAGATGGGAGTGTTTAAATTAGAATAAAAATAATTAAAATAAATAAATAATATAGAATGTTGCATTGTTGGGATAAGCAAAATTAAAGTAGAAAAGAGATGAGAAAAAATAAAAAATAGAAATAAATGAAAAATTAATAGGATAGTGAATTTTATAATTACCACTGTTTAAAATTATTTCTCTTTTATCTTTCTGCCACTAAACCTAAAAAATATTTAATTTTCGTCTCCCCTCCCATCCCATTTCTTTCATATAATAATAAACAGAGGTACTTTAGTTTGATTTTACGTGCGTTTGTTTAAATTTTTTAATGACATAAATCACTTATTTAAATAAAATAAATCTTTATTATAATTTTTTATACGTTTGGTTACAATTTGAAAATTAAAAAAACAACTAAAAATAATTTATTTTGATAAATTATTTAAAATTGTACGTAATTTTTAAATAAACTATGCGGAAGCTGATTCATGTAAAACACAAAGCTAATTGATATGTTTAAAAAACACTTTTTTATAATTATTATATTCAAAAATTCGGGTTTTATTAACAAAATACTGCACTGACTTAATTTGATATTTAATTGCACTTGAGATTTTTTATTTTTTTTAAGAATGTATTCTGGGTATCTCAAATTCAAATCTTTTCTACATATTCCACATGTGCTATCAATTACTAAGTTATACTTATTAAATACAGAATTTAATAGGATATACATTATTAAATTACAACTCTTTATTTATAGTAAATTTATTAATTTTATTAATTAATATTTTAAAAATTATATAAATAAATAAAATAAATTATAATTAAATATTAATTATTGTATATACTAATTAAACTTTTAAATATAATATTTGCATTAAAATAAAAGAAAAATGTAAAATGAATGCATAGTGTTGATTGTATTGGAAATGAATACGAATATACAATGTTATTATGAGTGAGAGTCACATAATAAAAGGCACGAAAGGAGAGATGGGTCTTCACGTGAGGCTGATTGTGAAATGTGGTCACTGTCGCAGCCCCTACTTGCCACGTGCTCCCAACATCCTATCTTCAACATTTTCTTTTCTCTTTTTTCTTTACATTTATCCATTCTTTCTTTAACTCATCTCAAGTCTCAAACCATTGATAATAATTTAAGTTTAATTAGTATATTTGATAGTGTAAAAAGTTTTATATTAATATTTAATCACAAATGTTTGTTCATGGTAAGTTTTTTTACTTTACCAATTAATATTTTAAAAGACATATAAATAAAGAATTGTAATTAAACGTCGGTGTAAAAATATTTTACAATATCAAAGTATCAGAGTTTTTTTATCTTAACTTTTTCTTTTATAGACCTCACAATGTCATATCATCTTAAATATTCATTCTACTTTTTACTCCAATAGAAGATCACATTTTGTGATCTTAGAATATTTTTAGTGGACTCATAATGTTTGCTCTTGAATATTAGGTTGAGGAGAAGACATTAAAAAAATTTATTTTTAATATTGGGTTAATACTTGTTTGTTCTTGTAGATTTTTTAATATTTGGATTTTTTTAAAAATGGATTTGGATTTTTTTTTTTAAAAAAATGGATTTAGATTTTCTAAAATGGATTCGGATTTTTTTAAATGGATTTGGATTTTTTCAATGGATTTAAAATAATTTTAAAACTAGTTTTAACTTTTAGAGCTTCACTTTGAAGCTACCTAGAACAATCTTAAGTCCTCTTAAGTCATTAAACTTCTCACTAAATACAAGAAAGTTACTTGTCTCAAACGAAAAAGCATGATTTTGATGCTAACATCACAACATTTTCATGAATAATTGAACATAGCTTTAGATATTAGTAAAATAAATTTGAACTCATTCATTCTCATCCGTAAACAAAGGGTGATCCAAATTAAATACAAAGAAGAGTATTATCGTATAACTTTGTCCTTGAACTTAAAATCTCAAAATTGTAAACTAAATCGTAGGCAACATCAGTCTCTTTCAAAGTATGTTTTGAAACTACTCTTCAGGAGAAATAGTAGTTAATCCATAACATGTTGCCTTGATATGAACTTTGCAAGAATAAAAATTTCTTGTTACTCAATAAATAATTTAATTAGAAAATTACTACTAGTATGAAATCTTAATGCCTTTGTCAAAACTTTGAAGTTCTTCAAAATCATAGTCAAATAATGATGGTAAACATGTATCTCTGATCTGAGCCAATCTTGTAGACAAAATAAGTGTCTCCACTTTTTGAGGTGACAAGGAACTACAAAATGGATCAACCACCCTTTCTCCTATGCTAGATGCAGATTCAAATACTACTGTAAAAACAAGAATAGCTAATAGCTCTCGTGCCATCTTTGAAAGGACTGGAAAGCGACATGAATTAATTTTCCACCAATCTACAATATTCAAATCCATACTTGTATCAAACTCTTCTTCTAAATAATTTTGAAACTCAGATTTGTTTGTTTAGGTTAACCCTATTGTTTGCAAACATCGATTCCAACCATATGGATTTATCTTATAACTAGGGGCATTTACATGTTCTTGTTGTGTGTCATTTTGAGTCCTTTCTTTATGACCATTATATTCATCAAACAATGCATTCAAATAAGACTTCAATCTTGACTTCAACATAGTTTCCTTCTCTTCATCAAAAAGTAATGTCCTATTATATTATCAAATATCACGTTAAAAATTGAAATTAAAATTTCAAGCAAAATTACAGCTTATAACACAAGACTAAAACACTCAAAATCAATTACCAACAATGATTCAATTGATGTTTGTATCAACATCAAACTCAATAGTAAAAATTATGTTGCAGATTATTCATATAAAATACAATATTTATCAGTTTGTAGTGATAACTACAGTAAATTCTCTACACTAGAAAATAAACACAATATTAGAATACATAACAAAACAATACGTTAACTGCAGGGGGTAAATTTTCAAATAAGATATTATTATTCTGAAATGTTTTGGTAGGCAATGATAAACCTTGTATACTGATCATCAACCTAACTATAGGGGATAAAAAAACTTAATTGGTGAATGGTATCAGCACCAATACCTATACGATCATTCGTAGATAATCAACTTAATAGTAAACAAATAACAGCTTCTAATAGTCTACAAATTCCCTTATTCTTGTAGTAGCTTTCTTTTGTATGTATGCTAGGAGGGATAATAATGTACAACTAACAGTAGCAATTTACCTGCACACATGGTAGTTAAATTTATAAGAGGCTCATGCACTCCAATTGAGACTTAAATGCAAAACTACAGTAAAAAATTGCAGCGTGACCCTTGGACAATAGTAGCAATAACAACATCTTCCATGGGCTATATATATGGATCCATCAAAACCATTGTGTTATATATAAGAATCAAACTTTCCACATCAAATAAAAGAAATGGGAATGACATATCAAAATTCAATATACGAAACAACATGGCCCAAATTCAGCCTTGTAGTTTATCAGAGATTTTAATTTTCTACTCAATTTTTGTAAATTTTCCACAAAGTAAACAAGAAAAGTTCTAGCAAACTGAAAATTCCAATCCAAACAATTCCACCATCTTATCTATAAATTCCAATTCAGAACATCAATTATCAAATTAACAATACCACAAAAGGTGTAATATATGGATATTAATATCTTTAGTCCCAAATTATGTAAAAGTTATTTTGCTTTAAGCAAGTTAAAGAAGTTGTGCTTGTCCATCTTCAAGATACAGGGATTCAAAAGCTATAAGCACTCAGAGTGAATTAGATCATAATAATGACTAGACAGTGGACATCCAATTATTTTTCATATTGCACAGCAAAGGAACAACCAATAGCATGAAAAAGTCAATGAACATAACACTTGAAATAGTACAATAAAAAGCAAATATTACCATTTGAATCCTATTTCATGATTTTTTTTAAAGCAAGACAACTCAGCAATGATTTATTATCAATTATGACTAAATTGCAACTACAAGGCACCTATAGCAATATGGTAAGAATTGGTATGTGAATTAAAACATTCAACCTAAGTGAATAGCATGGATTATATATAAAAGAAAGAGTTAGTCAGGAGAATTGAGATGATTACTTATAGAACATTTCTCATTGTTGAATTAGTGAATTTCATGTGCATGTCCTCTTTTGTTGCTGTTGTTGTATTTAGAGAAGAACATTGGCAGCAAAATGCAATGTTGACTGGTACCTTTTTTTTTTTTTGGAATATCAATCCATTTCACTTGAACTAAATAAATAGGACATAAAAATTCAAATGAAAATTTTTCCTTTTCCAATTCCAAATATCAAACTCACTGCCACATAGTGAAATAATCCTAATCAATAATAATAATCCCATAAAAGAATTAACGATTGCAAACAACAATGCTAATCCAAATTAAAGTAACAAAAACATAAATCAAAAAATAAATTAGGATTAATAAGTTGAAAGCGAGAGACCAAACCTAGAAAACAAGAGAGAAGTCAGAGAACTGAGGGATTGAACCAACAAAGAAAGAAAGTGAGAGAGAATTCAAAGAACAAAACAAACAGGGAGAGAGAGTGAGCCACAAAACTAGTAAGGGAGAGAATGAATAAAGTGAGAGCTCATAGTAAGGGAACGATAACTCCTTGTCATGTTTTGGAAATTGGATTAACTCTTTGATTTTGGTTTATAGATCCAAGCCCTTTAGACTTTTACTATTTCCATTTAAAATTTGAATATGGATTATGGATTTATTTCCAAATCCCAAATATGGATAAGGAAGTAGAATTAGATCCGTTTAATATGAATTTAAATGGGTTGGGCCAGATTGGATCTTGGACCAATTTTGGATAATGGAATATTTTGCCCAACCTTATCTAAACCTAGTATACCACATGTTAAAATTATTTGAATCAATACCAGAATTTAGAACACCCAAATATTATTTATTTATAAAAAAGGTAAATTGCATACCTCTTGAAGACATCTTATATAACTCTCTCTTGGTGTTATAAAACGTACACACGTGTATACATCAAGAACAAGCTCTTCCACTTGATCTCTATGTCTTACACAGACTATCTCCTTGATGGAACCGTGAGCATTGAGCAGCAGTTAGAGCGTTTGTATCTCTAGAGTCAAGTGGGGATCTTGTCTCCTTTAAATAAAAACATGGGTTACCTAATTTCCATCCATCATGGATATTAGGCCCTACACATATTCATCATCACACTTGCATACTAGACTCAACCCAATAATCATATGCACAAAGGGTGATTTTCAAAACCCAAAATAGATCATAGAATAGCATACCAAGTCATACATTCAACCCATTTTTAATAAACTAAAATTACACAATCAATTGTAGTCCAAATAAAAGAAAATTCTAACAATGTTTTTGGATTTTATCCGTGAAAAATGACTTCACAAGAAGCATTAGACTTGAGAAATTATACATGCCCCAAAGGTATTTGTAAAAATAATTGAATCACTTATTTTATTTATTTGTATGGGGACTTTTTAATGATTTGGTACATGCAAGTCTGCACCATTCTTATTTGCAAAATAAGATTATTTTATTTGAATTTGTGAATTATTTTATAAGATTATTTTTGGGGTAGAATGTAGAATATTAAATTACCAATCTTGATTTAGTGATGAAGCACAAACTTTTTCCTTTATTTACTTACTTTTTAATCACATTATTTAAATTTTCTTTTCTTAGCTCCCCATTTATTCCTCCATTTGTTTCCCATGAAGCCATGAGAAAATGCCATTTGATTAACTTGGAGACACCAAAGAAGATTATTCTTCTAGCATAATGTAACATGATGAAATCTCTCTTAGCATGGATTCTTAGCCAAGAGGATCAGAAGAAAACATGGCAAGGATGGAGATCATTGAAGAATATTTGGTCATAGTCTTAAAAATTACTTGTAAATGTTTTTAGTATTTTTTTCATAATTAGGTAGGTGCCTTTATCCTTTTGAGATACCTTGTATTTTTTTCCTATTTTATTTTATTTTGAGCTTGGGGTGTCACTAGTTATTTTTGTGGAGTGTATGCAAAAAGGTAAGCCTTTTGGAGAGCAAGTGGATGTGTGGTTTGAGTTTCACACTCCTCTTGTTTGTTTTTCACACCTCTCTACGATTCACAAAGCATGAGTAGCATGTGGGGTCTCCTTGTCTCCTCTAGGTGGCACCTAATTTGAATTCAAATTCAAATGAGGGAGCTAAATCTACAATATTAGGGGCTTGTTTGAATTGAGGGAGTTAGATCCACAATATTAGGGGCTTGTTTCAAATGAGGGAGTTAGATCAACAATATTAGGAGCTTGTTTGGATTAGGCAAGTTAACCATGTGTTAGTTGGCTCTTAAGCTAATTAACCATTGGTTAACTCTCTTAATTCACACACCCATAAGTCTATAAATAACACCCACCCTCACTTGTATCATTTTATACTTTTATCAATGAATGTTGAGTTGTACTTAAGAGCATTTATTCTTAGGGTGTCTTGTGATTGCTTCTTGTGAGAGTTCTTTTATGGCTTTTATCAAATGCTTCTTTCTTTGTGGCAAGTTTCACTAACTCCTTGGCTTATCTTCTTGAAGTGGCACCAATTCACCTCCATTTTCTACTCTTCCACCTTCATCTTCTAAGTAGTGGAATCTTTTTGGATCAAGATCTTAAAAGGAGCAATCAAGGATTGCATCATAACGTATTTCGCTACAATAATAACCCATAAAAAAATAGTGAATAATTATAAAAAATAATAAATTTTGTATTAAAATACATGAATTCTTACATAAGAAATAAAATATAATCCTCAAACTTAGGCCTTTTTAAAAGAATGATATAAAAATAATCACAAAGACATTTATTCTAAAATAGCTACAAACCAACGCTAAAGAAAAATTTTAATTAATAAGAAATTAAGTCTCTAAGCCTCCTTCATTTCCAAAACATCTTCCTCGGGCTCTGAGAACAACATTTTAATGAGATAATAATCTCAGTTAATAAAACAAGTTCTAAAAGAGGTTCGCAAATAATGTTATTCTTAGGTGATGCGGAATTTAGAAAAAATCAACCATAGTATCTGCAATTTAAAAATATACTTTTATACTCGTAAGATCAAAATCTAATAAATCAATACCAATCATTTGTATACGTCATATATAAAGGAAAATATTCTCCTGTTAACACCTCAATACATGCATACAAATCCACAAAACAACATAGTGATACTTATGATCACTCACTCGCACTCTCCGGCTACGAGAACCAGATTTTCATAGATTCGTAGAATGTCTATGAGCTCATATTCCATACAATGGCATCTCATTGTCTTTCTCACGCTATTATAGAGATATTCTGAATTTCTTTCCCATATCAGATGAAGATATCTAAAACATCTTTTCCATATTAAATGGAGATATCTCATGTCCATCCTCATCGTAGATGGAGGTATCTAAATTTTCATTCATATATTAAATGGAAGTATCTCAAACAAAAGCACACAAATTTTCTAAACACAACTTCCCAATCTAAAATCACACCAACACAATTTATAAATATCAATTAATCATATGAACAATATGTCACGCAAGGATACAATTAAATATAATTATAAATCACAAATTGTACATAAATGAGTCACAACAACTAAATTGTATAAAAGAAACTCAACTAAATAAAAAATCTTGAAGAAAACATACAAAAAAACTATACCATACTAGTTTAGAAAGTAAGTGGTTCTTCTCACCTCTTGAAGCAAGATCCCACCACTAACATAGTGTTAGAACATCCTGTAACTAACATATATAGAGTAAATAAAACAAGTTAGAGTAATAGCAAAATTTATACCATGGTGTTTGAAAATCCTATAACTAACATACATAGAGTAAATAAAACAAGTTAGAGTATTATGCTTCAATTGTGTTTTTGACTTTTGATGCTTCAGAGAAAGTTGCAGAGAGAACCTTCCAAAATCATTATTCAAAGTAAAAAAGAGTGGAAAATTATATGACAAGTGGCATGTATACATTTAATGGCAAACTCCACATGTGGGGATAAGGTGAAGGGAAAAGGTTGTGGTTTCGAATCTTTCTACTAACAAAATTAACACATTAACAATTAACATTTAACCTTTAAAACATAACTTATTAGCTACGGCCTACACCTTCGTTTTTCCCTCTCTAATCCCTAGCAAACCACCTTTGCAAGGGATTACTAAGGACATAGTCAGGAAATGTTACCTCGCTAAATCTAAATAGCTAATCAACAAGGAAAATATTCCCTCGCTAATCTGTCTTCTAGTCGTCATCACCCATCCTTTGCTACTTCCCTCAACATATTTAATTAGGTGTCATCATATTTCCCTTGCTAATTAGCGACAAATCTTCCTTACTATTCTCTCACTAATTTTTCACAGTTATTTTTTTGCAATTTCATAGTTAGTCCTTGCAAATGTATCTCTAACAAATTCTTTGACATTTACTCATTGCATAGCAAAATATCTTTAGTTATCCCTAGTTATTCTTTAACACCTGTCTAGCAAAATGTTGCTAACTATTTAGTAGTAAATTCCTAGCAAAATACTAGCTATTTTACAGGAAATTCCTAGCAAAATTAATTTAACTATTTTGTATCAAATTCCTAGTAAAATGTCATTAGTTATTCCATATCAAATGCGTTGCAAAAGTTTTCTGGCTATTTTGCAGCAAATTCCTAGCAAGATATCACTAGTTATTCTGTAGCAAATGCCTCACAAAACCATTGTACCTATTTTGTAGCAAATTCCTAGTAAGATATATAAAACCATTTGTTACTCTTTTGAAAATTAGTCATTCCTTTTGTATATAAAATCTTTTATTACTATGTTTTACATTATACCATTATTCTCCTAAATATTATTTCATATATTAAAATTATAGTACAAATCAATATTTTGTATTATTTAGCATAAAATATATATATATATATATATATATATATATATATATTAAATTAATTATACCATTATTCTCCTATATTCCTAGCAAGATATCACTAGTTATTCTGTAGCAAATGCCTCACAAAACCATTGTACCTATTTTGTAGCAAATTCCTAGTAAGATATATAAAACCATTTGTTACTCTTTTGAAAATTAGTCATTCCTTTTGTATATAAAATCTTTTATTACTATGTTTTACATTATACCATTATTCTCCTAAATATTATTTCATATATTAAAATTATAGTACAAATCAATATTTTGTATTATTTAGCATAAAATATATATATATATATATATTAAATTAATTAACCTTCAAATATAAAGAGATTACTAAATATCAATCTAGAATGAAAAGTTTCTAAACTTTCGAAGTATTAACATAAAAAACACTCCACTATGTCAAGATAAAACTTAATACATAATTAAAATAAAACTAAACAACATCTCCTTTCTTAATTTTTTCCATGTTTTGTAACTGATGATTGATTTAAGGTAGCCAATATTTCTCTCTTTAAAATTTGCAATTGTAATTGCATTTGTTCTTGCACCTTTTTTCCAAAAGAGCTTTATTTGTGTTTGTGCCTGCATTTGTGCTTGTTGTTGTGCTTGCATATCTACCTGTGCTTTGAATTGTTCTTGTATTTGTTGTGTTTGTGACTCCATTTGTGTCTGTAGTGTTCATGTATCTGCTCTTGCATTTGAGACATTTATGTAGCTTATGTAGTGATTTCTTCTATCAAGGTGCGGTAGGATTTACATTTGTAGGAGAAGGAGCTTCGACTGTTAAAGATGAACCATGTTTGTAATGCTAAAATCTAAGCTTTATCTAATGCCATGAACTTTACCTTTCTTATTTGAATTGGCCATCTTTAGCGAGACATCAAAGTCAACTATAAGATGGTTTGTTATGTCTTCCCCATACTTTTCTACCATGCATTTTCATAAGATTCCTACAACAAATCAATAATTTAGATAGATTATGTACATATATAAATTTTAATATTTTACTTTTAAAGTAATACACACAGTTACAATGAAATCTTTTTCTTTGATAGAGTCATATTGACAATCTTTTCTTTTATGAACTTTGTTGTAAAGTTCACCATAAGATACAGGACATTTATATTCTTCTTCTTGTGAGATAACATGCAATTTAAGATACATAAAAATAAGCACATTCAATAATGATTATAAAAATATTGATAACATATATAATCCAAATATTTAGCTAAATTAACTATAATATACATTTGTGCAAGTCTTCAACCATCAATTTTATTACTAGATTCACCGCTCCCAATAAAACATTTTGCTAGTTCTTAACAATCAAATTTATTACTAGATTCAACACTTCTAGTAAAGTATCACTAAAAGCCCTCAACCATCAAAGTTGTTGCTAAATTCATTACTCCTAATAAAACATCAATTCTAAAATTCAACAAATAATAGACTCACTCAACATAGATAAGTTAAAAATATAATTTTGTGATAGAAAACATAGATCACAATTTAGTAAATAAAAATATTTTCTTTTCCCAATAAAAGCATTGCATTATGAGTTCAAATTATCTAAAGCGTCAACTTAATCTCATAAGCAATCATAAAAAATTCAAAAGTTGCTAAAATGAAAACAAGAATGGTCATAAAAAGCATAACCTTGTCATGTCATATTTGAGGAAGCCATTAAGTGAAATTTTATTTTAATTTAAAAAATGTTAAGCTTAAATACCATTTTTTTTAAGCTTTGTCCAAAGCTTCTTGACGCTTCAGTGTGCAACATAGCATCAAGCTTGGAAGTTCTGTTGTTCTTACATGCAGTTGACTTCTTTTTCTAATCTTGTGTCGCCCATATGTCTACTAATCCATTCCAAATCTCGCTCCTTATTCCTCTTGGTCCAAAACCCTTTAAGTCTCCAATATTATTTGAATTCACTACACTTTTTGCCTTTTTTCTTGCCTTTGCTAGAGAGTTGGAATATTGGTCCACGAATGTCAAATTTCAAACTTTCATTGTCATACTTTGATCATAATTAGATGCAAAACGATACTTATTCTATGCCAACATAAATAAAGTGAATTTGTTAATTAATATACATATATATGTATAAATATTATGTTATATAATATTAAAAAGATAATTTCCTACTGTAAAATCATTGAATAAGATTTCTTTTATGTCAGCAGAATAACTTTTCCAATTTCTTACCTCAGATATAATATCCTAAGTCACAGAATTTGGAACAAACTTCCTCCTATAATTTCAAATACTCCTATTATAAATTACAAATTAATAATACTAAGTTGAATCAGTGATGGAGTTTAATTTTACTTTCTGTTACTAACTTGTTGCATAGATATAACAAGTCTCGTATCAACTTGATTATTATGAGAATCTACACTTGAAGGCTCCTCGGTCGGATGTGGGTTACCAGATCTTGGGACAACATATGATTGGTGACCATCAACTTGGGTGGTGGCTTTTAATTGACCCCCATAAGTTGATAATCCACATGTAGCACCTAAGACAAACTCTATAAATCAACATAATATTCAAATAAATTAATTGTTAATAACTAAAAAATCATTCAACAAGTACAAATGTTAGACCTGATGAGTGAAAAAAGAATCTAGTTCTGAAGAATCAATAATAGAATCAACCTCATTCTCTTCCTCGTGGAGGCATTTTGAGTACAACGAATTAATAATCTTATATAAAATACTAAAAAACTAGAAAGTGCAAGTATAAGAAATTTTGGCATAAATACCATTAAAATAAAAAAGAAAACAATTCAATCATAACCATTCCATGTCTGCGTCATCTAACTCTGTGTCTTTATATGTGAGCTCATCTTCCTTGTTATTTTCATTGTCATTTAGGAATTCATCATCTTGCACATTGTCCACTAGAAAATTTATTTCATTTGGGTTTATATCTTCCACTAGAGTGTTGAATCAAACAATTGTATCTTCTTATTTGACAAATCATCTTCATTATTTAATGTCTTAGCCATAAATTATTTTTCTCTAACCTTATGAGCTGCCAATCAATCACCATTATTTCTACTCCTAGTTTGTTTGTATAGTACACTTGTTGTGCTTGTTCGATAAATACAAATAGCTCACTTGACTAAAGTTTTGCTTTATGGTTGATATCAACCAATCCTTATGTATTGTCAACTTTAATACCATGAAAATGATCAAACCAATGACAACATAATATTATAACTTTATTTTTATATCCAACATATGACAATTCCAATATCTCTTCAACAATGTCATGATAGTCTAAATCATTTTCACCATATATATTTTCCCAGACACATATCTCATTATTCTTGGTGGATTTATTGACTCCATAGTCCTTAGTATAGAATCTCTATCCATTAACTATTAGGCCATTATAAGAAGTCACAACCTTCAACAGACCATAACTTATACCTCGAATCATTGGATCCTTACCTCGGTTTATCTTCACCTAAAAATTAATTATTAAAAGGATAAATACACAGTTATACCAATTACTATACCAAATACTTAACTACATATTGTAGATGATTTTGGATAAAAGACCCAAATTATGGTTAAACAAAAAGATAAAGTGAGCAAAGTGACGTTGTTTTGTAAATCTCATCATTATTGTCATATGTCTAGCATTGGAACTTTTTTTAACGAATAAATGCATAATTTGATTTTCACTAATAATTCATTTTAACTAAATTTTATTTATCTAATATTTTAGTATGCATGTAATAAAAATTTAAAATTATTATTTCATTATATTTTCTTGTAGAAACAATTTTGTTCGGAACATGTGTGCAAACAATTTTTGTGCAAAATTAATAAATGCATATATATGAATTAATTTAAAAGTTATGATGAAAACTATAAATTAATAAATATAAAAGACATTCTTGATGTAAATAAAATAATTATGGACTTCTCATTTTACTTTTTGTTCACTTTATTTTACAATAAATAAAATGTGTAAATCAATTATTAAAAAATAAGAGTATGAGTGAAAAATAATGAATATTATTTTAAATTTTGAAAAATATAGATTAATAAAAAAAATATGACTATTAAAAAAGAAATGAAAGGATGGAGTAGATAAGAGAGAAACAAATTTAATTTATCCTAGTTCAGGAATCATGTTGCCTCTAACTGTCATGACATGCGTGTGAGGTTGCCACTGTTGCGGGTGAAGTAGCCACTGTGAGCCTACTCAAGTCTTTATCTAACTGTGTGTTTTCTTAAGTTCCTTTTTTCTCTTCAGCTTTTCAACTTCTTCGTGCACAAATTCACTTCTTATTTTGTGCAATTTTAAAGTTGATATTTTATGCATAATGCATTGGTATGCTATCTAAAAACTCTGAAGATAATTTTATGGGGATTTGTGAGGTAGGGTTTATAATGTTCACCCATGACTTTCCATTGATAAAAAATGGGATTATAAGTTAAAAGCTTTGTTTTAAGTCAAGTGCTTCTACCTACCTATAGTGGCGGAACAAAAAAAATAAAATAGATATACTTAAAAAAAATTATAATTCTTTTAAAAAATTTTATATTGGTTAAAAGGGAAAAACAAGTTTAGAGGAGCCAAAAATAGATATACTACAAAAACAATTACAATTCTTTTACAAAAATATATATTTACTAAAAGGGGGAGGGGGAGTTTTTTTTGGGGGGGGGGGGTCATGACTCCCATTGGCTCCTAAGAAGATCTTTCACTGCCTACCTACCCCAAAATCACTCTTCATGTCTTTTTCTTATTTGAAAATCAAACAATCTTAAAAATGCTTTTGAAGAGTTTTTTTTCTAGAAGTGGCATATAAAGATCTTTTATTGTTAAAAGTTTGGCATATTTTGTTCTATACTGACATGAAAAGCACTTAATTGCTCCTTCGAAACCCAACCATAAAACCAAAAGAGAACTGATTGCTCTTCCTCCACCATATGAAAATTTGCATATTGCAACACAATCATAATTCCTGTGACGAGATATTTTACTCACGTAACATTAGTTTTCATGGAAGATAAAACTTACTAAATTAAACACAACATAGAATAAAAACCACATACACACCTAACAAAGAATAAAAACTACACACAGAGAATAAAATTAGCAGGTAATAGAGCAAAGAGAAAACTAAAGAGAAACACAAGATTGGTGAAGGATGATACCACAAAAAGAGAGAAACTCAAGATTGTGAAGAGAGAACCTCAAGAAAAATTCTTGCAAAAAGAAAAGGAGGCTACGCACATATTTGAGGGTTTAGGGGAAAAGGAAAGCCTGTATATGCGGTTTTGGAGGAAAAGAAAAACACAATTTGGGAGGGAAAAAGTACCTTTTTTCTTGTCTCTTTCTTATTTTAGTTTTTTTTTCAAATTTTAGAATTTTTATATTAATTAATTATTAACATAAAATATATGTGTGTATATATAATACTGAAAATAATTAACAATTATATTAAATATATATATATATATATATTAAATATTAGTATGAGAAAAACACTTATACATTAGTGCAAAAAGTTTTACACTGACATTTAATCACAACTTTTTGGTAAGTTGATTGACTTTACTAATTAATATTTTAAAAGTCATATAACTGAAAAGTTATGATTAAACGTCAGTGTAAAACTCTTTTACACTGTCAGTGCATAAGTGTTAAACTCTATTAGTATTTTAAACTATTTACAAGAAAATATCAAATAATTTTATACTTTTAAATGAATTTAATATAAACCAAAATTAATATTAAAATGACATAAAATAAAATAATTTTATCTTCTTAATTAATTTATTTTATTAATGAGATATGTCTTACTTATTCTAGGTTATTATGAGTTTTTATTTTATTTTTTTAATATGTAATTGCCAAATTCTAATGTATTGATTACAAAGATGCTATGTTTCTCCATTTTACTATGTACGTCCTCTTTTTTTTTTTTTCTTTCCAAAGTATATGAGAAGTGAAAAGTATAAGATATGTGTACCTAGTCTGAACCCATGATAGGTCAAGGTGGCCCAATAGGTCAAGACCGTTTTAATAATGCTAGTGGGGTAAAAATAAAGGTGTCAAAACAGGTCAGTTCAATTCCCATGTGATGGCCGTTGGTTCATAATAAATGGGTCGAGCTAGTTCGACCTACCAAAATAAGGATACCTAAATTTTTAGCTCAGTTCGCCTCACCACAGGTTAGTGTGGTTAAGTGGGCTAGCCCACCAAACTTGCAAAAAAAATTAATTATTAAATTTAGTTTCTAATTTTCTTTTTTAAGTGAATTTTTTTATAAAAAATATACAAATTATAAATAATATTAGAACAAAATACATACATAATGGATTCATGTCATCAATATGCAAATTATTAATAATATTAAAACAACATGTATACATAATATTAAAACATGGAAATTAGGTTTTCACTTTCAGATTTCAAGGAAAGTTTGGCTTTGACTTTTACAGTATTAGGAGTTTCACATTTGGGGGAAAAATCGAAAGGTAAACAATATTAGAAAAAATGTGCACCTGCTGATACTGATATAAGTGAAACAAAAAAAAAACTAAAAGTTTGTGGTGGACCAGCCTAACTCGACCTGGTGTCAACCCACCACCAAACTCGTAGGTTAGGTGGGTCAGCTACATAAGTGAGGTCGTTTTGTAAAACATGTTTTTTTTTTATCCGACTCGAACCTGTGGTGGGTTTGACCAGTTTTAACACTTGTAGGTAAAATTTATGTTTAGATCATCAAGCTTGTAAAAATGCATCTCATCTTCATATGGTGTACTTAACAAAGATATGAGTGTAAAAATTAACCTATTTTTGTTTTTTTAATGAATTGGCTAAAAAAACCTTATTTTAGACACAAAAGAAAAAGTCAAATATTAACAAAAGTACAAAAAATCTAACAAAATTGGGTATGTGCATATACATGTTATTGCTTATACTTCCTTAATTAGCATATGATTCCAAGCAATGTCACCTTCCTATTTAATTATGAGTAATATCATATCATTCTTTAAATTGTAAAAGCTCTGCCCATAACAACTTTGGAATAAAAGTAAACAAAATTTAACAAAAATTATCTATAAAACCTAATTTAATGCTATAAACATTCTTCATAGCTCAAAACTTAATCTCTCCATTTTGATTACAATTCAATCAAACTAAAAAATATCTTACTTTAATTTATTTTATAATTTAAATTGTCTCCTAAATTAGGTTTTCATTGATAATTGTACTTAATTTTGTTCATTGTAATTCCTAATCCATTAATTTAATCCTTCTATTTTAAAATATGCAATTTTGGTCCTTCAATTTTTAAAATTACATAATTTTAGTTTATGCCTCCATTAATAAGTATTGTTTGAACATTAATCGAGTCTGACCTTTTTTACGGGTCTGCACGACTTACCAGCTAGTCTAGCATTAAATATTTTCAATTACTTGCAAAGTTTGAAAACTTGCAGACTTTGTATTTTCGGGCTATATGAGTAACATCCTAATACGATTTATGGGCTAAATGGGTAGACTATGAACAACTAGAGTTGTCAAAATAGGCAAACTACCCACCACGGATCCGAGCTAGGCCACATTCAAAAATTAAAAAACAAACTTATTCTACCAAATATACTAGTTGACTCACTTACAACTCAATCCACCTTGGTTAAACTTGTGATGAGCCAGGTTGACTCACCAACCTACCTAAATTTTATTTTCATTATTATGTGAATATTCATTTTTTTTATTTTAAGTTTTAAATTATTGTGTTACTTATTTGACATATATTCCATTACAATATATCTTTGAGTTTGTTGATATCATTTAATTAATATTTTATATTTTTAAACTAATATTTAATACGTAAATGTAGGTTTTTAGTGGACATTATCATTTAAATATTTTTTATTTTAAAATATTAAATTTTAAAATAATGCTATTATAAGTTATTTAAATTTTAATATTTTAAAAATAGTCAAAAATTCTTGAAAAAAATATTTTTTTCATTTTTGGTGGTTGATGGGATAACCAGTTTAACACATCAATCCATTATGGATCAACGTGACGACCCACTTTGTAAGCATGAAAGAAATGTGGGTTATGCCAACCAGTGTACTAATTGTGTCAAGGTGGGTCAAACCCAACGAGCCGAAATAGTCCGTTTTGACAAGTCTACCCACAACTCTAATTACCAATTAGCTTTCCAGCCAATCCAACCAAACATAACTTAAAATTGTGAAATTATGACAAAGAAAGCACTAAAAAATACAAATTTTAAAATATGAAGGACTAAAATTATAATTTAGTTATTTATTTTAAACTTTAATTAAAATTTAACACCGTTGAATAAATTATTAGACAACGAAGAAATTGTGGGGATTTATATCCTTTGCAAATTAAATATTATGATTATACATTGGCGAGGAATTGGTAAAGGTTTTATTATTCACAACTTTGCGTTAAACTTGTGACAACCCTTTCCCTAGTTAATATAAATTCTAATTTTGGGATATAATTTCCAAGGGAACTACGAAGAACATATCCTCTACAAAATAGTGACAGAATAATGAAGAAATAATTTATCGCTACTATTATTTTTTTCTTTGAATAAATTGTATCATATGAAGGGAAGGATTAACGAGAGCCTATTATGTTGCTAATTTAATTTGAAATCAAATGAAGGATTAATAAGGGGAATTTTCCTCGCAATAAAATCATATTTATATGCAAGGACTTGCTAGGGAATTGTGAAGGGAAAATTTCCTCTCTAACTTACCTCGCTACTTAGCGAATTTCTTGTAGTCCTTAGGATTTCAGATAGTAAGCTAGAAATCCTGACAACACTTGTGAACTTTTTATGCATAAAACAAGTGCTAAACATATGGAATTAGGATTTATAATCCATGAAAGTTGTAATCTATATGTTAGGTATCAAGTGAAATATTTCACTAAAAAATGAGGTATATAACTCCATTTACGATAAAAATGGTGGTCAAAGGTCAAGCTATCAAAATTAGTTGATATATTCGTGTTTTTTCCAAATTTTGACATAGTAAACATTTGAATTGACTTTTGAGGTCAACATGAGAGTTGTATATAAATATTTTTTTTAATTTTCAAACTAGATAAGAATCATTTGATATTATTAATATAGTTTTAAATATTGTAGTTACACTCTATAGAGGTCATAGACGCTTAAAATAAAAGAAGGTAACACGCAAATTATAAAAATATAGTGGTGATCTCTAAGAGTAAAACTTATATGGTTATGTATATGAAAGTGTATGTCTTGAGCTTTATGAGTGAGATGTTGTTCTATAAGAACTTGTACTTTTAGTTATTTATGTTGATGTTATGTGTCAAGATTTTTTTTTTATGGGTAAATGTTAGTAGTTAATATGTGTCAAGAGTCAAGTCTAAGTTGTTGCTTAACATGCTTAAACTCTAAGACTTTGTCCAACAATGCTTACCTCTGGCCATTTCCTAGTCATGTGCCTATGTGTTTTATGTATCACGTGAGAGTTCATGCATACATGAATTGTTTTATTAAAAGTATTGATTGTGAATTCGATTAAGAGGACCATTATGATCTTTCATCTTGGCCTTATGGGTTTCAAGGTAGTTGAAAACATCCTAACAACGTGTGTGATAAAAGGTTGTTAACAACATTTATACTTGTGTTAATATTGCATTTCAAGAGAACAGGTGCAATTATAAACAATCAAGAAGACACATCAAACAAAAGCAAAACAGACACTAAAGAGCAAATGAATGAAATAACATGAATGTTCCTTCATTCATTTATAACAAGACAATTTCAAATGTTAAAAAATGAGAAACTAAAAGTACAAAAAAATAGGATCAACATCTAAAAATTTGAGCTTACTCTTTGAAAATAGTGATTTGGCAATCTCATTGAAGATACACTGCAAAAGAACCCAACAAGTACAAAATAAAAGATAAGCAAAGTGATGTATCATATCAAAAAAATCTAAACATTTGTATATGCTGAAAGTTAAAACTTTTGTTTCTTTGTACATTTGTTTGTTAAAGATGTTGCAAAGTCATTTGATTTAGAAAAGAGCGTGAAGAGACTAAGAACATAAGACCACTTGGGAATAAGCTAGTAAGAATGGCTTGGAAAAACTACTTGTAACTTTTGATAAATTAGTGTAACCTTAGTGATAGCTAAGGTTTGAAGGATTGAGGTGAACAAGTATGACAATGTCCTTATGTATTTACTAACATTGAATTGGTTTTATATTAGATAAACCCTTCATATTAATTAAAGGACATATAAAGTACGTTAAGCTGAAATTATAACTTTTCGTAACCCTTTGGACCTAATAGCATAGGTAAAATTGCATGTTAAATTATGGAAATCATACAAGGTCTTAGTAAATACATCTTGACATCAACTAACTTTAACTTAGTAAATAAATTCTCATGTAAACCTACACTTAAACAAGATTATTAATCCTTAATTAAAAATGTTCAAACTCACTTACATGTCTCCAAATAAAAGATAATTAATGAAGTCTGTCTTATACTTTAATTCTTTCACATGTATTTATTGTGCCATTAGTACTTTGAGTCAAGATTCACTTGAGCTTTGAATACCTTTTAGAGTACCTTTACTCCTAGTTTGAAGAAATATTTTTAGAGTGTATTTGGTTTGATATTTCATTTAATTTAAAGTTGAAATGATAGTTGAAATTATTTTAACTTCATTTGGTAAGTAAAAAACTAATAGTTTTTTTAGATAACTACTACCATATTTTAGAAAGCTATTGAGTTAGTTTTTTTCAAAAAATAGCGTATTTTCAACTACTAACTTACTTTCTTTTACAATTTTGCCTTTCATTAATTAATAAATTCTCACCCACTAATTATTTTTCCTATATGTGACAATCTCTCTTTCCTTCATTTCTTTCTTTGGTTAATATAATTATAGTAACTTATAATTTAAATATATAATTATACAAAATTATAATTTAAAATCTAATTATTTAATTATATAAAATTATAATTTAAATATACAATTATAATAATTTATAATTTAAATATGTAATCAATTAAATTATTAAAATATATTATATTATTTTAAATATCTTATTATTAATCTAATAATTAATTATGCTCTTATTTATCATTTTATAAATTTTGATTAGTTTATCAACTAGTTTTATTAAACACTAACAACTAATTTTGTCAAACACATCTTTATTCTTTCGAAAAACAAAGATATAGGTCATATCTAACCATTTGAAGGATATTTATCCCCCATCTATGTAGGTAAAGGTTTCTTTATAAAAAAGTTTTGTGAACACTTCTTTTGAATTGCACATGTTTATAAAACTTCTTTTTATCATTGATCGTGCAAACAATTTGCATTAAGACACAATTTAACCTTCTTGTGCTTTTACAAAATTACAAAAGCAAACATGCATAACTATTGAAATATCAACTAACTTCAATTAAATTTTTGTCCTAATAAGGGTAGATATGTTGTTAACACCTTGCTACAATTTATGTTTTCATGTACTCCTAAACTACCTCATGTATTTTGCACTACCTCATGTATTTTGCACTAAGCTATGTTATTATATATCCTCATGAATTTTTATTTGTTATTACACTATTATTTGGACTAAACAATCCTTTCAAGTGAGCTTACATTGATATACAGACAAAATCATAAGTGATAAAACATGTTCTTCATTTTTTCTTTACTCTACTGGAATGCTAAGTAGTTATAACACTAAGCATAGATGATTAATTAATTTGTTTTCATTATGAATTCAAACTATTTAGAATTTCACTGTAACTTTTATTAATTGAAACTTACTGTAAACACCATTTTAGAACCTAATCTTTTCCTTTATATTTCCATATTTTATTTTATTACAGCTTTAAGAAATAAATTATTTAATTCGCAAGTTCTTTTACTTAAGTGTTAAATTTAATTAATTTATACACTATTTTACGATTAAAGACTGTGTCATAGGAATAAAAGGATGTTACAATATCCCCCAAATTCTCAGTAAAATTCTCCTTAAATACATCTCACATTCTCACTTCTAAATATATTTAAAAAACCTTTCAACATAGTCTTCAACTTCTATCAGAAAGATAAAAAAATATGTTTAGAAAAATAATTTGGAAAAAAAAATCATTTCAAAGAAATAAAAAAAATACTTTTTTTTCCAAGCAACCTAACATCATTTAACAAGAGTTAATAGAAGTGATTCTCTTGGTTTGAACATACAATAGATCAATTCATCTAAGAAAATACCTAATTATCTACATCACGAAACTCAAAACTCACATCACGGTTCATGTCTAGTATCCAACTCGATCCTCAGCTATATCCCTCTGATTACATAAAATATCAAGCTTGTTTGTAATGGTAGTCATCTATGGTGGAGTATACCAAACCATCATCTCCAAGGGTCTTCAGCGACAACCTGACATCATAAACAGTTGAGTTACATCATCAACAATTGTTTCACTTGGCATATCAAAACAAAAAGAAACATATAAGGGAACTGACATGATCTTGTCCAATGGAAGCTTGAGCTCCCGGGATAGTTCATTAACATGTACTCCTCGTTCATCTGACCTGCCAATTTAAAGCCAATTTTAAAAACATTCAGCATCATAATTCACAAAAAGGATTGCGTTATGTGCAATGTGGTGAAAAGTGGTTCCGTCACTAATCCGATCAAGACAGTTAATCAATAGATTAATGATCAGATCGGTTAGTCCAATTTAACTTAGTTTATATATAAAATATATATACATATATATATAAAATATAACATCACAATTTTCACTCCCTACATTCACAAATTACATAAAATAAAAAAAATCAGAAATAACATCATTTAAAATATTTTTAAAAAAAAAAAACTAAGGTAAACTCAGTCTAGATCATCAATTTTTGCTTAAACAAATCAATTCAAACCAGGTCAACTGCATGCATGGTCTATTGGAAAAACCGGCCCAGTTATGTGACTGGGACCCAGTCAAACCATTTTCACAACTATGGTTATGCGAATCTAAATAATCCTACATTTGTTGAAAATTTAAATTAAATGCTATCAATTAGAAACAAAACTTTGAATGTGTAACTCACGTATCAGAATGCTGCTGAAGGTAGTCCATAACCAATTTATCACAATCCTTGAGTCCATCAACGCTATATTGAGCATATCCCTGGGAAGAGGAATATAGTGTCATCCATCGAATTAAACAATTGTAGCAAATAGCAACTGGTCATATCAAATTTCATACTGGAGTTAATGATGGTGCTTGAGATCCATTTGGTGCACTTTTGACAGGAGTGCTGAAAGATGTGACAGATGAAGGATTTGCAGAAGTGATTCCTTCAACCTATAATACAAACAATCAATAAAATAAATAATGATCCTATAAATTGATTATACACAATTCTAATAATCCTATAAGTTAAGTATGCACAATTCTTAATTTGCAGAATTCGTGGGAACTACATGAATTATCCACTGCCATCAATCATCGTACTATGATACAAAAAAAAAATATTCAGGTGGAATATGAAAATTGATGCACCTTTATTTTGGAGCGGAGATGGTTATGTATGCAATCAATATAGTGAAAGGGAATCTCATCAAAATTTGTCACTGGCCTGTAAACCAAAAAAATGAAATAAGCACATGATAAAATCAACTAGCCAATTTGCCAAATATAAAATTCTTGCTCAAAAGCAAAGAAAACTGCATGGGTCAAAATCTGCAAAATAACTTTTCCACAACCAGATATCACTATTCACTAGAGCTTTGTATTCACATGTAAAATCCAACAAAACTACCAATCTTGGGGAAAATTTTAAAAACAATGCTGCATCCAAAAAGGTCACGAGGACACCCATTACCAATAATAAAACAGAAATTGAATTCTAAATAATTATCATTCAAATTAAAATGAAATTGAAATAGATCATATTTGTCAAAAGAAAAAGTTAAGTTAAATCTACCAGCCTCTAACCATCAAAAATATTTTCAACTTCAAGCCTAATATAATCCCAGAAAGGCAACAGGAAAAAAAACATCAACAAATTATGTGGTTTTTTATTTCAGTGTCAGGATTTGATATCAATAGTGCTAAAGGTTAAAGGCTAGCTCGGTTAACTCCAATGTTAGGTGAAAACCCACATATTAAACATGTTTTTGCAAAAGAAGTTCAACTGTAATACATCATGATAAGTAACGCAAACATCAAAAAATGAAAACCAATGCCACAAATTCTGAGGTTAACAAATCTGACAGCCCTCAAACAGGGCTAAGTAACGCAAACATCACACTACTTATAAATTAATAGTGAAATAGAAATTCTGAAAAACTTTGAGTGTCTAGATAATTTTAATAATGACCAGAAGAAACTGAAACAGGGCAGAGACTGTAGAGGATCACTAACTTACAGACACCTCAATCTTTTTTTTTTCTGGTTTGCTTCCATAAAAGAATATTATCACTGACTAAATGAGTACAAAACATTTGCTTAAAAGTTAAATACAATAGAAGAAAGAAACTAACATCTAAGAAGACCCTCCAATACATCTGTGCATGCTGAACATTGTTTTATGAGTTTGGGTTTCAAATATCCAAAGGCCACAAGGCCTGTTATGTTAGGAGGTCATCAAATCTCTTCTCGAAGTCATGAAGATGTTCCTTCTTCTCAATTACATAAACGGTCATGCACTCACGCTCAGACAAACCTCTTCGTTTACTCCATCCACCCTTTGCTCCACTGCGCCTTCTCATGAACTCCGATCCAACAAACCTCCATCCTGTCTCCTTTGTGTAGCTACATCTGTTCATCTTCTCCTTTGGTTCGTTGCATGACTATGAGTTTAGTATGGATTTTAGTTATTGAATATTTGACTTATATTATGCATATGTTATGTTATTAATTTTTTATTATGAGCTTAACTTTAATTTAGTATATATATATATATATATATATATATATATATATATATATATATATATATATGTGTGTGTGTGTGTGTTATGTTATTAATTTGAATGTGTGCATGCGTGAATCTTATAATTCTTGTAGAATCTACATTTCGAGTTATGATTTAATGTTTATGAGTTTGTGGCCCCTTTCCAAGTCAGAATAGAATCTCAATTTTGTCTACTTTGCAACTAAGTAACAGTGCTCTGAGACATCAATGAAATCAATAATCAGTGATATTCTATCATATGCAATGGTTCTAAAAGCCCAAGCTCAAAATGGACAAAATTGACAAACAATAATGAGCTTGATAGCCACCCCATTCTTCAATATCAAAATGTCCTTAACAGTATATATACTGACCTATGTTTTGTTTTGAGCATTTAAAGTTCAAAATGATCAGGAAACATTATTCCAGAACTTCGCTCCAACTTTCAATTAGATAGCTAGTTAATAACTAATGACATAAACAGAGATTATCTCTTCATAATTGATTTAATGTATCTTGATGAAGACTCAAGAAAATCACACTCTCTGGCAATATATAAAGAAATTTACATGCTAAAATTAGTAAAGAAACAGCCACTGCTCAATTCATAAACATAACACAATGGATCTAGCACACATGCCTGACAGAGAAGGCAACAAGTTGCTTGACTCCTTGGAAGCTTTTCAAATGCCCATAAACACGAACATACATACCATTCCTATCATTAAATAATTCAAGGTTAGAAATAAAACAACCACAAACTCATATTTAAGCTTCCATAGTCAAGAACTTACATTACTCCCTCCATTTCCTTTGTGTCAAATGTCTCATTAACCCTAATCAAACAACACAAAAAAATTCAAAACACTTTTCACAACATATATTGGGGGAAATTTCCAAAATAGTTCACAAATAATCAGCAGATATACAACCACAAGCACACATAATTTGATATCTAGTTTAATATGAAACAGCATTTAGAATGCACCAATTACCATCTTCGACATTTGATTCGTCCTGTTCCATCATCCAAAACAAAATTGACATCAGTGTTTCTCTCAACTTTCTCAAACATCAGCCCAACCAGTGTTACCTGAACAAAAAATATATAAAACAAAGAGTTTAATAGATATTCATTGTCAATGTAAAGGTGCTTACACTATCAACCAATGAGAACTCATTTTTGTTATTACTTTTAAATTAGTTATTAGAAAAGTTAACAAACTCATTATTCATGACAGTTTGTGATTGGATAAAAGTGCAAAATACATTTAGACTATCAATACATACATTTTTATTCAAAAAGAAATGTTAAAAGCATAGAAAATAAGAGTTTAATTTTCATCCGCCAATAATGTAAAAAAAATGCTAACCATCAAGTGCAACCAATTAGAAATTATAAATCATCTTAAATATGGCTTTATCACATGCTAACCATCACATGCATCAATAGCGTACAAGCCTCCAACAGAAATTTATTCTACTGCTGGACCATTTTAATGTAACCTGTTTTAAAAAGGTATACACTAACAGAAATACAAGGTAATTCAGTTGGTTAAGGAAGATGGGAAGCGCGCAAAGGTCACAGGTGAGTTTGATCTTCACCACTAACAAATACTTACATTATTAACAATACTAACCTTTAACCTATCAAATAAAGGCTCTAGACTAGCAGTATATAAAGATTAATTTCTAAAAATAAAAACTACAGTATAATATATTAAACTAGATATCAAATAAAAACCCTCTTTCTTAAATGGTCTCTATAATTGATTAAAATTTATTCACAATCACCAATTTTAGATAAAGTAAAGTACAAGTGGAACCCACAAAGAGGTGATTTCAATAAATTATGACCAATCGAGAGAATTTATGATGGAGTTTTCCTAACACTCTTAATATATCTTTTTTAAAAAGTTCAAACCAAAGTAGCATGACAGTACCATAAACAAAGAAGCACAACATCACAAATCGTGGTACAGGACAAAAGATCAAAAGTTAAAATCACTAAAAATTAACTGCAAAAGCACGACGCTTACGTTGTTCAGATCTACACCGTTGATAACAAAATTCGACTTTTCATCACCAGATTGAGAGGCCTCGCTTATCTGCTTCACTGTCACCGGCACCAAACCCTGAGTTTCGCGGCTCTTCACCGATCCAAACACAAGACGCAGTTAATCAATCACACTGTTCCTCTTTCAAAACGTAATAATAATTACTTCTAAGACCTAATTATTCAGTTTATTTATTGTTTTCTAAAACAAATAATCTGCTTCACTATCACCGGCACCAAAACTGAGTTTCGCGGCTATTCACCGATCGAAACACAAAACGCAGTTAATCAATCACAGTACTCCACTTTCAAAACAAAACAATAGTAATAACAACAACTACTTATAAGACCTAATTATTCAATTTATTTATTGTTTTCTGAAACAAATAATCGATGAAAATGAATTCTCCTAAGTGTGCGATTTGTTTCGCGGCGGTTAATTTTGCGAAGAAATGGAAAATAACAGAGAAGAGACAGATTGTTTACTTTCGACGGCGCGGGAGAGGAATCGTTGAGGTTGGACGGCTGAGAGGACATGAAACCGCCGCCGGAGAAGGCGGTGGTGGAGTCGAATTGGGAGCTGGAGAACATCTTCGAAACCCTAAAGAGCTAGAGAAGTGGAAGAGTGGAAGTTACGCTGGGCGAAGAGTGAGCAAATGAACGAATCCAAAACGGGTGTAGTTTTATATATATGTTGATTCCAGCCAGTGACGGTTCCTACTTTTCCCGCCGTTTAGGGTTTTAACTTTCGCAACCTCCCTCCTCTTCCAATGCTTCTAGTCTTTAACTATATTTTTTAAGTTTTTTATTAAAAATAAAATTTTGAGTAGTTTTGCTTTTAATAACTATATTCAACGAGATACTTTTAATAATAACTATTTGAATCAAAGGCGTAAAAAAGAATGTGTATTTATTTTTATTATATTAAACCAATGAAAACGTAGACCTTAGAACATATTTGTCTTTTCACATTTCTATTTTGATATGTTATAATAATTTTAAAGATTTAATTTATGTTTTGTAATAACATAATAAAATATAAATCATTTATTATGTCATTTTGCGTATAATATGACAGAATATATTTTATTAATTTGTATATTCTTTTTCATATATGAAGAGGAAAAAATTTGAATATACGTATAGATTATGAATAATAAGACAATAAAATATGTTAGATATAAGTGTTTTAAAGTAATTTTGTTCTTAAGATTCTAAGGTTGATCTAATGGTGAAATTTATATTTTACGAAGATGATGTTGTGGGTTTGATTTTTTCTTTTTTACAAACTAGTTTTTTATTTTAATTTTCCAATAGGTATGTTAAAAAGTAGACATTAAAAGAAAAAATTCTCTTTATTAATAATATAAATATATTAAACTAACAAAACAAATATATTGTCACGTATCTGTATTCACATTTTTATTTTTGTTTCATATAAATTATGTAATTTAAAATTAAATATAATATTTATATAATTTTATGTACTATTTTAACTTAAATTGTAAATCCTAACCACTATAAAAAATTGTATGATTTGGTTGTCATTTGTATTCAATTATAATTTTTATTTATATAAGAGTTTGATGTTTCTATGTACCGACACGACACTGTAAATAAGTTTTTTATTTATGATTCATCATAATTTTTTATTTATATAAGTTTAAGGTTTAGGTTTTACTTTGATGGTAAAATTTCCCTAATAAAGCCACGGAGCATTAGTTTTTCACTTTACTTTCTACTATCATCATACACAGAAACTTAGAAACCTTACAAACATTCAAAAAATAGCCTAAAAACTATAAAAAGAAATAAAACTTAAATACGAAATTCATAAAAATTAAAAAGGACCTTAATTTGTTTTTTAGCCACAAAACTATGTAATTCTTCAAAATAAACTTATGCCGATAGATGTATCTTGAGAATAAGTCATTTAGATAACTTCCCTCTCTTAAGATTATTGTCTTTAAATTTATTAAATTTGTCTTTACGATGCAGTTATGAAACAATTTTTTGTTTGAAATTTTTCATAATTAAACTCTGAAAATCCTTAATTACCTCATGTCTTGCTTTAATTATTGAGTATTTTTTTTAAAAAAAAAAGTTAAAATATTTGGATCTTGTATGTGGATCATATCAACATGGATAAGGAGCATTTTTTTGTCATTATACTGGAAGCTAAGCGAAGTGGAGAGAGCAAAACCCTGGGTAGAGGGTTGCTATCGTATCGAGCTTTAAGAGAAGAGCGACCGGGTACATAAGCACCTAGAGAGAAGGCTTTCCTTTAAGAAAGTCCGATCGTCCAATAAAGTAACGAGACCATTATTCTTGAGCAATGGGAAGGAATAGGGTAAGGCCTCTACCTATCCCCCTATCTAATAGGGGTCTTTCTTTAGTTTAACAAGAAAATGTAATGTTCTATTAGACTTGATATAAAACTAGTTTTAACAAGTCAAACAACAACCTAGATGTTGTCAACAATGGTATGTCACATCTTCACCCGTTGAACAATATGAATGCTACTAACATATTTTTTAATATACTCTTCTTTGCACACACTACTAAAATTTATTAAAATTTATAAAATAACAAGAAAAACTTATTTAATAACAAAAATATAACTTTAGAGTTTAATTTATATATATTGTTAGTGTAAAATATTTTTATATCAGCATTCAATCATTTCATTTGATTTTTTATTTATGTGATTTTTAAAATAGTAATGAGTAAATTCTACAAATTTATTATGAATGACAGATTGTGATTGAATGTTAGTGTAAAATTTTTTACACTGACCATCTATACCAATTAAACTCATAACTTTATTATTTAAAATAAATTTTAACCAATTAATCAAGTATGTTGCTAGCTTTCAATCCATGGAGGCCAACCTTTCATGGATTATTTGATCATATTTTATGTTCTCTATCTTCTCAAATAACCATGTATTATCGCACGATTTCCCACATTGTGTCAAAGATTCGAATGTTCTTCTTAACTTTACTTGCCAAGTCTCATCCAACAGATTCGTGAGTATTACTTTACTATAACCAATTAACCATGAGAGTAGCAAACGTGAAAATGTTCAAACCGATAAATTCTCAACTTTAGCTTGTAAAGTCTCAATCAACTGACTGGTGTATTCCTAGATTTAACCATGACAAGAGAAAAAGTGAAGATATTTAAAGCTTTAACACTGTGTTTATTTCAACTAATAAATACAAAGAATGGAGAAGAAAAAAATGAAATGGCATAGAAAACATTTTTTACAGTTTGTTTTGAAAATTTAAGGTAAAGTTTGTTTTGATTATTTTTTTTTTTTATTTTAAGAGAAAACAAAAAACGGTAGTAAAAATATGTTTTGTTACAATTTAGAAACATTTGGTTGAAAATATTTTTACAAAGCAACTGAAAATAGAAAAAAAAAATATTTTCAAAAGTCAACACTATGTTAAAACTTAGAAAAAATATTGTAATTATATAAAAAATAATATATAAACATATTTTAAACTATATATAAAAATAATTTGTAATCTTTTTGCTAAAAATAATTAAATTTAACAATATTAGTTTTTGAAAATAGAAAATATCAAATGAAAACAAACATATTTTATAAATGTTGAAAACTTGAAAATAAAAACAGATTTTAGAAAATGAAAACAAAAAACATTTTCTAAAATCAAACCTCATCTAAAGTGTTGGGCCGAGAATGATACAATATAGATAGATTAGGGACAAACGGAAGGTGGTAGCTTTTCTATGCTTCAAAATATTTAATTAATTTAAAGGAGTTGTCAGCAATTTATTTTGAATGCAAGGTTAGTCTTGTAGTCCAAGTTATACACTTCATGGATATCTAAGTGAATATCATGTGTGTAAATACATTTTTTTTATAAGTTATATGGTCTTTACTCTCCATATATGGTTAATTACTTATTTATATATATAGTGCGACATAGGGAAGGTTGAATACTAGTCATCAAAATGGGTCAGTATGATTGATTGCTTGTTCGAGTGAGGCTAGATTAAAAGATTTAAAACGAGTTAATTATATAAAAAAAATGTTTGATCTACTTATGACCTAGTTTATTCAGGTTGAACTTGTGGTGGACTGTCCCACCAACCCACATGCATTTTATTTTTTTATTATTATGTGAATATATTTTTTTAAAGTTTTAAGTTATTGTGCTGTTTATTTGACTTGTATTCATGAAAATATATTTCCCCGTTTAATTATATTTTATATTTTTAAACTAACATTTAATATGTAATTGTAGATTTTTAATGAAGAATATCATTTAAATATTTTTTCATTTCCAAACTCATGAGATTTAAAAAAAAAATGTTATTCTAAATTATTCAAAGTTAAGATTTTTTATAAATAGTAAAATTCATTTCTTTATAATTTTTGAAGATTTCAATAAGACCTCCTAATGTACATTGAGGCTACAAAACTAAGGATGGTCTATAAATAGAAAAGAAGAGAGAAATAGAAGAGTTGCCAGTGGAAACCATACGCACCACATATAATGTTAGTCATTGGATCCTTAATAAAAATACATTAATAATTAAATGATTTTAATAGCAATGACCATGTATTAAATACATTTAATTACCATGATTATAAACAATTAAAACAAGTTTAGCAAGACTAACAACTATGAACAATTCATGATACAAAGGTTTGAAGAACGCATCTTGCTTTTGTAATATTAGAAGGACTTTCTAACACAACAATGTTTAATTGGAATGTTATTTATAAATTATTGTTTTTATATGAAATAAATTCTTATAAGTCTATGAACTGAAGCGAGTCAAGAAATAAAGTATATGAAACTCTTACAAATCTATGTAAACTCACGAATTTCATAGACTCTTGAGTTACGATCTCACACTTACCAACAATATTGCTGAGTGTGATTGCTTTACAAGTGACACAGGCTATAGGAAATACATGTACAAAGAACTAGTCACACTTTCAACAAATCATTTCATATTACACCTATCCTAGTCTAGTGTTTGAATAGTTTTCTTTTACTCCTGTAAAGAGAAAGGAAAGTAGAGATGCACGTGTTTAGTAAAGCTTTCCTTTCCTAATTAGAAAAAATAATGTTAAGAGGATGAATAAAAATTTCAATGCTCATCCCATAATTAAGAATTCGTAAGGTAATTCTCTACAAGCTTTTCCATAACTCGTTGAACTTTCCTGGCTCAACCACTTCACAATTGATGTCAAAGTAGAGAAAGCTTGGTTTATTAGGTTGAAAAGGTGTAAGAGTGGTGTCAAGAAAATTCACTTGTATAGTTCTAATGTCTTTTAAAAATGTGTTCATGAACAAATAAAAAAACATAGTATCTATATACGAAATATAAAGAGTTTGATACTTATGCTGAAGGTGTCAAAACGGGTCAGCCCGACTCACATGGGTTGGCCCACCATGGGTTATGGGTTAGACGAAGTGGGCTGGCCTGACCCACCAAGCATTAAGGTATATAGTTTCCTAACCAGACCCGGCCCACCACAGGTTATATGGGCTGACCCACCAGACTTGCAAAAAAAAAGAAAATTAGTTTCTTATTCTTTGTAAGACCTTTTTTGTAAAAAAAGTATAAATTATAAATACACAATTAAATTTAAATATGAAAATTAAATGATACTTGACATATACCTAATATTAAACAACATACAAATTATAAATAATATAAATTGATAACATTCAAACCATGTACAAGTTGATATAAACCCTTATGGTCTAATGTCTTAATCTTTACATATTTCTACCATAAGATTAGGATAAAAGTAGAACTAAAAAACAACCATATAACCAAAAGTAAATGAATAGGATAGATAATGTATTAGTATTGTTTGGTGCAAAGTAGCAATTCATTTTGGGTGATAAAATTATAATTTTCAAAAGAGGGACGAAAATCAATTTTGATTTTTGAGGAAGGTAAAACACATTTTGTCTACAAAATTTCTCACCTAAACAACATCAACATCAACTAGTAAATAGAATCATTAATCAATCAAACCAACAGGCAACAACAAAAGTTGCAAAAACAAACCTAAAATTTCTAACTTGTCATCACTAGGTCCACCACTCACTTTGTCAAAAGCACCGTCTAGGCGTCCACCGGACCACCGAGCAGGCAAGCATGGGTAGAGGAGAGAAGGTATGAAGCAAAAAGAAGAAACTCTTGGATTGTGGCGTCAAACAAATAGAAAGGAAAACCCTTGCAATGTCAAACTCACGAGCCATTGTTGTCCACCAGACCACCGAGAATGAACAATGGAGCAGAGGAGAAAAGATGCACTCGCAAGAGCATAAACGAATAAACCTTTACGGAGGGTGACATAGAAACGAAAACTCAAAATAGCACTAATAGTGAAAGAATGTTACTATTACTAAGTCTAAAATTATCATTCGTGGTGACGGGCTAGCCCGTCCCGGCCTGAACCCACAAAACTCGTGGGTTTAGTGGGTTGGGCCATAAAAAATAGCTCATTTTGCAAGACATTGAATTTTCTAGCCCAACCTTACCCGAATCCGTGGTGAGTCGGGTTGGCATACTGGGTTAGGCCCTTTTTGACACCTCTATTATGCACTATCAACCTTCAATCATAATTTTTCATGTGTGGTAAGTTTGTTAACTTTATCAATCAATACATTAAAAGTTATATAAATGGTAGGTTGGGATTAAATGATAGTTTAAAAATTGTTTACACTTTTGTCCCTATTTCATGTCTCCTTTGAGCCATTGAAGTTTATAAGGTTTTGAGTAGGGAATTGGTGTTAAGGCAATCTTTTCTACTAAAAGAACATTGAGCTACAAAATTACAACATGAACCACTATCCATAATGAGAGAACATGTTTTATAAAATAACCTTACATCTTGTGTGAAAGATATTCTTTTTTTAGGTTTAGTATGACTCAAAAGGTTGGCTTTTAAGAAGCCTTCTAAAATCAAGAGGTCACATAAAAAAAATATAATTCATCCATGCCATGTTCATGCTCATGACCCCTTTCTTCCTCACTCCTACTAGAGGAGGAAGGTGAGTTATCCTCATTACTATAAATATTTTGGCCTTTCATGGTCATGTTTTTCTTGTTCGGGCATTGAGAGCCAATGTAACATCTTCCAAGATATTTAACGCATTTTATACTACTAGTCTTAAAAGTAGTGCTCGTAGGGGGATTTTCTCTAGAAAGCAAAGTTCTATGCTCTTTATGCATGCTTTTGGATGACTCTTCTTTGGGAAAACTCTTGGAAGAACCCCTTTGACTTGATCCCTTTTTTGCACAAGGATAAAAAGTATAATTTTTTTTGGAAGTATTTTTTCTTTTTAATTGATTTTCAACCTTATTGTAAAGTTGGACAAGTCATCTAGGTCTCTATATGGTAAGAGTTTCACTATATCTCTTATTTCAACACTAAAACCACTAAGGAACCTAACAATAGTAGACCTTGGATCCTTATTAATTGCCGCTTTCATAATAAAAACTCCATGTTTTGCCTATATTCCTCAACACTTGAGTTGTATTGCCTTAATCTTTGAAGTTTATCCAAGCCAATTATTTTTTTAGTTATTATTGCTTAACAATGTAGTTATGTATTTTTAATTTGTTTTAGTTTTGATATATAATTTGTAACTATAATTTATTGTTTATTTTTATACTACAATAATGATATAGTTTATTTTTTAAAAAAATCCTAAAAAGGTTAACAAAAATATTGTGAACATTTTTTAAAACTACGACTTAATAACCAAATACAATTCAACCTGCTCAATAATGGTTTGAGTTGAGTTTCATAAAAAAAACAAAAAACTCAATCCAACCCGATGTGTCATGATTTAATTAGATTTCGGATTTATCTAAACATGTTCCAACCAAACTCATATGTATCCTAGATTAAAAGAAATAAATTTATGTGAAAGGGACTTAAAAAATGTCTACATAACCTTTTTCTCATAAAAAAGGATGTTTAGACAAAGAGCCAATAAATGCCTAACTTATGATACTCAAATATTAGAAAAAAATTAACTAAAGCTGTCGTGTGGTATATACACAATTTAAAAACATTATCTTATATGCTAATTGTCATTTTTGTGTATTATTACATAAGAGAAAGAAATGTGAAAACTAAATATTGACTATTAAATTTTACTCTGAATAGTCAAAATTAAAATATTTAAATCAGAAAAAAGTATTCATGCAGTGAAAGTGCTACATATCCATTAAATCATAATTTTTCACGATTAATAAATTTATTAACTTTATCAATTAATATCTTAAAAATTATATAAATTTTAAGTTATAATTAAAAGTTATGTAAATGTTTATATAGTGAAAATTTTACACATTATATTTTAGATATTATTCACTTTGAGTTATTGATTTCGTCAAAATTTTATTCTAAAAAAATATCTAAATTAAGGTGAGATTTTAAATGTAATATAACAATTATCTTACTCCCTTTATATCTATTTTACATTCATTCTCTACAAATAATTGATGTGAAATGAAGTGGTCTTCTCATTTCCTATTTAAGAAGCCATGAAAATGACTTTTTTTTTTTCTAAACCAGAAATTCTAAATTTTGAAATACTAAATTTGGACAAATCTCTTCAACTGTAGCTTTCCTATTATTGGAGAAGACGTGGACTCCGAAATTTGAGGGAGAATATTTTGATTTTCAATTTCTAGTTTCTTTGTAATTTGAATTGAAACACAAGTCGTTCTTTTTTCTTTTTAACATGAATTGACGTTGTATATATCAGTATAATCTTTTTCTTTTTAACATGAATTGACGTTGTATATATCAATATAAATCAAGTGAGACAAATTCATAACAAATATGAAAAGAAACGAAAATGTGATATAAAATTAAAATTAAAATGAATAAAACACGAGAGAAAAATAATATAAAAGATGTTTAAAGCGAAATTCAACTCAACGTCAACCAATTTTTAATCCAAAAGAACAATCTTATTACTTTTTTCGAACTTAGTGTTTAGTTTAAAACTATATCCAAACATACCTTAAATCTTATAAAAAAAAATAGATAATGAAAACATTAATATTATTTATATTTTAAAAGATAATCTGAAAAATAAATATTGCGAGATAAGAAGCCAACTCAGCAAAAAAAAAGTGTCCACACAAAATTATCCTTTTATAAAACCTTTGCTTCAATGAAAAAAATCAATGGATGTGGCCACTCTTAGATTCTGCCACGTGGACCCACGCAACATGCAAAGTGTTTAGTTCTTGTGGCTGTTCTCTTCAAAGCATAGTTTTGGTCTTTTTTCTTCTTCTTCTTCTTCGTTTTCAGTTATTACATGCTCACTGATCTCACAACTTCGCAAATGCTCCCAATTTAGGGTTTCAGATTTGGGATTCCGCTTGGTTTCGCGCATCCATGGATTCCATCTACGCGATCTCAACGTGCACGGTTCCGCACCTTCTCCGTCGCGAGAATCGCTTGCTGTTGAATTCGGTTCCTTCTTCTTCTTCTTCTTCTTCTTCTTCTCCGCTTCCGAGGGCGAAGAAGACTCGGCGTGCGAGGGTTTCGAGTTCCGCTGCGTCGAACGGCGCCGTTTCGAGGGCGTTGCAGGGAGTGAGCAACGGTAACACTGCGCTTGAGCAGCTTGACATCGAGCGTGGAGTGTGCATCCCTTTCCGCAAGTACTCGCCCGAGATCGTACGTACGCATTCAACTCCTCTCTCTCCTCGCGATTCGATTGCTCTCTTTTCCTTTAAAAAAAAAAGGAAAATTAATCAGTTGCTATAATTGGTAAAGCTTTTCTAGAATCACTCAATACAAATAAAATAGTCCACAAAGTTTTTTCCCAAGTTATCTAATCAGAGTAAATTACAAGAATATCCCTGTAGTGTAGTTGAATTACATATGTATCCTGTTTTTTAATAATTCCTTTGCATAAACATTTCTGATATTTAGTGTAATTATATATTTAATCATGATTTTTTACCATTAGTTTCGTACAGGTAAGGTGTTGAGAGAGAGATTGTGTAATATTTTCAAATATCTAGAGGTTTTAATTTAATAATTTTAAAGTTAAAGAGAGATTATCATAGGAAAATAAAAAAAAAAGAGAAGTGTAATTTTGCATTAAAAGATAAGAGACTTTTTTCAAGCTAATAGGTAAATTGTAAAATATTTCTGATGTAGTTTTTTTTTTTTAAATGTGAGACTGATTAGTTTGTAAAAAGTCTCACTATTTAAAAAAAAGTTACGGAGAAGTTGTTTTGAATTTTTTTCTTTTTTTGTATTTTTTTTCTTTTAGAATTACTTAGGGAGAAAATCACCCAAAAAGAGTCTATATAATTACAGTTGTATTAATTTTATCTTTTTATTAGTTAAAAATAGCTTGTTACTCTTATGTTGTGTACAATTTTTAACATCCTTATGTTAGGGGGTAAATGACAAAGTTAGTACCACTGTAGCGAGTAAGAGAGATTTAAAAATTAAAATTGTGCATGCAAGAAGTAAAAATGAGTTTTACTAGGGGGAAAAAGTAAAGTTAATGCAACTAATAGATAATAAATGAATAATTTTATGTGTTTTAATTGCTTATTTGTCGATTTAGTGTATCAGTTGGATTCATTCAACTAAGTCCGTGTTTGGATGAACGATTTTAAATGGAATTGATTTTGTAACATTGACTTTGTTAAAATTGATTTTGACATGACTAGATTTATGTAAAACTTCTGTTAAACTTGGATCTAATTTAGTTTCCAAACATAGCCTTAGTCTTTAAACCTCTATGACGCAGCTCTGATTCAGTGTTTTTTTCATTTACAATTGGAGTTGTATCTGATTTATACGTTAAACTAGTCTTTTAGAATTTGGGGTTTGACATAATTCAACTCCAAAAGGACCAAAACTTAGCTGAGGAGTTGAAGGTTGCTGTTGCTTAGCTGCTCCTTACTTGTTTATACTAGTTTAGTCATATCACTAGTTAATTTGGGAGTTGCATACTGAGATCTCAGGCATTTTGAACAAGAAGTTTGCAAGAATAGATATTTACCGGTAATTCAATAATGGATTAATAATATGTGCCTCGATAAGCCCAACAACAACTATTAGCGAGATTCTAACATTGTCTTAGAATTTGGATTTGAGCTTAACTCAACTCTGAAAATTAGCTCATGAGGTAAAGCTGTTCCCACTTATTATATACACTATATTGGCTGTGTAAAATTGTAAATAATCAATATAGGATCTTAACCATAGTCATTGAACTTGCGAGCACATGTTTAATTAGAATTATAAGGTAACCTAGTACAATATTGTTAAACATCCACTTATAGCGGCGTTAGAGCGCTATTGCATAGCAGAATTTCTTAGATCCGCGATTGTGACTCAATCCACTATTGCGGCCACTATCAGTGTTGTGCTTGCAGGATGCATCCTACATTTCTTGTCATCTCTAGCAAATCTCCAACCAATTGAACTTTTAAGTTAATGTTATACCAATTTTTTATGTATTTTATTTTTTATTGCATACAGCTTAATATTTTATAGATTTATAGTGGATTCATATATTTTAACTGTGCTGTGACTTCTGCCATATGCCCACAATGCTATCCGCTATATGATATAGCAGATTTTTGGCTTTCTGCTATTTTCTGCAATCTGCAATTGATAACATTGACCTTGTAGTTAAAAGCTATGGGAAAAGCAGAAGGGAGATGAAGAGTTGTGGATTCGAATCCATCCAACAAAGTTAACAATTAACATTTGTCAATGAGCACATGTTTAATCAGTTACAAAAATATAATTTTTAAACAGTAAAATTATCAAAATCAGCTGTAGCAGACCTTATTTTTGTGATTTCAGGGATTAAAATGTTTGGTGAAGTAATGGAATAATTACAGTGATTTGGTTATTCCATAGGAAAAAAATTTAGTTTTGTAGTTTCAGGATTTAAAATTGATAGGTGTATGAATTACTTAACAAATGTGAAGCTTGAATTACATTTGTGTCTTTGGAGTTTGGAGTAGTGACCATTTGGAATTGGTTTCAGTCCACGAGTCAGTTGTATTTGCTTTAAAAGTAACCTTTTTTTAGGAACTTACATATTTATCAAAATCGTGAGTTAATTCATAAAATCGTATGAGTTTACGAGTTTACAAGCTCTTGACGAGTTAAATCACATGTAGAATCGAAAGAGTAGTAAACTCGGTAAAATCGGAGTAAACTCGTGAGCAAATTTTTTGGGTGTTGTTTTCTTATTCTTACTCTAATTTTGAGTATTTTTAATATAATTTGTTCTTGTGTCTAAAAAGGTTTGGAAATTTTGAGTGTTTCAATTCTAATTTGTACTTATTTGGAATAATTTAGACTTATTATGCATTGAAAACTTTCAATTTTTATGTGATTTATAGGTATATTTTTAATGAAGTAAATTCTTAAGATTCTACGAAGTTTACTGGGCTTTAAGTAAACTCTTGTTTTCACGAATTTACTTAAACTCTCAATTTTGATAACCTTAAGAACTTTTATGTAACTATTATTTATATTTTAGTTTTTGGGTGCTAGGAAGTTTCTTTTGAGGGCTTGGATTTTGATGGTTGAAGGCAACATTAGAGAGTAAAGTGGAAATGAGAACCACTAGTTAAGGGAGTAAATTCTTACCATTTATTTATGGCACCCATGGGATCTCATTTTGTAAAGTTTTATTCTATTGAATATTTTTTATTATATATAATAATATATCGGTGATTGCCAACTGTTGGATGATTATTTCTTTATAGCTTCTCACTGCCTGAGAAAACAAAAATATGCGGGTCTGCTGGATGATTATTTCTTGCTTAAAGCTGTTTTTATTTTTTATTTGACCACATTTTCCTTGTGGTTATTAGGTGAGAAATAAGGTATTAGAATCAAGAGGGTCCACTTTGTCACTTATGTTGCGGGGAGTGGAGATAGTTTGGAATCTGGGCCTGTACTGGTCTAACTTGGTGTATGATTTCTTGGTTGGAAGGGATGAAGAGGTTGTTGCATGTCGTGCTCGACAGCTTAGGAACCTCTTGTGTGATCTGGGTCCTTCTTTTATTAAAGCTGGTCAGGTGTGTTGTTTAGTCTTGTTCTCATCCAAGCAAGGGTTTGTTTAGGGTTGTCCGTCTGATAATAAATTTTCTTCCATTTGACAGGTCCTTGCAAACAGGCCAGATATCATTCGAGAAGATTATATGAATGAACTTTGCATTCTTCAAGATGATGTTCCTTCATTTCCCAATCAAGTAAAACATACCACTGCACATCAAATATTTATTTTTTAATTCTATTTATGCTAGGCATTATCTTACTGTTGTCTCTTGGATATTATCATTCTGATGTATGACCTGAAAATGTCCTAGATTGCCTTCAGAATCATAGAAGAGGATCTGGGTCAACCCCTGGAAGCTGTTTTCAGCAAAATCTCATCTGAGACAATAGCAGCTGCTAGTTTAGGTCAAGTTTACCGAGCTACTTTACGTGCCACTGGCGAGGATGTTGCTATCAAGGTTTCGTTGTTTTCACCTTGTGCAATAACCGTTTTCATTTTCCATAGCTTGCTCAGCTAATGGTTTTTCAAATGATCTGCTAAACTATTTGGTTAATCTCTTTTTGCAGCATCTTAGCCATTGACTTTGTGTTCATAACAGTTTAATATCCCACTGTGACTTAATTTTTGTGCTAAAAGCATTGTGTTCATAACAGTTTTACATGATTTTTTGTTGGGTTGATTCATTGTTATTTGTCCATACTGTTCAAATCAGTTGAGTTTTGATAATTTTTTCTTCAATTGTCTTTGATTCTGTCTAGATTCAGTGATATATGAATTTTTACTTTTTCCTTCTTTCCAGTTTCTGCTTGTTTTGATGTTTTCGTAATTACCTTTGTCAAATATGGCTTGAATTATCAAAATACTTTTTATGGGCTTAGATGATTAAAATGCTGTAACTGTATTGCTAAACTATAAACAAAAGGGGAAAGAGTAAAGTTTTATAGCAATATTAAATTGACTTCTAAAGTTATATTTGGTGTACTTGCAGGTTCAGAGGCCTGGAATAGAACCCATTATATATCGAGATCTTTTCCTATTTCGCACTCTGGCTTCATTCTTAAATGGCATTAGTATGCAGAAACTGGGATGTAATGCTGAACTGATTGTTGATGAATTTGGTGAAAAGCTTTTGGAAGAGCTTGATTATACCCTGGTAACTTTCTGCACTTCCTTGTGTTTGTCATGGTAGTTTAATGTGTGCTTTGAACTTGTCAATGCACCAAATATGCGTTTCTTAGCATTGAGTGTTTTTTCACTGTATAATTGTTGTTATAAATAGATTTACTGATTTATCTATCTATATTTCAGGAAGCCCGCAATCTTGAAGACTTTCTTGAGAATTTTAAAAATGACCCCACTGTCAAAATTCCTCAGGTTTACAAACAATTTTCTGGCCCACGTGTGCTGGTCATGGAATGGATTGATGGTATCAGGTGCACCAATCCACAGGTTTGTTTATTTGGATTGCTGATGATAATAATTTTTTATTTTATCTGTTGTGAATCAACAAGATTTGTTGTATAGTTGTGGATTAATAATGTTCCTTCAAGTGAATCAGGCCATCAAAGAAGCTGGTCTAGATGTAGATGGATTTTTAACAATTGGAGTGAGCGCTGCCCTACGTCAATTGTTGGAATTTGGATTATTTCATGGAGATCCTCACCCTGGAAATATTTTTGCCATGCGTGATGGGCGAATTGCATATGTGGACTTTGGCAATGTTGCTGTTCTCAGTCAGGTAATTCTTCATTTCTTCATATGCAGAGCATGTAGGGGAATGGACATTGCATTGCACTGTACATGTTTTGTTATGATGAATATGATCTCCCTTACCTTTCTTTGATGTGAGAGAAGAATATTATTTCTCTTAATATACAGCTGGAGTGAAAATCATGTCTAACAGTTTTTCTCTAGACTCTCATGAAAGTCAAAATCATACCATCCGGTAGAACAGAATGTGCACTTGTTATCCACAGGGATTGACATTCTTTGTCATTTTCTAATAAATGAAAAAATATATATTAGAGAGAAGCAAGATGAAAATCAAGGGATTATATATTATTCTGTGAAGGCGGAAGAAAAGACAGATTGCTCAGTCACCAATGAAATACATCATTATATCAAATAAATCCTGTTTAATACATGACAGGGGCATTTCTTTGAAACAAGCATTGATCAAGTATGACAAAAAATGAAAGAAGTAAAATAGACAGCTTTATTTCATAAAAGAAAAAATAAACAATGATTTAGGCTCTAACATTTACTGTTGTATTATGTAAGAATAAGACTAATTGGATTGTCTTCTGTCTTGAGTGTGCTTCAAATTCAAATTCATTAACCCCAGAAGAATATGCTGCAGCCAATTGAAGATCCTTGGCTAGCAATTGTTGTTCTTCCGGTGCAAAATTAACTTTCGAGGCGTGCTTGACACTATCCTTAAAGACTTATTTGAGTAATCCCAAATTTATACGAGAGTGAGAGGAGGAAATCTCAATTATTGAGTAAGGAGAGAGAAGAATATCTGAAAAATCTCAGCCTGTAAGAGAGGAGAGAAAAAAAAGAGTGACAAATAATAAATGTTAGGAGAGACAATGAGTGAATATGTACAATTTGATTTCAACAATTAATTTTTTTTTTATTTTAAAGGGTGAGATTTACTCCTTTCACTCTCATATAAGATACCTTATTATCTTATGATACGTCCTCTCTCTCTCTATATATAAGATTTGTTAAAGTTTTCAATTTTCAATGTTTCTCCCTTCACAAAAGCAATGAAAAATGTTTAATTTTCAAATCAATATAAAAAACTAATAAAATTATTTGATTACATATATAATTGTTTATTTAAAAAATAACAACAGTAATCTGTCATGAAAAAAATAACAATAAAAAATTATAAAAACTTATTAAAAAATAAATGATACTTAAATCTGTAATGTAAAAAATTTAATTATCTTTACAATGAAAATTATAAAAAAAAAGATGTTTTTTACAAAATATAAAACAAATAAGTGACACTTAAAAGTTAACTACTGCAGTTTTAATTTTGTAATCACTTTTAATTGCACAGTCCCAGATTTCAAAATTCAAAACTTTCAATTGACATTGCAAAAAATATTACTCCTTCGGTCTTAAAATGAGTCTCGCGTTTGGAAACAAATTTGTTACAAAATAAGTGCCACACTTGGTTTTTCAATGTAAGATCGATTGTATTTTTTCACTCATAGATTTGTTACAAAATAAATGCCACAATGACTGTTCATACCTCAAATAATGCACTTTAATTTTTCATATATTATAATATTAATATGTATGCTAATTTTATAATAACACTATTCTTTGTTATGTGTAATAACATCATATCTACTAACTTATTTGTGTAAAACTTAAGATGACACTGGTCTTGGGACGGATAAACTAAATCAATCATATAAGCAGTATGTTAAATGCATAAATTTCTCACTATGTTGCATGGACAAGTAAAAGGAAAAGCAAAAATTCAGGGTGGCCAAGGCCCCCCACTACAATAAGTAAATCTGTCCCTGCTTCTGCACTTTAGAAGAGCCAAATCCAAATACAACTATCAACTATGTGCATTTACTCATGGTGTGTGACATGTGTAGTGCATAATATTCATAGATGTGCTTTTTATGAGGTTGCTCTGTATTTTTTGAGAAGTTAATGCCTTCTGTTTTGGGTAGATAAAAAGGGTTGTGTGGATAAGTAATATATTTATGGTGTTCAACTGAAATGGCACAAATACCTCTGTTGAATACACATCTGAGAATCTATCGTGTAATGGGAAAATATTTTCTTTTTAGGACGGCTTTGATTATAATCTTGAGTATGGAATTTTCTCTTCATAGTTTATACTTTTTGTGGCTGACAACATGCTGATCTCTCCCATTTCTTCAGCAAAATAAACAGATTTTAATTGATGCTGTTGTCCACGCTGTGAATGAGGACTATGCTGAGATGGCTAATGATTTCACTAGATTAGGCTTCCTGTCACCAGGCACTGATGTCACTCCTATAATTCCTGCTTTGGAAGCAATTTGGCAGAACTCTGCTGGAAAAGGACTGTCCGATTTTAATTTTCGTAGTGTCACCGGTAGGCATTTTCCCTTCATTATTTAATATAAATGTCTATTACTATAAAGTGACCATTTGACCTAACCTCCAATGCTTTATTGCCTATTGAAATAAATTTCCTAATTTTCTTGTTTTTTTTAAAATGGAGGCGTTAAAAGTAACAAGCCACAATGAATCTGAAAGAGGAAGAAATCACAAAGACTTAGTTTCAAGTTGTATGACTACGTTGTACGATCTTACTTTACCTCTTAAGATTACATTTTCCCTTGGCGAGTTTTATGGAGGGTGTCACAATATTTATGGGAGGAGGAACAAATCTCTTTTTTCATACGGAGATCAACAACTAGTTTACATTTTTTTTATGATTCTGAAGATACTATAATTTAGCTCTCAATATCTCTGTAGTGATGTAGTTTGGTAGTCTCGAATTCATGGTAATCTAGGAATGATTTTGTAGTGATGTATTAATCGTAATTAAATTTTATTTTTTAATGCCTTGATAAAATTTTAATGAAATATACTGCAGGAAAGTTTAATCAGTTAGTTTACAACTATCCCATTCGAATCCCAGAAAGGTTTTCACTTGTAATCCGTTCTTTATTGACCCAAGAAGGCATCTGTTTTACCCTGAAGCCTGACTTCAAATTTCTCGAGGTAAAAGCTCCCATTTTTCTAAGTTGTCCAGACTACAAGTTGATTTGCAGAATACCTGCTACTTATTTTCTAAAGTCAATTTCTTTTATTAAGTTGTTTTACAAGAAAGAAAGCTGTATAATATGGTATAAGAAACACAAAGTTGTAAATACTTTTGTAGAACAAATACTTTCTTTAATCATTGTAAATGAATCAGTTTGAGAAACTGTCAAAACTGTCCTTTCTATATTGTACTTTATTTTTCAGTCTAATATAAACACCAGTATTTCAAATAGGTTGCCTATCCTTATGTGGCTAAGCGACTGCTAACAGACCCAAATCCAGCTCTACGTGAACGCCTGATACAGGTTAGTAATTCTGTTAAAAATGCATAAGCTTTTATGCATATAAAATTTTGAATCAATGCCAAGTATCATATGTTAGGTAAGAAATTTATGGTGCTAGGTTTTCTTTGTTAAGGAAAATAATCTGCGAGGGGTTGGGATGAAAGATGACCAAGCTTTTTCATAGTACCGTACTGCCATGCAGTCTAAGGATATTTGCTTTATAATGTTGTTGGATAAATGTTAGTTAAACATGATGAATTTAATTTTGAACCAGATGGCTTGATTTGTACACTATGGCATCATAACTTTTGGTATCTTTAATCTGGTATCTTCACCTGTATTATAGTGGTGACATGTGTTTCTGTAAAATTAATATATTGGAATATAATCAATAGCTCTTTCTTTTTTCACCCTTCTTAAACGTGTTAACATGTGGCATTGTGGCTCAAAATTCATTCAGCTATGCTAGAAGCTCGATTTGCTGCAAAGCTCCATCCATTTTCTCTGTTACCTTTGCTACCTAGGTCTTTATTTGAAATTTTTGGTGCATTACCTGAGATATATCTTGGCAATAGCAAGTATTAACTAGCAACCAATAATTAATCGAAAGTATTTTTGTCATTCTTTATTCCTCTAACACTCTGAATTCTAACTTTATCATACTTGTTATGTAATTGTAGACATATATTGCTCCTCGTTTGATATACTTCGTTGTTTCAGGTTCTATTCAAAGATGGTCTTTTCCAGTGGAAACGGCTTGAAAATCTTATTGTTCTTGCAAAGGAAAACGTGGCCAAGATGAGCAGCAATCCGGCATTGCAAATGAAAAACACGTTCGTATCTTGTTAAAACAACATTATCGTTGACAAAAACATAGCATCGTATGTTTCGCTATTTCTTGAGTCATTCAGTAATATTCACTAGAGGCACGTATATACAGGCAAAGCAAGAGAGAATGGAAAGTCGAAAGAAAATTGGACCTCACGGACACAATCAAAGATGGAGCTCGCCTTTTCTTTGTTGATGAAGGAATACGAAGACAGCTTCTTCTTGCTTTGACTGAGGATTCAAAGCTTCATATTGAAGAGGTTTGTGTTGATAATATGACCCTTTCCACTCCCTTAAAAGTTCACAATCTTATGCTGGAGAATTCTGACTTCTGTTCTCTACAGCTTGTCGATGTGTATAGGTTGGTTGAAGATCAGATAGACATACCTTCTGTGGCTGTAGAAGTAGCTAGAGGTAAAGTTCTTATTTTGAATATGACATAATTCAATTACACAAATTATCTGTGTCAAAATATCACAATTTTTTCATTTGGTTCCTAATTTTAAGGTAGTTATTTTAAAAGCCAACAAATTTACCCTAATGACAATTTATGATTGGATAGTTTGGTAAAATCTTTTAAATTATCCATGCCTGAGAAATGCTAGGAACATACTTTCTATGGTTAAAATTGATTAAAAAACACACTTTGTTGGGTCCCACATATCATTTAATATTTTTTCTGTTTGATTTTGTAGTTTTTAATAAATTTTAACTAATAGTAAAAGGTGGGATAAAAGAACTTTGTTAGAGAATGTGTTATTATCCTTCTGCATGTATTCATAGAATATTTTCTCTAGACAAAAAACAATAATACTCAATGCACAAACTAACCGAAGACTAATCAAAAGAATATAAGGAAAATGAAAAAATTTCTATCAACACTAAAATAATAGGGACCAATTATAAAAAAAGGGGACTAAAAAAAGAGAAATTTGTTATATTTTGGGGATCCAAAAACATAATTTAACCATTAATTTATGATTAAACTGTTATTTACCAATACTGCACGAGGGCATCGTTAACTAAAAATTTTTTGTCACAGACTTACCAACGGTTGTGAGGGATATCCTACTTTCATGGAGCGAGTCAGTCTTGTATGATAGATAGCTAAATCTTTGGACTACCTGCACATAGCAAATACAATACTGTTTCTGAGTATACTTCATACTTTTTCTATATTTTCTCCTAATTCTTTTTTCTTTTTTATAGTGCCTAAGATTTATTATATGAAATTTTGAATCAATGTCAAGGAAACATTTGTGTAGGAAACATTATTTTGATAGGTAAATATCAAGTTGTAATTTCACAGGGTAATGTCGAAAAATTCATGTAATCCTCGGGGCTCTTTCAATGTTAATTTTGTATATCATAATGAGCATATATGATGAAGTTGTGGACTTCACTCTTCTATATGTATCAGGTATATCTTCTGTTCCTATATCAACTGTGCAGTTTAATAAACTATAACTAAATAAATATTATAAGCAAGTTTTAAATATATATTTTATCTTTAAATACATTCATAATTTGTGTCTCAATATCTTTTTATGCTTTTTATAAGAGCTAAATGACAGTGTAAAGATTGTGATTAAATGTCAATATAAGTGTATATCAATTAAACTCATAATATATATGTATATATATTATATTTATTAAAATTTAGTATATATCTTGTTTTAATTGCACATTTGATTACCTAATTTTGGAAACTCTACTGCCCTATTTCTTCTGGCATTTTTGTAACATTTTACCATAATTTTTTTAAAATTTTGTGTATTTTACTAATTCATTAAATGTGTTGAGGTGTCTAAAAATTAAAAAGAAAAACAAAACGACGTTAATAAAATACTAAAAAAAATGAAGTGGTAAAATAAACGAAATGATGATAGTTGAGTGATAAATTTTATATTTTTAAAAGGCCAAATTATACTTGTACTTCTCTATTTAGGATTTATTATGTTCGCATTCCTTCCATTATTTGACCCTACGTAAATGTGAATTTTTTCTTGCACTACCATAATTTATTATAATGACAAAAATGTTCTTAGTTAAAAAAAGTAACCCTCTTTTTTTATTTGCACCTCTTCTCCTTGCACCTCTATCTTGTTTTCTTATCTCACTTTTTCTCTATTGAATCATAGTGCGTTTCTCTTTTCGTTAGTGAATCATTGCACGTTTCTGTTCTTCATTATGCTGTTTTAATCTCTCATTAATACACTACATTATCCCTTTTGCAATTTCATTAAATCAAGTTTTTTGCAAATTATTTTATAAGTCCAAGTAGTCTTTTCTAGACTTGTAAGAAATTTTGCAATTACAAGTCTAGATAAGTCCATCCCAATTTTGTGATTGCAATTTTTTTTATAAGTCCGGACAGAGTTGTCTAAACTTGTAAAAACATTGCAAATTGCACGTTAGCTAATATGTATTGGTAAGAAAAATGAATGAGGAAAAGGAGGATGAACAAGGAGCTAGGGTTACACGATAATGGAGGAGAAGGCGCAAATGGAGGAGAATGAACGAGAGAAGAGAGGCACACCAAGAATGAATGCAAATGGAGGTGTAGGGAGAGAATGATTAGCTTGAAGTAACGGTGTTCGGATGTGTGACAGGAAGAAGGAGAAAAGAAGTTAACTTATTTTTTTATCTAGGGGTATTTCAAAATTTTTATATTATTATGGAGGTGCACAGAGAAATTCTTCGTAAATATGCTATAACACATGCTTTTTTAATAAAAAAATATAGAGAAAAATACCATTATCTTAATCATTGGAATTGTTTTACCAAATAATTTTTTTTTTTTTACAAATAACAAGATGTTGATTTAGTGAATGAACAATTTTAATGACGCAACAGAAAAGAGACACATGATGTTAAATACATAACACAAAGAAGTAAATTTAGACTTTAGATGGTTGTGCTCATCCTCATTCCTTCTTTTTTTTTTCTCTATATGGGCATAAACATTACATTTGTTTTAACATCTATTTGCATGAAATTTATTATAAGAGTGCGTTTGTTTCAAGTTTTGATATTATATTTTAAAGAATTTTATTTTTAGAAATAATAAAATTAAAAATAATATGTTTGGATAAATTTAAAATTGTGTTTAGTTATATTTGATATTCTTTAGTATGTTTTTGAATTTTAAAATAATTTAAATACAAAAAGAAAAAGAAAAAAGTTAATATGTATTTATAAGTAAGTTTCAATGTTTTCACAGAAGTCTAAACCATTCTTTTACCATATGAATAAAAAGTGAAAAAGAAAAGTTAAAACACGCACAAAAATAAAAGATATAAAAAAATAAAACTTCAAAACTTTCAACAAACATCAAAATATTATATTCCTATGTCTAAATTTCTGGAAATAATATTTTAATCCGTAAAACAAATGTCTCCTAAGTATTATAGAAGATAAAAAAAAAATGAAAGGATTTTTTTTATAAATTACAATTAATAGTTTAAAGTTAAATTTTGGGAAAGTTAATATGAGTTTATATAAATTACCTTATCTATTAAGTTTAACTTGTAGAACTCTTGCAGATAAATTTAATTTATTATTCTATTTTTCCTTCCTAAAAGTATCTATGAAGAAATTTATTAAAAAATATCCTTTAAAGTAACAGCTTTCCATATTTTCTCTAAAAAAAACTGAGATGTACAACTTAATTTTAACTTATAAATGAAATTTAATTTATTTTTTAGTTAAATATGGTCTTTATATTAATACGCAAAAGTTTATTTTTAGTCCTGAAATAATATTTGTTTCTCGTTTGTGAAAATGTGTATGGTATAATCCTTATTTCTATAAGCAAGAGACATAACGAGTTTATTCATGAAGTAAACTATTTATAAAACACCGCTTAAATCTCTATAAAACGTGCTTGACTAAACACATTAATTAAATACTTATTAATAAAGCTCACGTAAATGTTAACACACTATCATTAATTAAAATTTATTACAAATTATAAAATTAAAAAATATTTAATGACGAGTGAGATTTATATATAAATTTATATTTTTAATGAATTTTAAGTAATGTATTTAAAAGAATATATTAAAAAGTGAGTTACCAACATTTCTCAAAGTTTAACCAGAAAGTTTATTAAAATAAATTCGAATAAAGTATTTTGATGTGGGATGAGTACATAGTTTTGCATTCCGGCTTTAAATGTTTCATTTGAAAATAGAATCATGTTTATTTTGAGGTTGTTAGTTTCAGCATCCAATAAATTGGTTTTACAATCATTTTTAACTTTCAAAACATCCAATCCAAAATGTATTTGAAATGTGAAAAAACCAATTTAATAGATGCAAGAACCAAAATCCTTGTTGAGTATTTTAGAGTAGGCTGCCTTGTCTTATGTTGATTTTGTTTTGCTTAATTGCATTGCTCTCTTGTGTTTTGAGATCCTTGTTTGAAAGTGTAGTTTGGCTATCCTTTTGAACCTTAAAATAAAATTGTATTGAGAAACAGATCCAACAAGATTTTCACCATAAAAGATACAAGTAGTTTAGACCAAAAATTGTATAAACAAATATTATGTGCAGCATGTCAAGTTCCTATGCAAAAAAGTAAACCTAACAAGTTTGAAAAGTAAAAGTAGCAAAAAAAAAAAAACAAAATTGAATTAATGTTACATTTATCTAGTTAAGAACACAGAGTTGGGAGGGAGGAACAACTTATAGTTATTTTCAGAAAGGGAAAATAATATCTAATAATGTTTCATTTTTCCCTGCAAAGTGCAAGAACTTTGGAAAGATAAAACGATCTTAAAAAAACAACATAAAAAGTTCCACCATTTCACTATAATTATTTGAGGAATATGAAATCAATTAGGCTTGACATATGTATTATCCTCTCTAAACTTTGCAATTTGACTTCGTATCATTTTTTCAACATGGGGTTGGACAAACATGTGAGTACTATCCAAGATATGTATAATGAACTTATCAGATGCAGGCATTGAAGCATTCATATTGATGATGTATTGTGCCATAGGTATGTCGCTGCACAAGGCCATATAACTCATCATTTATGCAGATAGATCAAGTGAAAGTAAAAACTAATTAAAACTAAATCATGTCTACTCAAAATTTGATGTGGAAAAGAGAAATGCACAATTGTGGCTGTCGTTAACTGTTAATAAACCAAAACTTATGACAACAAGCTTTTAAGCCTAGAGAGAAAGGAAAAACACTCCTTGTAGTTAGTGCAGACTGGAGGTTCCAACAACTGCAGATAAAATTGTTAGCTGTAATGCTTTGTAAAAACAAAAAAATATATTAACTAAGGCTCTGTTTGGGATGTTTTAGGTTTACAATTTTCAAATTTATAAAAACAAAAACTAATTTAGTTTTAAGTTTTCAAAAACTAATTTATAAAAACAAAAACTAGTTTACAGTTTTTAATTAAAAAGTAACTAAAAAACCAAATTAGAAACTCAAAACCACCATAATAAGCCTAAGTATTGTGAAATTTTGGTTTTCAAATGTATCTAGTCCCTAAACTTTTTCCAAAATTCAGTTTGTAGTCCTTAAACTTTAATTTGATTGGTCAAGGTCCCCACTCTTTTTAAAAAGCGGTTTTAAAAAAGAGTTGGGACTTTCATATTCAGTTTAGAGACTAAAAACAAAATTTTTAAGAAGTTCAGACTAAAACTTAGTTAACCAAAACATAATTTGAATATTTGGCATATTGCAATCTTCAATTATACACAGTATAGTATATGGGTAAATTTTCAAATTGGAATGCAGGAAGATGGAAAATCATGTTACCAGGAAATAAAGACTCCTTTAGTGGCATTGACCATGATGTATAGCCTTCCTGGAAACAAAGCAAGACAAGATACAAGACACCACAACATTCATCATCACAACAGATAAGAAACTGAATAGTAAACCCCAAACTTACTTCAGCAGCACACAAATCCTACCCTTGTGATTCCTCTCAAAACACAATTCATGGTTATCAAATCAGAAGGTTTATTTTTCTTTCCTTTATACACTGTTATTTGAATCAATTACTGTGGTATATATACATTCCTTGAGTCCATCGGTTAGTTCAAGTCAAATCAAAGAAATTATATGAACTGTCTAACTTAATATAAACAATGAAGCAAGATGCACATGTCATGTGATCTTGAATTAAAATAATGGAAAAGGATTCATGCAACAGCTTGATATCTTTATTTTCATTTTTCATGCTGGATTGAGAAAATATTAATGAATAGTATATATCTAAAAAATTATTCATATTAATAACCTCCATAAAGTACACAAGGTGTACTATAGCATGGACACAAATAATTACTCAATGCACTACCACACTCAAGAATTAAAACAGACAGTGTTGTTATATAGCCATTATAGCAACACTATAGCCTAGCGGAATTTCTTGCAACTGTGACTCCATGTGCTATTGCAGCCACTATGAGTGTTGTGCTTGCAGCATGCATCCTACTGTCATCTGCGGTGACTCTCCAACTTACTAAGCTTTTGTGTTAATATTATGCTAATTTTTGTGTATTTTATTGCATACAACTTCATTTTTAGAATAAATTACATAGACCCTCAATAAGATTTTTTTTTATTACACATAACACTCCTCCATTTTTTAACCCTGCAGAAACATCCCTAAATTTTTTAACTTTCATTACACCGGCTTCCCCTAAAGTTTTACTTTCATTACATCAATTATTTCTCATGCAAATAATTTCCAATAACTTAAAAACACCCACAGAGAACTAAAAGCTCATTCCAAAGCCCCAAGTCTAAAAAATCAGTATTAAACAACCAATTGTACAAACATATTATTAAATAAAAAATTCCCAAATCAAAAATAAATTAGCTTCTCTTACCTATTTCTCCCTTTTCAATTTGGTTTTGGAGAAAAGAAGAACCCAGGGATCAAGGCTTCCTAACCCAGTTTCACAGTAATTGAAAGCTATCAAAACCCCAAAATAGAATCTTAGAAAATTATAATTTCAAGGTTGACTCTCCCACGGTGGTTATGCATGCAACACTAAAGAAAAAAATTAGTCCAAGGAAATAGAATCGTGACTTACCCAGAAGAATCGAAGCTTAAGATGAGGAGATATGGAGGAAAAATCATCCCTTTGTTAAGTTTCCATGGGTGTAGCTCGAGGAATCAGAGAAAAAGAGGGCTTAGGTTTTGGAAAACAACAAGAAGAAGAAGAGAATAATTTGAAAACTTGAAATGAAAAGACAGAGGGGTGTACCTAGTAATATCATTTTCTGCTAAGTGCACTTCTTTTCAATAAGTTTTTCTTTAAACTTAACCCAAAAACCTTAGCCTAAAAGATAACCTACTATACATACCTTATACTTTATTAAACTCACTCAATTTTCTATCATTCAATATCACATAAGCAACTAATTACACATTAAGCATAATAAACACATAAATATAAACACTACGATTTATCATATTATGGTTAATTAATTAATTTTGCTTAAATTAAATTTAATTTGTTGTTTAATTATTTTCACATACTTATAAAATATTAATCTAAACTTGATGTTACATTATGACAGAAGCTAAAAATCATTACTTTTATTCTAACCCCACTTTAAAGGCATCTTAATTTGAAAACAAAAATGCACTTAATTGTCAAGGGAAATATTTCATTCTTTCTTTTCATCAATATCCGGGATTTATCATAACTCACGTGAGTGAAATATCATATGAGTTCTTAAAAGATTGAATTGTTGGCATTTAGGTCCTTAAAATAATTTTAAAGGCATCTAGGTTCTTAAATCTTTAAATTATTTGCACATTAGTTCCTATGTTACTGACGTCGTTTAATAAGTGCAACAAGGTGAAGATTCAATCAAAGAGAGAGATGAAAAGAAATAATCGCAAAAGAAGAAAGAAAAAGAAGAAGAAAAAAGAAAGTGGGGGTAAACTTAGTGAGTTCCAACTCACTATTTGCACCTCCTCCTAAACAAATTTTCGAAAACACCTCAAAATTCAATCATAACTCTACAAAACCAAGGAATAATAATTATATTTCACTTCCCACTCTCAACTATTCTATCAAAATTAATTAACTAATATTGATATTATAAATAAACTTAGTTATTCTTCCATTACTATATTAATCTAAGATAATTAAACATTTAATTCCCCATAATATTTATTTTCTTTCCACTAATAATCTATAATTAAATTGGTCCTTATATTTGTTTCCTGTCAATTTCATGATTGCTTTTATTCTTTAAGGTGTTTTGTTGTTTGGAAAGCAAAAGAGTCAAAATTACTAAGTTAAGTATTGACTTACCTCAGGGATAATAGATTAGTTAAATTGGTAATAAATGACCTAAGCTGGAACAAGCAAAAAACTCATAAAATCTAAGTTTTTCAGGAAGTAATCGATTACCATATTTAGTTAAACGATTACCTGCAGAAAAACTTTGGAACTCAATTGCAAACTCTCGGGAATAATCGCTTACCTAAATATGTTACTCAATTATCATAAAGAACATACATTTTTAGGATGTTTTGAAAGAAATACCAGGTAATTAAGTGGATACGTACGATAATCAATTACCTTGGTCTGTTACTCATTTTTAAACCATTTTCAATCAAAATCTTTATTGAAATGAAAAGGTCATTAGGTTTTCATGAGGGGAAAAAGTGATTTTCAAGAGAGAAAACCTTTGAATCAAAAGAAAAACCCAAAATCTTATGAGTTGAGTCTCACGAACCATTGATTGGAAGACAAAGGATCAAAGAACTAGACTATTGTGTATTGGGTATTCTTCACGTAAGGTGATATTGTTCTTTACCCAATTCTTTGTGTTGTTATGTGTGATTAGTAATCTCTTGATACGATTTCTAGAGGTTGTTATGGAATCTCATGATAGGGTTTCATGAGTAAGACTATTGTGAGTAACGGGCTGTCATGGTATAACAATCTTTTGTGGGGTGTAAGGGTATGCTTATTTTTGTGAATTATTTGAATCTTTCTGTAAATTGTGTATGTGTAGTGTGCATGTATATGATTTTTAGTGGAAAGACGATTAGCGAAAAACTTATCTAAAAACTGGATGTAGGTCTTGTTGATTGAACCAGTATAAATAGCTTGTGCAATTCTATCTATTCTTACTCTTTATTTTGAATGAATTGTATTGACTTTATTGCGTTGGTTAAAATCTTTGAATATGTAAAATCAGAATATTGTGTTGGTTAATCTTTTTAATAGAAACATTGATTCTTGAATTCTATATTGAAAGTTGGACAAATATTGAATTTAAACACGTTATTGAGGAATTAATATAAGTCTTGGCTTGAACTCAAATCTTGAAAAATAATTTATTCTTAAACACAAGTTCAATCTTTAATTCAAATTGTTTTGAAACTCTAAGATAGATTTTGGAAATTTCTAAAGGGGTATTTTTGTTTTGAAAACTCTGATAAAGTAAAGTAAATTTTTTAAAACACTTTTGGAATCTATTCAACCCCCTCTTCTAGATTCCCCCGGGACCAACAACTTCAAGAGATTCTCCAATGATAGAATATAAAGATGATGAAATAGGAGATGGAGGATGAAGATGCAATTTCTAGGAAGATATGCCAATAGAAGAAAGTCTGTCGCGAGGAAAGGAATCCTTGATAAGAGCCATGAAGGAATATCTCAAAGGAGAAGAAGACACTCAAAGATAGGCTCACAAGTGTATGAGAATTCTAATATAATTCAAGTGTAAAAATAGTACAAAATGGTGGTGGTCTCTGTTTATAGAAAATCCTAGGTGATGCACTCCCTTGATCTCTTCAACCAAGGTTTCTTCCTCTAAGAAAATGGAGGATGAAGAGGCTAGAAATGGGGGAGGGTTGACGCCACTTTCTAGGAGAAAGATGAGTCCAAAATTTTATGTTGCTTGCCACAAGGGAGAGGTCCCGTGATAAAAGCTTTAAGGGAGAGATTCCTCAAGAGAGAGGAATCTCAATGACACTTAAGGATAATTTGCTAAAAAAAAGTCTTACTTCATTCAATCAAGTGTGTTTTGTACAAGAGAGATTATGTGTATTTATAGCCCAAAAGAGGGAGTAATGCACTCAAAATTAGGCAATGTGGGACTTGGGCCTAATTAGGATTAGGAGCACTAATCCCTCTTAGGCCCACTAAAATTAGCGCCTAGCCTTAAGCTAGGGAGTGTCACGGCCTAATCAAGGGGGTGTGGAAAGAGATCCACACTTCTTTGGGTTATTAAGCCTTTTACTCCCCTCACCTCCCTTCCTAAGCTATTTACACCCTAAACTCTAGAAACTAGCATAAATGGCCAAAATACATGGCCTAAAAGGGAATTAAAAACTAATTAATACTTACAAGAGGAAAACTAAGGACTATGACCTAAAATGTCTATCTCCATGATGAGTTGAGGTCTTGATGAGTCTTCCCTGGTCAAGTCCTCTTCAATCCTCCTAGCAATTGCCCTAGTGAGAGGGTCCTTAGTAGGTAGGATTGCATCACTAGGCTAATTAGGCTTAAGGGTAGACGTCTATCATTAGGGAAAGGTTAGTTGAATTAACTAAGTGTTAACTTAGCTAAGAGCTACTTAACATAATTAATTTAACCAGATCCAAACAAGTCCTTAAAAAAGTAGATCTATGTTCCTTCTAATTCAAATTTGAATTTGAGAGTGCCATGTAAACTCCCTTCCAATTCAAATTTGAATTCAAAAAGGCCATGTAGGCACCACCTAGGAAAGAGAGTGTTTGGTGCTTAATGGAGGGAACAAGGAGGCCCCACTTGTCTCTCACGCTTCACGTGATGCTAGAAGGGTGTAGGAAACAAACAAGGGGATATGAAGAGAAAATACCACACGTTGCAAGGCTTCAAAAAGGCCCACACTTATGCATACACTCCACATAAAAGACTAATGACACCTATTTACTAAAATAAAAGAAATAAGCCAAAATACAAGGCCTTAAAGGCAGCTAACTACACCACCAGGCTACTAAATGAAAAGGGCATAAATTACAAGATATTTATAAATAAGGAGATCATGGCCTAAATATCTTCACTTCAAATAGGAGTTGACAAGATATTTATAAATAAGGAGATCATGGCCTAAATATCTTCACTTCAAATAGGAGTTGAGGTTTGTCATGCTCCTTCCTAGCCAAGTCTTCCTCTATCATCCTTGCCATGACCCTTGTGATAGGACCATTGGAAGGCAGGATTGCATCATCTCCTCCTTCTTGGGAAGGATTTGACCTTAAATCAGCAAGGTCCTCTTCTTCATCGGCACCTTCAAAAGGAGATAGATCACAAACATTAAAAATGCAGTTGGCTCCATAGTCTTCAGGGAGGTCTAACTTATATGCATTATCATTTATCTTCTCTAGGACTTGGAAGGAACCATCTCCCCTAGGGCTTAACTTTGACTTCCTCTTAGTAGGAAAATGATCTTCCTAAGATGAAGCCAAACCCAATCCCTTTTTTGGAAGATCATCTTCTTCCTCCCCTTATTGGTAGAAGATGCATACCCTTTTTATTGACTCTCTATGTTAGATTTAACCCTCTCATGTAATTTCTTTATAAACTCGACTCTAGATTCCCTATCCCTATGAAAGAAGTGGAAGTAAGGAGAGACAATAAATCCAAATGAGTAAGAGGATTAAACCTATACATAACCTTAAAAGGGGAATGCTTGGTGGTTCTATGTACCACCCTATTATATGCAAACTCAATGTGGGGAAGGTACTCAACCTAAGACTTATGGTTGCCTCTAAGAATTTCCCTTAACATCGTGCATAGAGATGTATTTACCACCTCAGTTTGCCCATTAGCCTGAGGATGATAGGTGGTAGAATAGAGAAGATCAATTCCTAGCCTTGCCTATAAGGTTTTCCAAAAGTGGTCAATGAACTTTGTATCTTTATCAGACACAATGGTATAGGGTATCTGATGCAATCTGACAACCTCTCTAAAGAAAAGTCTTGCAATGTTGCTCACATCATCCACCTTGTGGCATGGAATAAAATGGGTCATTTTGCTAAAATGATCCACAACCACAAAGATGGAGTCTACACCTCATTGGGTTCTAGGAAGCCAAAGAATAAAGTCCATAGTAATATGCAACCAAAGTGTAAGAAGGAATAGGTAAAGGTGTGTATAGTCCATTAGGTATCACTTTAGATTTAGTTTGCAAGCAAGCTATGCATCTAGAATAATGCCTTTGGACATCTCTTTTTATATGGAGCCAAAAGAAAATTTTCTTTTAAAAGCAGAAGGAGTTTTTTAATTCCAAAATTCCCCATGAGCCCACCTTTATGACTCTCTTTTGTCAGCAATTTTCTCATAAATCATTGGGGTATACAAAGTTTGCTTTCTTTGAATAAATACACCTCACTCAGATAGAACCCATCATGGGCTTTAGATGATGAGGCATCAAAGATAGGACCAAAGTCCTTGTCAGAGGGATACATGTCCCTAATGTTATCAAAGCCTAAAATTTAAGCACTCAAAGTGGTAAATATAGTGTTCCTTCTAGATAAGGCATTAGCTACCACATTTGTTTTCCCTTTTTTATACTTGATGACATATGATAAGAATTTAAGGAGTTCAACACATTTTGCATGCCTTTTGTTGAGCTTGCCTTGCCCTCTCAGAAATTTAAGTAACTCATGGTCACTGTGAATGACAAACTCCTTGGAAACAATATATTGTTCCCAAGTTTGGAGGGCTCTTATCAAAGAGTAAAACTATTTATCATAGGTGGGGTAGTTAAAAGATGTTCCATGAAGTTTTTCAACAAAATAAGCAATAGGATGCGCTTCCTACAACAAAACAGCTCCACATTTACTCTAGATGCATCACATTCTAGCTCAAATGTTTTAGAAAAGTCAGGAAGAGTTAGAACTGGTGCATTGGTGCGCTTATACTTGATAAGTTGACATGCTTCTTCATGCCTCTCACCCCAAAGAAATGGAACATCCTTCTTCACGAACTCATTGAGTGGTGAAGCAAGAATGGAGAAGTTAGGCACAAAATGACTATAGAAATTAGCGAGACCATGAAAACTCTTGATCTTTGTCACACTTGTTAGGGTGGGTCATTCTTGGATGACTTTGATTTTCTCGGGGTCTACATGGACCCCTTGTGCATGAACAAAAAATCCTAAAAATGGCATACTCTCCATACAAAAGGTGTATTTCTCAATGTTTGCAAAGAGGTGGTTGGTCCTAAGAATGCAAAAGACTTGCCTTAGATGTCCTAAGTGATCATCTAGACACCTACTATATACAAGAATGTCATCAAAATATACTACACAAAATTTTCCTAAACAATCCCTAAGAACATGATTCATTAGGTGCATGAAAGTACTAGCAGCATTTGTGAGCCTAAAGGGCATCACAACTACTCATAAAGCCCAAATTTGTCTTAAAAGCGGTTTTCCATTCATCACTCTCTTTAATACTTATTTGATGATAACAACTTCTAAAATCAATTTTTGAAAAAACTTTGCTCCATGTACTTAGATAGAGTATTTTGTTTCCCATATTTTATATCCTTTTTAGTCCTTCTAACTCTGTAATTGTTTCTTAATTTTGTTTTAATTCATTTTCATAATTGGTTCATGTTTGGGTTGTTTCATATCTTTTCCCTTTATTTTGTAGGTTAGTTTACTTCATTGGAGTGAACTTTGCATTAGGCTAGGATTTTTGTATTTTCGTATTTTTTTGTATTTTCATATTTTTCTGTATTTTTTTGTATTTTTCTGTATTTTTGTATTTTCATATTTTTATATTTTCATATTTTTGTATTTTCATATTTTTTTAATTTTTCTAATTGTATTTTTTAGTTTTATTTTTTTTATCTCTTTTAGGAAATTTGCTTTTGGGCCTTAGCCTAATTTAGTTGGAATTTTAGTTTAGATTTTTTATTAGCTTCCTTGAGAAGTTTAGAGGGGCATTATAAAAACCTCTAATAACAGATTTTATCATTTTAAAAAATTTTGAGAATTCATATTTAGGATTTCTTCTCTTGTAAGTTACGTTTTCTATCCTCTTTCTTCTCCCTTCTCATGCATACTTCCATAGAGATTTCCATGGAAGGCTAAATTCTGAATCAATTCAAGGTATCCAATGAATCGCGAATAAGGTATGAATTCTGATATTTATTCTTCCTTCTTCTTGTGAATCTTGCGCTCTATTGCTCTCTTTTCCTCTTCAATTCATGTGGAATTTCGATTGGATTTGATACAAATTGGTTAAGAATTGATTTGGATCAATTGATTTGAATTGAAAAAGGCTAGGAACTCCATTGAGAACCTGATTCAACCAATTAGAATTTTGAAAATCCACGAGAATCTTGAGATAGTGATTGCGATTTGGTTCAATTCAATTACCATTGTGCGTTGATGCAAATTTGCATGAATATATGAGAATTGTGATTACCCAAAAACATCACTAGGAACCTTAGATCAGTGCTTTCTTTTTTTGAATTCATTTTAATTCAATTACTTGTTTTGCACGTTTCTTTTCAATTCCGCATAAAATCCCTAGTTCTTTTCTTTTTGTTCTTAATAGAATTTAAACCATATATGAATTGTGTCCTTGAGAGATGACCTAGGTTAATCCCTATATTGCAAAATTTGAGGAAGCTAATTGTTTGATATTGACTGTAACAAGTCTTTATCATAGTTCATCTAACATGTCATCAAGCATATGGATTGAGTGCCTATATTTAATGGTAATGTTATTGATTGCTGTACAATCAACACACATTTTCCATTTACCATCCTTCTTGGACATCAACAAGACTGACACAACATAAGGGCTGAGGCTCTTTTGAACCTAACCCTTCTCCAACAAATCTTGAACTTGAGACTTAATTTCTTTAGTCTCAAGTGGGTTTATCCTATATGCAGGCTATTGGGCAGACTAGCAATAGGAATAAGGTCTATTTGATGTTCTATCCCTCTTAGAAGAGGCAATCCCTTAAGAATTTCCTTAGGGAATAGATCATCAAATTCCTTAAGAAGAGTTTGAACCCCTTGTGGAAGAGACTCAACCTTAAGATTTGTGGCAGTGCAAGATGGTGTCTCTTTGAAAAGGAGGAGATAGAAGGGTTTGTCAAGCAAGAAAACATTTTTAATATCTTATTTTGTATCAAAGTGGATTTCTTTCCTAAAAACCTCTTTGGAAGGGGCACTGCCTTCCAACTCAACTTCCTTACCCCTTTCAAGCTTTAAGGATGAAGTTTTTTTTTTAACTTCTTTTTCCTCGTCCCTTTTATGCTTCATGATAAGATAATCTTCTACCACTTGTGAGGGAGTAAAAAGATACAACTTGATTTTTATATCCTTGTAGGTGAGGATGATCTCATTAGAGTGACGATGATGGATGACTTTCTTGTCAAATTGTTATGGTCTCCCTAACAAGATATGGCTAGCTTCCATTGGACCAATGTCACATATGATCTCATCTTCATATGTTCCAATGAAAATTGGCACTTTCACTTGTTGGTTAACCACCATTTCCCCTTGCTCATTGAGTCATTGAAACTTATAAAGCTTAGGAGTTGGTGTTAAGGCTAGCTTCTCAACCAACCTTGAGCTACAACAATTACATAGGAACCACTATTCATAATGGGAGAACACATTTTGTTCAAAGCCTCACACCTTGTGTGAATAATGTTCTCTCTTTGGGATTGGTCCAGCTCAAGAGGTTAGCTTCTAAGAAGCCTTCTAACCATGAGAAGGTCACCTATATAAGGATAAAACTCATCCATGTTATGCTCTTGTGCATGACCCCTTTCTTCCTCACTCTCATTAGAGGATGAAGGTGAGCTATCCTCACTACTATAAATGTTTTGGCCCCTCATGATCATGGTCTTTCTAGTGGGGCATTGGGAGGCAATGTGGCCTCTCCCAAGACACTTAAAGCACATGATACTACTAGTCTTAGAAGTAGAGCTAGTAGTAGGGGGTTATCTCTATGATGTAATGGCTTATGCTCTCTAGGGGGCTCTTGGAAAAGCTTCCCTTGAATTGATCCCTCTTTGTATAGGTTGAGTAATCCTTTTTTGAAATTTTTCTTTTGAGTTGTTGCTTAACCTTGATACAAAGTTGAACCAAGTCGTCTAGGTCCTTATATGATAAGAGCTTAAGTTTATCTCTAATGTCCATGCTCAAACCATTTAGGAACTAGCAATGATGGCCCTAGGATCTTCATTAATATATGCTCTCATTATGAAGAGCTCCATGCTTTTCCTATACTCCTCAACACTTAAGTTGTATTGCCTTAGCCTTTGAAGTTTGTCAAGGATTTCTCTCTCATAATAAGAAGTGATATGTCTTCTCCTCATTGTCCCCTTCAAATCATTCCAATATTCAATTGGAGGGCTATGGTTTCGAAGTCTTTCATTAACTAAGGCCGACCATTAATGCATGACATGCCCTTGGAAGTTAAGGCTTGCCAAGGGGACTTTTCTCTCCTTTCTCACTTGATAACACTTGAAGAGTTGTTCTACCTTCATTTCCCAATCAAGGTAGGCTTCCACATCTTCCTAGGTTGCATGTTATGTTCATGATGAATATGGGCATGGTTGACTCTTCTCACTCTAGGTATCCTCTCATATTGTTCACTCTCACTACCATTATACATGGTTGAGGTAGACCTATTCCTTCTCCTTGTCTTTTTTTTTCTTCCCTATTTTTTCTCTCTTCCTCCTCTCTTTTTTTTTCTTTCTTTCTCATCTCTCATTCTTTCTTCCCTCTCTTTTCTATCTTTTTCTTTCTCTTTTTTCTTCTCTCTCCCCTTTCCTCTTTTTCTTTTCTGTCCCCCCTCTCTCTTTCCTTTTTCTCTCTCTCTTTTTATTTTATCCTTTTCTCTTATCTAGCCTCTCTCTCTTTTCTTTCTCTTAGGGGAGATCCCTTGGTTCACACTCTTGTTATTACTAGTGTGTGATTCAATTTGATATGTGCAAAGATGTTTGAGATCTAAAGGTAGGCCAAGAAACAACACAAGACACTCCTCCCTCTTTTGAGTTTTTTCACCTAAAAAGACAAAAGCCTTTTGAACTCAAATCTTTACTAAATGTTTAAACACAAATAAAAGGCAAAAAAGTAAAAGTGTGCGATTCCTAAAACATGCACCTACAGGTATGAAGGTGGTGTATCACTTCCTCTTTCGCTCTTAAAACCGAGAAACTAATAACTATTACATATATAAGGAAGTGACCCTTAGAGGCATCCAAAACCTCCTAACAAGAAGTCATTTTCTTACAAGGAATTAAGCATGGAAAAATAAAAGCAAGGTCTTCAATCTTCACTCCAAAGCTCTCTCAATGGTGTCTCACTCAATGTCTTACTCTTCCTCTTGATCAAGTCCTTTTTTGACTTGTTCAAATCTTCCTTAGTATGCTACCTTAATGGAAGGCCTCCAATCTAAGGATTCCCTACAAAGAAGTGGCACACACCCAAGCAATCCAAGAAGCAAGAATACAAGCAAGAAAAGGCAAAAAACAACAAGAGGAAACTTATCCCAATGGAATGAGAAATTAAGACAAGACTAGAAAGAATAATAAAAAAGACAGGTTAGAAATAATGCAAATAAAGAAAGTAGGCACAACTAAGAGGTTTAGCTAGAAAAACACTAGAGTAGATTAGGGACTAAAAAAGCAAAATACACAAAATATTTTCAAAAATTATACAAAATAATGAATATGGCCGAGAGTTATATTGACCAATTCAAGCAAATGCAATAAAAATTTAGCACCCTTTCTGCAATTCTAATTTTTCTATTAGGTACATCTACTTTTGCTATTTTTTTTTGTACTTCTTTTGCTATTTTCATATCTAGTTTAGATGCAGCTAACCTCTTGTTTTAATTGAAATTTTATGAGTGTTTTAGTGGTATAATTCGCTTAAAGTATAAAAGGACTAAACAAGACTAAACAATGATAAAAACTTAAGAGTATAAAATTGAAAATAAAGCTCTTAAAAATAGAGCAACCGAACACAAAACTAAAACAAAGAATGCAAGAGTGAATCCAAAGCACTTAACCACACATATGTGGCTTCATCCACAAAGGTATGGATTCATGATATAGTTCTTATTAAGATACATCCTTAACATGAATCAACAAAAAAACAAGAGGAAAATGATGGAATTATAAGACAAACCTAATGCAAGAACAAGATTCAATTGAAGGAGCTAAAAAATTGAATCAACAATAAAATTACATGATCATAATATGCATAGAAATTTAAATGAACGAAACTACTAAACACGAATAACAATACATTAAAGGATAATATATAAACAACACAAAAATATAAAAATGAAAAGAGAATTAAGATGAAGAAGAAGATAGGAATTCAAAATTTAAAAGAATAAGATAAGAAGATGAATCTCAAGAAGAAGGCTCTTGATACCAAATGATGCAATCTTGGATTGCCACTCCCATGATCACTTCAAGAGGTTCTCCAATGGTAGAAGATAAAGATGATGAGATAGAAGATGGAGGATGAAGGTGTCATTTCTAGGAAGATAAGCCAATAGAAGGAAGCTTGCCACAAGTAAAGGAACCCTTGATAAAAGCCATGAAGGAGTCTCTCAAAGGAGAAGAAGACATTTAAAGATAGGCTCACAAGTGTGTGAGAATTCTAATATCATTCAAATGTAAAAAGAGTACAAAGGGTGGTGGTGTCTATCTATAGAAAATCCTAGGCTAGTTGGGCTTAAGGGTGGACGTTCACCATTAGGGAAAGGTTAGTTGAATTAATTAAGTGTTAATTTAGCTAAGAGCTAATTAACACATAGGTAATTTAACTAGATCCAAACAATTCCCTAAAAAGTGGATCTTTTTCCTCTAATTCAAATTTTAATTTGAGAGTGCCATGTAGACGTCCCTCGAATTCAAATTTTAATTCAAAAGGCCATGTAGGCATCACCTAGGAGAGAGAGTGCTTGGTGACTAATGGAGGGAACAAAGGGGACCTACTTATCTCTCATGCTTTATGTGATGCTAGAAGGGTGTGGACAACAAACAAGGGGGTGTGCAGAGAAAATACCACACGTCCTAAGGATTTAAAAAGGCCCAGACTTATGCACACACTGCACATAAAAGACTAATGACATCTCCTTACTAAAATAAAAGAAATAGGCCAAAATACAAGACCTTAAAGGAAGCTAACTATGCCACCAAACTACTAAATAAAAATGGTTCAAATTACAAGATATTTACAAATAAGGAGATTATGGCATAAATGTCTTGACTTCAAATAGGAGTTGAGGTCTGTCATACTCCTTCCTAGCCAAGTCTTCCTATATCCTCCTTGTCATGACCCTTGTGATAGGACCTTTGGAAGACAGGATTACATCATATGTTTAATTTGGGGTTAACTAAATCTTTAACCTAAATAGATTTTAAAATCTTATTGTAACATCCCATTTTCCAAAAAATAATTTATCAATAAAAAATTCTAATTTATATTAGTAGACATATTAATTTATTTGTTGTGTTTATTAGAATATATTGAGAATCAGTTTTATAAAATAATTAAAATAAATATGGGTGTAAATAGTAAGAAAAGTTAAGTTTTCAATAGCTAGAAAGCTCAATCAAATGGTTAACCTATAATAATTCAAAAAGGTTAGATTATTGCGCTTCAGTTTCATGTTTCTAACTCTAGAGGTTTGAGAAAAAGCTGCAGAGGGAATCTTGTTAGGGGAACTTAAGGAGTAACATTTGAGGACTTGAGGTGACACCCTTTGTAACTAAGATCATCATCCTTCAAGGTAAGCGGTGGTGAGAAATTATCTCTCATGTGGCATGAATGTTTTAGTTATTCTAAATCTTCTTTATTTTTTGTCCATGAATATAACTAATGAAGGCCTGTATTAATTTTGTTGGATTAGTGGGTTTGAACTATCTTTTTTTTATACCCTAAATATTAGTTGCCCTGAACATAGTAGGAATGATTGTTTGTATTAATTTATTGCAATATTGGAGTAGCACCTTTTGTAATCCTTGTGATTAGTTATAACAATTGGGTTACTTGAAACGAGGTTATAATTTATTTATCATGGTTCTAAATCTATTTTATCTTAAGAATGATTGAGAATGATTTGATTTTAATTTCATGATTTAGATTGTCTTTTGAAGGATTAAAGAAATCTTAGAAGAGAGAAAAAGTGGAAAATCGTAATGCATTTTTTACTGTCAATATTCATGATCTTAGGACAAGAAAACCGATAAGAAAATGATGTAATTTGAGAAAGTGGTCTTCATGAAAGTTGTAGCCCATGTTATCTAACTAATGTTGTTGGTTTCACACCAAAAATATACCTAAAAGTCAAGTTATGATCAGATTAGTGACTAAAGATTGATGTGTCAGAATGAAGCATATTTTACTATCAACGTTCATGATCTTCGGACGAGGAAAACGATATGAAAATTATGTAATTTGAGAAATTAGTTTGCATGAAAGTTGTATCCTTACATGTTATATAACTAATTTTGTTGGTTTAATTAAAAAATGATAGTCAAAGCTCAATTTATGATCAGATTAGTGACTAAAGGTCAAACAGTGAGAATTAAGCAATAGATTCATGTTTCCTCCAAGTTTTAACATAGTAAATGATTGTTTTAGCTATTGAGGTCAACATAAGAGTTGTAGATATATGTCCTATCTTTCAAACTAGATAATAAAAAATATCATAGGATTAATAAATCTATAAATATCACATTTATAAAGGTCGTAGAGGCTTATTAGAAAAAGAGTGAGGAAATCTTCAAAACTTAGAAAAGGTCTTGGTGAGTTCTAAATATAATATTCCTATGTGTATATGTGATAAAGTAAATGTATTAAGTATTATGAATAATATTTTGTACCATGAGAATCTATGCTTTGAGTAATTACTATTGATGAGCTTATTTGTGTTATGAGTTAAGTCTAAGGCGTTGCTTAACAGCACATAAGCTCCGATTTGCTTGATCATTTGTGAAGTCTAGACTTTGTCTAGTAATGCTTAAGTCCTATTTTGCATAGCCATATGTCATTATGTGTTATGTGTTGACCAAGGGTTCATGCATGCATTCGTGTATTTTGGGTCCCTTATGACTTGTACAGGCTTGTAATAGGTGTCTAAGGTGGTTGTATGGCCTAAGGTGATTTTTGGTTCCCTTATAACTAGTGTTGACTTGTAACGGGTGCCTAAGGTGGTTGTGTGGATCAGTGTATGATTTGGGGTCCCTTTTGCCTTGTGTTGACCTATTGATGTGAATGCCGAAGACAATAATTTTTCATTTTTTGTAACGTTTCATTAATTTAGGAATTAATGTAACATACAATTAATCATATGTAATAATTGCGTGATAATGGAGTATTTAATTTTTATTTTAGAAGTTATGATTTTGAATAGCCACTAATTCTATAAATAGGGGCTGAGTTGTACTCAAAAGACAACCATTGAATTAGTGAAATTATATTTGGGTTTTACCCTTTTATGAGAGATGAATTTCTCTTTAGGACTTATCAAGGAATTTTTCCTTGTGGCATTCTGCTAGACTTATCAAGGGTAAATCACCACCCTTATGGCGTCATATGACTTATCTTCCATCCTTGGAAATGGCGTCATCTATCCCTTTGTTAAACCATTTTCATCCTTTCCATTTTCTTGTTTACTCAATTCTCATTGTTTTGTTAACTTATTATCTTCCAACTTAGATAGATCCGCAAAACGAATCCAACTCCTCTGGATTTATATCACCTGTAATGGGTGTCTAAGTGGTTGTGAGACCTAGTGTTTGGTATGCCCTTTGTGGCTTGTGTTGATCTACAAATGGATGCCATTGGTGATTTGTGCTTCACCTTATGCACAATATGTGCGATTTGTGCTAAGAGATATGGTACCACATGCATATAGAGTTAAGAGCATAAGTTGTCATGAGTCAAGAGTCTTGAGTGTTTGTGATGTGATTAATTCTTGTGGTTAAGTTGATTGCTTATTCTCTCCATATGTGCCTTAACATATGTGAGATGTATTCTAACTCCTTGTTATTTATTATTGCATTTTGTTTGCGTTTAACACCATTTTTAGGTGTGCAAGATCTTGATGATATTATGGGTGATGAAGCTTCAACTTTTCTTTACCTTTATTGTTGGGATTCTCTAATTAGGTATGACATTGAGTTAGAGAGAATTAGTTAATAGTTTTTGTTATGTAAATGAACTATTTAGTAATTGAGAATCTTGTAATGCTCATTTTTAGACCTTAGTGTATTTACTCATATGCTACATTTTGTTATCTTACAGTTTTTGAAAATCAGTGTACATTGTGAGATGTCCATCCTTTTAACTAAGTGTCAAGTCTAATATTTTAAATAAATAAATTTCTATGTCATTTTGTAATTACAGAATAAAGCGTTCGCAGGTAAAAGAGTGTCACACTTATTAATTCAAGTATTAAAGATTAAATTTTTAAAAATTAAAAACTAAAGTTTTTGAATGATGGACATGAAATGAAATGGATAAAATAACTATTTTATTATTTTGTTTATTTAAGTGAAGATGAAAGGAGATCAAGTGTATATAATTAAATAAAACTTTAAAATTAAAAAAAATATTATTTTGATTTTAAGTATATGTATATCATTATATTTGATTGGCCAAATGATTTGACAAATTAAGGATTTTTAATTAATTCTATTCATTTTTATTCTTAGAAAATAAAAAGTTAGAATTGATTTGTTTTATTATCTTGATGATATTTTTAATCAATTTTATTCCATTTCATTCTATTTTATTATATGTTGCATCATTAACATTTTTTTATCATTAATTCAAAAATAGTCTTAGATATTTTGATTGGTCAATTTTTATTCAGTAATTATAGAATTTTAAAAAATTTAAATACGTTAAACTAAAATTTAGACATAAAAAATTTTTGAAAGTTGAAATAATAAAAATTTAATTAACCCTTTATTAAAAACTAAACTTTTAAAAAATGCATGTACCTTGATTAATTAAACTATAATTTAGAGATTAAAAAGCAAATTTTTAAAAAATTAAGAGAGTAAAAAATTAATTTATCCTTTAATTGGCCTGCGAAGGGTAAATGAGTGTGTTTTATGTCGGTTTCATCTAACACATTATCTCCCCATTTATGCATTCTTGTTTCATCCCAAGAACACGTTAATTGTTTAATGCAAACTTTCTTCCTCATCTTCATGTGAAACTACAATTTAAATTGGCACCCATAGAGCATTTTAATTAGAGTGTAATTAAAATAATTTTCAGTATAAAAAGTCTAAAAAGTTTTATAGCAAGTTAAATCACAACTTTTTATTTATATTATTTTTAAAGTATTAATGATTAAAGTTAATAAGTTTATTGTTAAGATCAATATACTTACCATAAATAAAAAGTTGTGATTAAATATTAATATAAAACTTTTTACACTTTCACACTAATTAAACTATTTCAATTATAACAAACAACTAAAATGTTTTTATTTTCTCCTTTCAAATAGCTTAAAAATATTATGTTACTCTTTTATGCATATACATATAATTTATCTATTTTAACAATATTTTAAAGTTTAATTAATTTGAATGAAAATATTTATATTTTTACTAAAAGTATAATGAAATATCATTTTTTAATTAGAAGCCTGGACTTAAAAGTACAGTGAGTCAGTTTATATCATAGTAATGGTCTGAATATACAAGGCTCCCGCTCCAAGTGGTATCAGAGCCAAATATGCACCCACCTTATTCCTTTGCCTTCTCTGCAGCAGGAGCCATATGATGATATGGTAAGAGTGAGTAGGGAGAGAGCCTTCACGTACATGGAAACCTCAACTTCAACCTCAAACACTAACCCTGATCAATCAGGACCCGTTCTCCTAAATTCTACTTTCTCTCTTCCCAGAAATATTACCAAAACACTTTCTTCCAAAATAGAAAACCTTATTGAGTACTCTTATGTTCCTGAAGATGCTCAAATCTCAGAAGCCACTACACCTCTGCTTAATCCATACAACATCCGCCAAAGATCAACTCTTAGGTCTATTACCCAACTTATCACCACCAGAAGACCTGGAGAGAAAAATTATGTCCAAGCTTCTAAACTGGAACAATGCTCTTTGGTAGCCACATCTAAGGAACAATATGTGACTATCGAAATTCCAGAAGAGCTCATCAGGCATTGGACATCAGAAGGTTTCACCCATCTTCACTATGGAGCTGTGCGCCTGATTCTCTCTCTTCATGGGAGAAAGGGACTTCCTGTCTCTGCCAGAGTTACCTTGCTTGACTCTAGCTATCTTCATTATGAGAATGCTGCAATAGGCACTGTGCTAACTACCTTACATGCTGGAAGTGTAGTACTGACTATATTTCCCAACTACAACATCAGCCTAAGGGATCCTACTCTTCCTCATCGGTTGAAGGTACAAGTACAGATCACTGGAGCAGACCAAGTACCTGAAGCTCTAGTTGCCACCTTGCATCATCAAATCATCTACAGACTGCAAAGCCATGCAGTAAATCTATCGTTACCCTCCAATAACGATGAGGCATTATTTGTGTTTGCCAACCCTCAAGAAGAAACTCCATCCATCATCCAGGTTCCTAGAAATATGTCTAGGGAACAACTGAAGGAACTCATCCCTCTGCAATGGGTGACTGATTATGAAAAATTGCATGAGAATCAGAAGCCTATCCAGTCTACAGAGGCCGTCTTTAGAAGATCTGTTGATGGATCTGTCAGAACCATCTTCAAAAGGTTTGAAGACAACCCCCCGAGTGGGTCAACCTCTATTTTCCATTCCATGATGATGACACCGTTTTACAAGGAAAAGAAGATTCCCATATCTTCCTTGTGTGCAGACGGGACGATTATCTATACTGATAAAATAGATGGTCACTTCATATGGGATGTGGATCCATCCATGTGCGACCCTGGATGTGACTGCTGGGACAGATCATCAGATCCTAGCAGTGAAGAAGAAAATCCTAGATACTCTTCCAGTGATTCCAGTGATGATGAGGATGATGGTGATGACGGAGGATACTGTAAACCTCCTCCTCCTCCTCAGCCAAGACGCAGACCTCCTCCTTCTATTCAGAAGAGACCTGGTATTTCTCCTCAAAAGAGAACATTTGACCCTGCCAAAAAACCATGGGTAGGGTTACACCATCAAGAGAAACCAGATCCTTTTTGGATCTTCAAAAGGATGGAAGAGATACTAAAAGAAGAAGGACTTCCATCTACTCTGAAAAATAGGGGAGTTTGCTCTCCGATCATTCCGCCAACTCTATGCAGTCAACCGATTCCCTGTATGATGTTTACTGAGACACCATATGAGTAAGATTTTCCTCCTTTAGAAAGGAAAACAGATCCTGTCACTAAGGTTACTACAAAGCCTAACATCTCATCTACTGAGGTGGGACCAGACGGCAAGTCTAAGCCTCTCACTCAAGCTGAAGAGGTACTAAATTGGCAAACTGAAAACGCCAAAGCTCAGAACACCATTCTCAAAAGACTTGACCAAAAGATGGACAGGACGTCTGCTTATTTAGAAAGCTCTGATGGGAGATTAGATCATCTTTCTACAAAGATGAAGAGGTATTACCAGCAACTAACCACTGAGATCTCTCGACTAGAGGAAGAATGGAAAGAGATAGTTTTTGGACAAGCCTCACATGCAAAAGAAAAGGAGATAAGGCATTTAAGGGCTCAAATCAAAGAGCTAGATGATCAGATTGAGGAAAAAATAAGAGAAAAGCAGATTCTGCCCTCTGATCCATATGCCTTTATACCAACTACTACTTCAAGGTTTGTGTCTCAGACCACTTCATCATTTCCTAATAGACAGTCTTCTTGGACTTTGCCTACAGCCTCAGCATACCGAACTAGAACCAGACCAGAATCTAGTTCACGATCCACTAAAGTTAAGACTGAAGGAAAAACAGAGAAGAAAGTCCAGAATTCTCCACTGTCCTCACCAGACAGACCTTCTTTTCCCAAAACGGATCTATTCCAGGATTCCCAAGATCCTTATTCTCATTTTACCATAGAAGTGGAAGATTCTCAAAAAGAAGGTTCTCAGGATGACTCTGACACTCTAGATTCTTCATCAAGTACCAGCTCAGCTGAAAATGCAGATGTAGAACAGAGTGATATTGATGAAAGTACAGACAATGAATCAGGCCATGCTGATTTATCCAAAATCTTAATGGCTACTCCTGCTGATTCATCCATCAGACAAGAACCTATCTATGAATCTCCTGATGAAGATGCTGATAGACCCCAAAGAAATGGGATAACAAAACCCACCAGTGGACCTTGGTTTGATATAAATGATTATCCTCCAGATCAATGGAGACGAAGGTTCATATAATTTGGTGCCTGGCTAGATACCAAACTAATGAAGGGTTCTGATTCTTACAAAGTCATTGAAGAATTTTGCTGTAGAATGATAGGTATCTTAAAAGAATGGTACCATAATCTAGGTGCTGTTCGCCAAGACCAATTCCATAAGTTGGATTCAACAGCTGCGGTCTTAGGAGCCTTACATGAAGAATTTCTTGGAGATGGATCTATTATAGATAGAAAGATACGACAGGAATTCTTTGAAATGAAGTGTTGTTCTTTAAATATGAGAGATTTAGACAAACACTTCCAAAGGATGATGAAAAGATTTTATCTTCTAAATGGTCTCAATGATGCCAGCCTAAAAAATACATATGTTGCCTCTCTTCCTGCAGACACTTACCTGAAGCTCTAGTTGCCACCTTGCATCATCAAATCATCTACAGACTGCAAAGCCATGCAGTAAATCTATCGTTACCCTCCAGTAACGATGGGGCATTATTTGTGTTTGCCAACCCTCAAGAAGAAACTCCATCCATCATCCAGGTTCCTAGAAATATTTCTAGGGAACAACTGAAGGAACTCATTAAAAATGCTTACAATCCTCATCTTTTTCAGTGCTATTCAATGAAACTGCAACACAAGAGTCCTTATGCAAAGGGGTTTAAGGTAGCGGGATCCTCTAACTCCTTTTCTTTTCTTAATTGTTGCTTAAGGGCTTGGAGGCTTGGTTAAAAGGGTCATGCATTTAAATATGATATATGGAATTCAAATAGGCAATCAGGAACTACAGATTGTGGTACAACAATGTGCAGATGATACTATTATAATGGTGTCACTAGAGGTTCAGAATATCTATACCTTGAAAAGTGCTCTCAGATTCTATGAGTTGGTTTAAGGTCTAAAGGTAAATTTTCATAAGAACAGACTGGAGGTGTTGGGGTGACTCATGAGGAATTGACATCCTTTGCTAGGATCCTTAACTGTGAGGTAATGCAATTGCCATTTTCGTACTTGGGAATACTAGTGGGGGCCAACATGAGAAGTGAGAGAGCATGGAATCCTGTTATTTAAAAAATAGAGTAAAATTATCTTCTGGAAACAAAAAAAAAAAAACCACTGGGAGGGCAGATTTGCTTAATCAAATCTACCATGTCATCTATTCCTCTATACTTTCTTTCTTTTTTCAGGGTTTCAAAGAAGGTGGCTTAAACCGCGCTTGCACAGGTGATTTCTCTAGGGTGGATTAGAGGATTGTAGGAAATTGGCTTGGATCAAATAGGAGACAATTTGCAAAAAGAAAAGCCAAAGAGGACTAGGATGAAGGGTGTAGAGGCATTCAATATAGCACTGCTCAGTAAATAACGATGGAGAATCTTGTAGGGATGATGCTCTTTGGATCAAAATTCTGAAGGCTAGATATGGGGAAGAAATTAGAAGTAGTCTTTCCTTGCATCATAGGAGGAAGAGGTCTCAATGGTGGAAAGACATTAGACAGGTAATATCAGCAGAGGGAGTGGGAGAATGGTTTGTCCAAAATGCCAAACTTGTGGTAGGTAATGGGGGCCTGTTCAAATTTTGGGAAGGAGAATGGGGAGAGTTTGAAAGGGTGAAATTACTATTTCCTAGATTTTATGCCCTTTCTACCCAGAAAAAGGTCCTAATTTCTGAAGTGGAGGTGGTGTAATAAAAAATAGGAATGGCTGTTTAAGTGGAGGAGAGAGTTATTTAGCTAGGAAGAAGAAGGGTGGTGAAGGATTTGGAGAGGGTCTTGGAAAGGGTGTAGCTAAAGCAAGACTTGAAGGATGGTTGGCGATGGGAGTTAATTCAACATGTAACTTGGAATTCTCTGTAAAAGATGCATATGAGCTAATTCAAGGGGAGTTTGTTGAATCTGGCTCTGCTTCAAAATTTTTTCACAGGATTTGGAAGACAAAGGTGCCTTCTAAGGTGTTTGCATTTGCTTGGATGGTAGCATATAACAAGATCCCTACAATGGTAGAACTTGCAAAGCAAAATATTACCCTCATTTGTCCAATTTGTCAAAGTGAATAAGAAACAATATCACACTTACTCTTCAGTTGTAGTCCAGTATATCTTGTATGGATGAGTTGTTATCGATGGATGAGATAGTCAGGTGCTCTATTATCACATTGTCAGATCATCTATGCAATTGCTTGGAACCCCTAAGGCAAAAGGAAATCATATAAGAGAAGCTCTTACTATAATCTAGCTAGCTGCTCTATGGAGTATATGGCTAGCTAGGAATGCTCTGGTGTTCAAAGAGGAACCTCTTTCTGTGTGAAAAAGGTATGACAAGATGCTCTACAACGTTCTTGACTATGGACAAAAGGTCACTCTAAAAATGCGTGATGTTCCTTTAATGAGTGGTTTGTTCAACCATAATATTGCTTTAGTAAGTTATATAGAAATTTTGGGTTTAAAATTGACTATTTAACTGTGTCTATTGTTCCATTGTATTTTTGCACAGGCTCTGTAATATAGGATCCTTATTAATAATTCCTTGTGACTAGTTGGTATCAAATTCTGATCAATAAATTTTTGCCTCATTAAAAATAAAAGTGATAGTTCAAATAAAATTAGGATATATGTTAAATGCAAAACTCATTCAGCATAGTTAAGAATGAAATTAAAAAAACAAATAAATTTTACATTATATTTTTGCAATAAAATGAATAAAACAAAGGAATTTTCTAAATCTTAAACTAAATTAATTGTTTATAATCATTATTTTAAATCTTATATTCTATAACTCTTAAATAATATATAATAAACATAAATTTAAACAACAAATTTCCAATTTAAAATATAATAATAAACCGTACATCGCATGCTCACCATGCCCGTGTATTGTATTTTAAACAATCTAAAATTTTATAAATATATAATTTAATGATAAAATATTTGTATTTTAATAATGCATCGTGCATTGAAATAACTTAAAGCAGTAAAACATTTTATTTTAAATTTTATATGTAAAATTTTACAAACAAAAATTATTTTATAAATTAAACTAATAATATTTATTAAAGTATTGAAGTTTTTATTTTTAATAAACTTTTATATTTTTATCACTTGATCCGATTTTATAAATACTAGTAGTATTTTTAATATAAAAGTAGGTTGACTCTTGATTCCTTTCATGAGAATTTAAGCTGTTATTATTTCATAATTTATTTGAATCAAATAAAAAACAAAAGGCTACGAAGAAAATTGACCACCGCTATGTTCTAAAAGGTTAACATGAATTGATGGAACCTTAATTTAATAGTTTTATTTATTGTGGTTATCACTTATCAAATAGTAATTTTAAAAAACAAAAATATAGTTTGACTTTGACTATTCGATCTCCAAACGAATTTTCATTTTCATAGAATCTTGATATTCTCCAAAAAAAATAAAAAAACATAAAATCTTTATGCCTCTATTTAAGTAAAATTTATTCAAATCCAAAACGAAATTGGTATTAAGATTATCCTTGGTAAGGCTAGCATAAGTTGAATCTTACATGTAAAAGAACATTAATATTGTCAAAATTATTTTTCCTACAAAAAAAAAACTTTTTTTATGGAAAAAAAAGTTACAACACTCTTTTAAAACTTTCTTCATGGTTAGAATTTTGGTAGATTTTTTGTGTCATTTGTTTCTCTCCTCCTTGTATGTATTATAATTAGGTTTAAATGTTTTTTTTAAGTATCTTTAGTATTTAAATTTTTTAATATTTTGAGTTTCAACACATGTCATTAAGTGTCTTTTGTTAACGAGTGACATATCTAATAGAAATATCATGTCATTAAATTTACATCATTCAAAGTTTTTAAGTCAGTATCCACATAATTTTCACGATTTCAGGTATTAAAATCAAAATATAAATAAAAATTAGGTATCAAAACCAAAATAATTTTATTTTATAAGTACTAAAATATTTAAGACTAGAAAAAAGTTAATTATCATTTTCGTTATATCATACATTCTTTGTCATATTATATACACTTTAATTAATCTCCTTATCTTAAAAATCTTTCAATTGTTATCTGTAAATATCAAATACAATGTCAACAATTAGTCATCAAAGAAACTTTGTTGAATCATATTTTTTAAAATAATTACTTTTTAAATAATTAATGGATTAAATGATATCCTTTGTCTTTTTAACAGACAAAATATAACCTATACTTAAAAAAGATTTAAATATATATATATATATGTTTCAAATAAAAGTTTTGCTTTATGTTTCATTTCCAATCATTTTTATTTTATTTTGGGTTCTTAAAGTATTTTAGTAACCCTTTAAATTATTTTAAAATACTTTAAAAGTGTTTTAGATAATGTTTTAGGAATTCTAAACAAAATAAAAAAATTATTAAGTCTAAAACAAACAATTTTATAAGGACTCAACACAAATTAACTAATATGTTAGGAATGTGAAACATATTTAAGTTTTAAAGTAACATGTGATATAATGGCAATAATAATTAACTTTTTTTTTAGGCTTAAATAATTTTGTTGTACCTATAAAATAATTATTTTGATTTTCGTATCTAAAATGTATTTATATTTTGAATTTGGTACTTAAAAAAATTATTTTTGAAAAAGGTACCTATTATTAAAATGAGGTGGATGCTGACTTAGAAATTTAATATGATGTGAACTTAATGATATGACATTTTTGTTTGTCATAACAGATAATTTTAACGACCAATACTAATTTAAAACTTTAAAATATTAGATACTAAAATACAAAAATATAAAAGTTTAGGTACTAAAAATGATAATAATATGTAATTTGACCACTACTGAAAAGGTATTTAAGCCTTATAATTAATTAATAATTTTTAATAAATTCTAATATGGAAATAGTACATGCAAGACAATACCATATAATTCATTATTCCCTTCTGGCTCTTTTACAAGCAAAATTTTTATTGAATTTTATCTCAAGTATAAATAAATATCTACTACTTTTGGTTATTTTCAAAATATCCTTGTGATCAAATTAGATATAATTCTTTAATGGAAATAATTTAAAAATATTTACTATTTTAATTAAAATTAGGACAATTTAATGAACTTAACTAAGTTTCTTAATAAGTAGATAGTACATTTTTTCTCATAAAATAGAAGGGCAGAAGTATAAATTATTAAAAATTTAATAATTATTATTAATTAATAAATAACTATCATTTTTCATTAAAACTAAAATTAAAATTAATATATTTATCAATACAATATAATTGATTTTAAAATTATTAAATAAAATTTTTAAAAAATATTAATATGAAATAACTCATTTTTTATGCTCGTGAATAATTTGTAGACAATCTTATAAATTATGACAGTAATTTCTTATAATTATATACGATCATAAATGTAAAAATTTCTATAAAAAAAATAAAATTTATACTTATATATTAAAAATGAGTTTCTGAACTCAATAAAAGTTAATTTTTGTAAATTATGTGTCACATCATTTTTAAAAAATTAATGCAAAAATTTTGCTTAAATGATGAGAGTTTAAGAAACTTTAAAAACTCTTTTTTTTTTTTTTTGGATAATAAAGGTTGAAATAAAATTATTACTATGTTAAAATAATATTAATTTTTACATTTAAATAATATTAAATACTTAAAATTATGAACAACTTCTGCAATAATTTTGTGTTATTGTGAGATTAGATTTGTTCTTGTGTGCTAATTTTGAATTTTTTTTAATCGCGATGTTGTGAGATTGAAATTGTATGGGTTGGAATCTGAATTTTAATGTTGTGAGAATAAAATTATTTCTCTTGTTATAAGTTTTGGAAACTTTTGTGTCATACAAATTCACCCCAACAAAATTTCTTACAAGAGATTGATTCTTCAGCTTAAACATTAACGAAGTTATAACTTATCATATATAATATCAGAAAAGTTTAATTAACATGAATTAATAGGATAAAAAGATACATTTAAACTCAATCATAATTTTATATTTATAACTTTTAAAGTATTAACAAGTAAAATTAACAAATTTATTATAAAATTTTTTATTATTATTCAATTATAAATTATAACTTAACACGTGTAATATCAATAATAAATAATAACTATTTAAATTTTATATTAATTATTTAACATTCTTAATAACAATGTGTTTATTAATTAATAGTGTAAATATTAATTAGCCCAATAAAGTTTAAAAACTAATTTGAGAATTTAAAAGGTATTATATTTATTTTCATCTCGTTATTTTAAATTTTTTTGTTCTTTTTTATAATACTATGTTTTGTATCAATGATTAAAGGGGTCTAGTTGGTTGGTTGAGTATAGAATATGATTTGTTATAAACCTCATATTGTCTTCAACTCCTATAAGTAGGATCAACAAAAAATATTTTTTGTATTAATTATTTTTTTAAAATATTCTTTATATAATTAAATATAACTCATACTTTTCTTTTTGTCTTTGTTATTGAAATTGATGCATAAATTTTCAACAACATTTATACTAAAAGTAAATTTATAAAAAAGGATTTAATAAGTTATTAATCAAATAATTTTATGATGCATATGTGTTTATTACAACTGGTATTTATATGATTCATATGATTGTAATAGAAGAATATCAAGTTTTTTACAATTACATTACATAAATCTTTTTTCTCATATAGAAATATTAAGAATATTACCTATATTAATCAATTTATCATTAATAATAAATTAATCAACACCCTCTTATTAATATCACATGTTAAAATAATAACTAAAATTCTCTAACTAACAAAGTCCAAATCTAAATCCAATATTATCTCTCCACTTTGCAAATTATAAAATTGAAGGAAATGAAGAATTGAACTTTGTGAAGAGAAAGAAAGAAGAGAGAGAAGCTGCGAACCTTTTCACACTAGTGCTGAAACTGTCATCGTTCTCCATTTGCATAAAGATCCCAACAACAATACAACAACACTTGAAACCGAAACACCAATCCCTCTGAAGTACGAGGTTTCTCTGTTCCGTTATCAATTCTCGTCTTCGAGGTTTGCCTTTCCCCTAGGACCCTGTTTTTCAATGTACTTGATCACTTTTCTATCAAAGTTTGTATCTTTTTCACTTCTTCTTTATTGGGTCTTTTGATTATTTGCGGGGTCCGCTTCAATTTATGTCTACCTAGGTTTGTGTTTTTACCCCGGTTTTTTCATCCCTTTTGAATACCCTTTATTTTGGATTGGTCAACTTTGTCATTTTTGTGCAATAATGGTATTTGGGTTGTCTATTTTTTCTTTTTTCTGAGAAAAAAATTGGATGTTAGATGAAGGGTTCACTTTGTGTATTTGATTGGTGTTTTGTTTTTTTGGATCACCTGTTTTGTTATGTTGTAAATTATGTGTGACAATATGGTGTTCATTTTGTTTTACTTTGATGGTGGCTTTTGTGCTATTTGATATGTAAACAGATGTTCTTTGGTTTCTTTCATGAAATTTTAGATTTGGGTGAGATATTGATTAAATTTAACTGGTGTGATCTATTAGATGACACTGGCTTTTTGGTTGTGTCTGAATATCAGTTTATTGGTCAATCAATTAGTATTAGGGCACCTGATTAACTTCAATCCAATCTGACTTTTGATTTTGTGCTAATTTTTTTTAGGAACTTGGAGAAATATGAAACCTATATCTTTTGAGACAGAATAAGTTCAGTTTTTTGACATTTTAGCATATTAATTCAATCATTATTCAGTTGGTTGGCTTAAAAAAGTTTAATGATTCAATCTAATCCAATGTAAAGTGGTTTGTATTGAATAATATTATAAGATTATCAACATTTTTTGAAGTGTTGTGGATAAGTTGCATTCCTTGGTCTATATAGAGAAAATGCTGTCATGGAAAGACATTATGATTGGTTTTATGAGTGCTTGTGGTTGCACACTTAATGTTCCAAATTATTAAATTCTTTAGTGCCTTTCTTGCATGATTTGAAACTAGATTTTCTTTTGTCTCTTACCCATGCTTTGTTGGTTCTAAAATTCAGGTACAGTTTGCATGATACATTCTCAAGTTTTCATCATCTTCATGTTTTAATTTGGAAGAATAAGGAGCACACAATTAACTACTGCAAATATATGGTTTTTCTGTAAGTGTCCTGTATCTTGTGAGTGTAAACAGCATGGAGGATATTCAATTGGATATAAGCTGGGATGATGTTGTCTGTCCCATATGCTTGGATTTTCCTCATAATAGTGTTCTTCTTCAGTGTTCATCTTATGACAAAGGATGTCGTGCTTTTGTTTGCGACACAGATCATTTGCACTCTAATTGTTTGGATCGCTTTAAAAATTCATGTGGCATGCCATCCTCTCCAGCATCTAATGAAGCTTCTGCTGGAAATACTGAAAGTAGTGATCCTGAGGAATCAAATGGTCAATGCAATCTGACATGTCCCTTGTGTAGAGGTGAGGTTTCTGGGTGGATTGTAGTTGATAAAGCTCGTGTTCATCTTGATGAGAAGAAGCGTTGTTGTGATGAGGTGCGATGTACTTTCACAGGAAGTTACTTGGAGCTACAAAAACATGCTCAAATTGAACACCCTCATGCACGCCCATCAAAAATTGATCCGGCTCGCCAGCTTGACTGGGAGAATTTTCAACAATCATCAGAGATTATAGATGTTTTGAGCACTATTCATTCAGAAATCCCCAGAGGAGTGGTTCTTGGAGATTATGTGATTGAATATGGTGATGATGATGCTAGAGATGAGTTTGAGGACTTCCCTGGAGTTGAGGGCAACTGGTGGACCTCTTGTATTCTGTACTTTGACAACTTCAGAAGATCCAGAAATAGAAGAAGAGCAAGAGTCGCTCATACAAGAAGGGATAATCGTCGTTTAAGTTATGATACTTCAAATTCTGATGAAGGTTCTGTAGCATCTGTGGAGTATGCAGATTATAGGATAGAAGAGACTGATGACGAGTTTGTTAACACTAGTGGCTCTTCAAGGGGTAGCAGTGGTTATCGCAGGTGCATACACTTTTCCTTCTTTATTCACTTTTTCCCTTTCTGTTCAGTAATATTAATGTTCTTATCATCTCATGCCTTACTATCTGGGTTGTTAAGCTTCAGAACAAAACTTGCATGCAGAACACTTTTTCACTTGTTCTTTTGCTATCATGATAAATAATTTTTTGGTGCTAAAGATAAATTTTTCTTAAGCTTAACATTTTAAAGAGGTTCCTATTTTCTAATTTTCCTCTTTTCAATTCTTACTACCCTTTGATGTTAATAAATCTAACTTTCCATTTATATGGATGGTTTCATTGCATTACTGCAAAGCATATAATTACACATAATATATTCTCATTTGAAAAAGAAACATGATCTTATTATTCATTATTCACCCGATTTGTGTGTTTCACTCAAATTTATATCAAATGTTGCAGTTGTAAATTCTGCACTACTTAGCTTTTCCTATCTATTATTTAATAGTTTTTTTTACTTGCTATTGTATTTTAAGAGAATGGTGTGCTTTTGTTACTTTTTTTTCATTTTTCAATGCTGGTCTTAAAAGCTACTTTTTGGTTTCTTTGACCATTAACGATTAGATTTTCATCTGGTTTAAGTGTGCTTGCACGTGTTACCATTTTCCTAACATTCAACCTTAGGACTGACTTAGTGTATTAGATTAAGTATTTTTCTTTTATGTTTGAAGTTTAAATTAGATTGATTGTCTCAAGTTCTATTTAGAATTTCAATATCCTTATTTCAATTATGTTATTCACAGATCCCATAGAGGCCGTTCACGCTTTTATGACAATTAGGTATGTGTTGACTGTTGACTGCTCAAGAATATCGTTTTTTTTATTGTTAAAAGAGAGTGAAGTACCATTTTATTCCTTGAAATTTGAAAGTTATAAACAGCAACAGTTAAGTCTCTGATAGAAATTCAGGCAAATTGATCCCTAATGTTTGTATTTTTTGTGCTATTTGGTCCTTGAAGCCCTGTGTAAAGCACTTTAGGGACCAAATTACACAAAAAAACAGAAACATTAGGGACTAATTTGCCAAGAGACTTAAGTGCTGATGCTTATAACTTTCAAGGCTTAAAATAGTATTTCACTATGTTAAAAGGTCCTTGTGACTTGAACTCACTGCTAAATGCTAATTGTAGATTCCCCTCTGGTTTGCAAGTACTCAGTGGTGGTACTGAATGCTGATGACTTTTTGTTCCATTATTACCTTGAAGGACTTGTGAATTTTCTCATGTTTGCAGGCATAATGTGAATTGAAGGGAAGCATAAGTCAAAGGGCATGCAAATCATTGTGTTTCACCATGCAAAGATTAAATTATTAAGCTCTCTTCTGTTGCTTTTGCCATGAGATGTGGTGATTGGAAGACTATAAATTTCATAGTTCCTTGTGGTCACATACTCAATTTCTTTTCTTTTCTTTTCTTTTTTGCTTAGCTTTACAGTCACATTTTCTGTCTGAATCTAAGGAAGTATGCTACCCATTAGAAGCCTATTAATCCCCTCATAGGCAACCATAGTGATTTAGCTAGCATTCTGCTGCTTAACTATGGAATAATGAATTTTTTTAAGAGAAGTGCTAGCAACATTCTCTAACACATTGTTTCTAACACACTCTACTAATGGTTGAAATTTACTAAAATCTACAAAATTAGGAGAGAGAAACATTAAATGAGGTGTGACACCCACCAAAAATTTGTTTTTTTTAATAAATTTCAACTAATGATAGGAGAGTGTGTTAAAAAAGAGTGTGAGAGTGAGTGTGCTGCTAGCATTTCTCTTTTTTTAATCTTATTTTCCATGTACATATAGAATATAGCTAATTGTTTGTGATATGTTAGAATAACATAAGCATAACTTTTTCGGTCACTATAAAAATATTCTATATGTTGCCTGTGTGACTTCATTATGACCATTTACAAAATTTACATTTGTAACTGTACAATTGTTGTACAAGTGGGTTTAGTTTGGTTTTATGGTTTCACTTGACTTATGTTGTAAACATATTTTAACAGAACGGTTTTCTAAAAGTTTTTGTGCAAATGTAAGAATTGTGCAAATGTAAGACAGCTAACCTAATACATGTTTGGATACATATAAAATTGATGAGTAAATTACACTAATACTTCTTGAGAGTTCATGTAACGACACAAGCATTTCTTTTCTCACTTCCCATGTAGGAGATATCAATGTAAGATTTGAGGGTGTCAATAGTGTAATGTTTTTAAATTTAAAGAAAATTTGCATAAAAAATGGGATGCGTAATTTAATGAAATAGAGGTTTTAATTTGTTTAAAATTGATTCTTCTACTATAATGTTTCAAGGAAAATTTTATAACTGAGATTAATTTGAACATATATTTCAGTTGTGTTTAATGGTTTAAATTTAAATTTATTAAAATAAATTTTAATAATTCAAAACAAATAGGCCAAGTAAGAGCTTGGTTATTTTAGCACAAATTAATTTAAAAAATGTGAGTTAAGTGACTATTAGCAGATTTTTAGAGACTAAAATTATAATAAGAAGTTAAACTTAGGAATTAAAGTGATAATTTAGAGACAGTTTTGTTATTTTATTACTCTCAGTAAATTTTAGTGTTGCTTTTTTTTTTGTTTGCATCCTATGTTTTTATTTCTGCACCTCTATACAATAATAGAACAAAAATACCATCAAGCATCATGTACTTCCGGAAGTAATTTGGATGACTTGTTCCGGATTGTTAGTTCAGATTATTAGTTATAGAGATACATTGCTTATTTACTTTCAAATAGGATTGTTAAATTTTTTTCCTAATAAGAATCAAATCAATGCTAATTGGTTGTTTGGTTTGGATTAGTAAAATTTGATTAAAAAAAGTAAGATTAAATTATGTTTGCTGTGTTTAGTATCATTTCACCTACAACTAAGACATGTAAGGAGTTTTAAAGTCTTTTCAGATTAAATTATGTTTGCTGTGTTTAGTATCATTTCACCTACAACTAAGACATGTAAGGTTTGGATTGAATTTTTAAATTTTGAATCTGTGAACCGAACCAAACTTAATCGATACAAACAAGAAAAAAATCCACACCAATTTAATTGGTTTGGTTTGGATTACCAAGTTCATCGAATCGGTTCAAACCAATAAACACTCATACTTTCAAGAAGTCTGAATATGTCAATCAAGATGAATATTTGAATATTAGAGGAGTCTGAATTGTGTAATCCAGATTTACAAATTAGCATGAATACTCTTAAATAGGTAATACGAATTTGTAAAAAAAAAACCCATCTAGATTACCGATTCATGATTCATTAAATTTGGATAAAGATGATACTGAGGTGCAATGGAAACTAGTGAATTATTTGGGTTTCCTTTTGTTGCAAATAGAAACACTTTATCACAGAAAATTATTAGAATCCTTCATAATTATGCATGAAAATGACATGACTAAAAAATGTTACTAGGAAATTCGAATATTCAAAAAGGAGATGCTCACTCCACAGTCCACATATTGAGTTTTTGTTAGAGCTATTAAAATGGGCCTACAAAATGGGTTAGATTGAATTTTAAAAAAAGACTCAAATAAAAATGAGTTTTTTTTTTTGTCCATTGACCTGATTATGTAAATGGATTAGGGCTAAGCTGGTCAAAATATAAATATAAATGCATAAATTTTAAAAATACATATTAATAATATATTGTTAAAAATATATTAAATAAAAAATATACATATAAAAGTATGTTGTATATGAAGTCAATTTATACATATTATTAATATATATATATATATATTAATAATATATATAAATTACATATAAAAGTACATTTTATGTTTACTTAATAGTATATTTTTAACAAATAAAAATTATATTGTTCTAAAATATATATTAAATTAAAATATACATATAAATATGTTTTTATGTTATTTTAAACTTATTTATGATGTGTTCTTGATTGATTTAGTATATTGTTTTGAGCTTGTATTATAAAATAAGTTCTATTTTTTTATAAACAATTGAATTTTGATTTATTTTAAAAGGTCCATTTAGACACATTTTGGCCTGACTACCCAATATAGGATCAACCTGAACTTAAAAATATGTGGCTCGTACAAATATGGGTTGGGTAAGCCCGTCCCATTTAATTTGAAAAGTATGACGAGTCAGAATCGAACCAACTCGCCCAAATTGATAGCTCTAGTTTTTGTTATTCTCACTACTTTCGAAGTTAAAATATATTTGATTAAAACTAGAAAAAATTTTAAAATTTCAATACATATTTCTAAATTTCAAGACACTACTTAATGAAAGAATTTGTGTTTTATGAATAAAAAGCTTCAAAGCATTTTTAATTGGCATCTAAGTATATATTTATCCTTTGTTTGTTTCAGATTATTTGAGAAAAAAAGACTTAACAATTTTTTTTTAGTTTAATCACACGTATTAAAGATTTAATAGATTTAAGAGATATTTTTGTTTGATAACAAATTAAAAAGAAAAGGTGATAAAAATTAATGGGTTCAAAATGGATTCCTTTGTTTAAAAATTGTAAAAGTTGTTTTTGAATAATTTTTTTTAAAAAAGTAAATCATATTTGTTTTAAAAAAGTAAACCTAGAAAACTATTTATTTTATAAATAGAATGTTTAAACAAACACATAAAAATTGATTATTTAAAAATGTTTTTTCAAGAAAAAAAACATTTAAAGAAACAAAAATGATATTTCATTTCGTTGCTCCTCATCGATAAGCAGCTTTATGGATATTAAAATAATTTTCCTATCAGGTGGCAAACGTAAGAGAGTACTGAGCAGAATTATTATATATTTTTTTATCAGATTAAAAAAATAAAAATATGTTTAAAATGTAAATTTTGTACGATTGAAGTTAAATGTAATTATTTTTTTATAAGCCAAGTTAAATTTAATTATATAGATAAAATAATTATCTTTTCACATACTTTTAATTTTTTTTTCTCTATTTTCCTCTATAACTAAACTAATGAAAATAAATTACCTTTAATCATTCCTTTCTACTTCCACCAATTCAAATAATATAAAATTTCGCGTAAAAATTATTTCAATTAATATTGTTTTTTATTTCTTCTCTCTAATTTTTCCTTTCAATTTAAGTTATGTTTTAAATTTCAATTCCATCTAACTAAACTCGTGTTCAACTGTTCATTTTATTGTGTTTGAATTAGTTTTAGCAAAATTGATTTTGGTCAAAACTTGTTTTAAAGTTATGAGATTTATGTTTGAATATTTTATTAGAAAAGTAAGTTAGGAGTAAATTTCGTGCAAGTTTGATTTTACATTCAAGAAAATTTTTAATTTTAGATGAATTTTCACAATTGGAGAAGAATGCAAAATTAATTTTGATTATATAATTGATTATGAGTTAAATTAACTTGAAATAGTTTTTGTGTTAGATGAAGAATTCTATATTAAAATTTATTTCTAACTTACTTTTATAATAAAAATATTTCAAATATAAATTATGTTTATCAAATCAACTTCAAACAAAATTAATTCTATTAAAAATCAATATTAATCAAAACATGCACTTCATGGTAAAATTATTAGTCCAAAACATAAACTAATTTAAATTATTTTAATTCAAAATCATTCTAATTTCTTCTTTATTAAGAGACCATACATATAATCATTTACCTAAAATCAATTATGATTCTAAAATTAATTTTAAAACCAAACTCGTATTCAATTCACCTTTCATTTTGATTATTCCTTTTTGAAAGAAAATTTCATGTTGATTTTTCTATAACTTCTAAAATATTAATTGATAAGTTAACAAACTTATTTATTACATGTATATCTGATTTCACGTTACAAATTTAATTCTGATCCAAAATCTAATTATACAAGTATTTTACATTGAATTTTTATCCTATCTTACATTTGTAGTAAAAACATCTAATTATAAATTAGATTATTTCAAAATCAATTTTAGTCAAAATGATGCAAAACTTTCATTCAATCAAATCAATACCAATCGGATATATATGCAAAGTTTATGCAAGTATTTAAATTTAAAAACATTAGCACTTTCCCTAAATAAATTTTTTAGGCAAATGGTTATTGTTATGCAAATTTATTTTTAAAACACTTTACATATCGCTTTTAAAAACCTTAAAAGTGCTATATGATGGAAATAAATATGCATTGCATTAAAAAAAAAAATTCAACCATGACTTTAAAAAAAATAAATGAAGTTTATGCCATGTAACATCTGATTTGCTTCCTATAATGAGAAGATTCACGAGTGAATAAATAATTATTATTTAAAAATTTAGTGATAAATTAGTATGAATTTGAAATAGCCGAAAAAAGTGAAATTATATACGGATAATAAATTATTCTTATAATCAAAATAAGTATTTTTTCATATCAATTTTTGTGCATGGTATTAAAAAATTACTTTTCAATTATTTTTTCAAAATTCTTATAATCATACTTTTCAATTATTTTAATTATTTTTTCAAAATTCTTATAATCAAAATAATTATTTTTTCATATCAATTCTTAAAAGTACTATATAAAACATTATAGGAATTTATGTGCATAGTGTTAAAAAAAATTCAAAAATTGCTTTGAGAGTTTACTCAACATCTTATTTGCCTCCTATAAAAATGAGAAAAATCACAGGAGTAAATAAATAATTATTTAAAATTTAGTGATAAATTAACATGTGTTTCAAATAGCTAAAAAAATTAAATTATTTTGATAAACAATTATGTATGAACAATTATTGTTATAATTAACTATAGTCAAAATAGATTTTTGTTTGAATCAATTTACTGAAAATCGAGTTTAAATAACTTTATTTAGATGCAAAAAAAATTAACTTCTATAGAAATATAAAAATAATTGAAAAATTGTTAAAAATATTCATACGATTAAAAAAACAACATATTTAACTAATAAAAAATTACAAAGTTAAACTGCTCAAACATATAGATGAAATTGGAAAAAAAAACTTTTCTATAGAAAACAAATTACAAAATTTAAGTACAAACTCTTAATTTAATTATGATACCGAACATATCAAACACTTTTCAAGATCATCCAATCATAAATTATTTATGAATTTTAATTTAATAATTATTATAAAAATCATTGATGCGAGATTAGATGATATCATAATGGAATGGATCTTTTTCACTTATTTTTTAACTCCTTTATTTCTTTTTAACTCTTAGAATTCTTATTTTTATTTATATGTTGTTCCCAGAGTTCACTAACATTAATTTTATTATCTATTCAACTATAGTAAGTGATTGTTTTATTAGAAATATTCTTAGCTTTTTGAAAATAGGAAACCAAATACTGATGGTGTATGAAAAGAAGATGAGTTTAATATTTATTTATATAAAGTCAGTGTAAAATAAGTTTCCGCTTGTGTCTAATTTATATAACTTTTAAAAGATTATTTGATAAAATTAATAAACTTAATATTAATATATATATATATATATATATATATATATATATATATATATAAAGGTTGATTGAATTTTAGTATAAAACTTTTTACACTTCATTAGATAAGTTTTTTTCTCAAATAAAATACTATCTAACTTATCAAAGTCTCAAGGTTGAAAAAGGAATACAATGTCTTAGAAAGGACAAGAGACTAGTTCAATTCCTCATCTCCTTTTGCAGAAGAATAAAAAAGGACCAGCAAAAATTGTAATTCCTCCTTAGTTTGAAATCAAAATTTCAACTATTTATAACCCTCTGAAAAAAAGCACCAACCAAAAGTGTCCTTATCATCCACAAGTTGATGATACCACAAACGATAAAGAAATAAGAAGAGTGTCTAATACTACTTCATTTGAAAATATGATGTCACTCTATTTTACCTTTGAATGCCTTGTGTATGATTTCATGAAATGAAGAAAATTTGAAGCTAATTCAGAAGGAAAACTTACAGAAAAAACCACCACTACACAGCACCACTTCAGTAAACTATTACTAGTAGTGAGGACTAATATGGGACATTCTTTGGCAGGTTCCGGATCACATTACTCTTCATTGCTATCTTGGTACGCATATTCTCCACTCCTGACCTATTCATTTCCTTCAGCACTTTCATTCTCACAATTTGCTCCCTTGATTGGACAGTGGTCAAACCCATGCTCCTGTACCTGATAATAAACAAAGAAAAAGAATTCACAATGACCAATGTGACTATGGTTTGGTTGAATGAAAAATCAAATGTTACTCAGTATCACGAAGAAATAGAACTCAAGGTTAGAAAGGCAAACCTTGAAGCCAACGCAGCAGTGATAGCCAAATTTGCTGGCGAGGGCCGAGGTTTCTGACGATAATAGCGCAAAAATTCACGGGAACCAAGTGTTTTGGTTGACATTCTATCACCAGATTTCCTAGTGATTATGAGCTCAGACCCACCAACAAGTTCTACATTGTTTTCCGTATCACCGGATACAACAAGCTGCTTCCCTTGTTCATCCACGTAACTGAACAAAAATAAGAAACATTTGAGATTTCATTGTATCAATAAGCCTTGTGAATTTTTTAGGGATAGGTTATAAAGATGTGGGAACTTCAAACTGAAGTAGTTGGAACTGTACTAACCTGCTGCTGTAATCATAGAACTCTTCTAACTCTGCTTCCTCCTCATCATCACCATCACCATAATGCACTTTACAGTGACTTTTTGCTTCCATATGTTTCCTGACTGCTTCCAAGCTGCTGAAAGGATAACATCGTTCGTTGCAGTACAGACACATGTAGTCCCTTTTGACCTAGAAAATGGAAAACAGAAAATTAGGACCAAACCAAACCAAACCATTTTGTTTGTTTGGGTGGGGGAACAGAAATATACCTTAAGGCCAAGATATGTGAGGAGGCCTTTTGGATCCTTCAAATACTCAACATCTGGAATGAAAAATCCATGATGCTTGTGCATGTGAACCATGCAATCTTCTATTGTTTTGTGCTCTTGATCACACATAAAGCAACATGAGGGATCTATCTCCTCAAAATCATCATCATCATCTTCATCCATGTCATCATTTTCACCATGCTCATTCACATTCAAATCAGTCATGGACTTTGCAGCACCATCAACCAAATCATCTTCAGAATCAACCTCCTCCCATTCATCTTCACTTCCTTCATTTTCAGACTTTTCTACCTCTCTTCTAGGAGGAGGAGGCCTATTCATAACACGTTGTGGAAGTGGCTTAATAATTGCCTTCTCATCTGCATTACTGGTTCCTTCAGAAGCCCGCATCATATGACCACGAGATTTAAGGTGCTCAGCATGAGCCTTAGAACTTTTATAATCCTTTCCACAAAGACCACAGCTATAAAGCATGGGGGTTTCACTCAATTTGTTTTTCTCTTGAGCAAGCATAGATTGTCTAGTCAGAAATAATGCTTCTGTCACCCCAGGAACCCCAGCCACCTATATGTATTAAAAAAATGACATTTAATATTTTCGAGGAGACAACCCAAGTTCTTCTGAAAGTATAAATGAATAGTCACCAAATCCTCCCCCTCCCAAACAATGCTTTCATGCACATGCACATATATATTAAGGGTCATATACAGTGAAAGTATGAAAGGAATATCTCATAATCATATAATCACACAAAGACGGTTTATATTATTTTAATTCATTTTAAATTTTTAATCTATGTCATCAATTACAATTATATGGTTGAAATTTGCTTCTCGCACACTCTTATCTCTTTTTTAAGCGGTTGTATGCTTATTAAACAAATCTTAATCCAGATCATCTCTTACTCTCTCATACAATCACTCATCTCACATGACATGTCTCTTGTACTTGTACAAATATATACATGTATAAGTACAACATACATTGAGTGTGTAAGTGCGTGCAATCAACCCTACTCATTTACAAGCTCAAATCAAACCTCAAGTCTGAACTCTGAATAGAACAAGATCCTGTTTGGATAAGGTACACGGAATTAAGCTTCTCCCATAACCTAAAATCAACCTATGCACTTAACTTTAATAAAAAAAACCTCTCATCTAACTTGTCCAAAAAGCTGAGGTGCATAAATTGATTTCATCTCATAAGCCAAGCCAAATTCATTTTACTTTCTAATTTTCTTCTCACAAATGCTCAAGTTTATCCAAACAGGGTCTAACAATCACTCAATGAAATATACCCTCAACAATCACTCAATGAAATGTCCACAATACATTTAATTTGAACATGCTTCATCCAACCAATCAAGCCAACCCTCACTGGAAAAACAGTCCATATCTTTTCACAATCCACCCATAACAAATCACAAGAAAAATCTCAGCAAAGAATTCAACTACCAAAATACAGCCCCTAAGAAAAAACATCACACTTCGAAAAAGAGAAAAAAAACCGAGTCAGGTAAGAAAACTAGTAACGCACATAATAACCCCACAAAGCAAGTTCGTTTTTTTAAGGACATAACAAAACCCCCATTTGTTAGCATATTCTCAAACCTCTCAATCCTGCCGGATTGAACCATAAAAAATAAAAAGGGGCAAAATTAGGGTTTAACAAAAACAAAAAAAAAAAAATCATAAAAAGGGATAATAACAACAAAAAAAAATAAAAATAATAATAATAGAAAGTGAACCTTGCGCTTGAGGTTATAGCGATGCCATTCGGATTTGTAATGGAGCTTTTGCTCTGTGTCGTCTTTGAATTCGGTGTTGCAAGCGTTGCACGTTAATCCTGGCATGGTTCGAAGAAATTGAGGACGTTGCTCTGTTTTTTTATTTCTCTTGAAATTGAAAATGCGAATCAAGGAACAGAGTACGGTGTTTATATATGTGTGTTTTTAAGGAAGAAGAATGAGGAATGGTTCGTTTTTTCGATGTCGGCGAAAGGGTGAAGAACAGAAGAAGGTTCAGTTTAGCACTCAGCGCTTGCGTCATTCACTTAGGATCCGTTTAACGTTCTTATTGGGCCTTACTTTTTTTTCCTTTTTGGGAATTTCTCTCTGCACCTATTAGACTTCTTCTTGCACCCCCACGATAAATTATGTTTATAAAAATATGTTTAAGAAGTGTAGGGGCCGAGCGGAGGGTGAGGAAAAATGGAGTGCACTAAGGGAAGGGGGTGGGCGGTGGATGGAGTAAGGGACGGCGGAGGGGATGAAGTGCAGGAGCGAGGTAGGATACTCTGGAATATCTAATCTGAATTCATTAAAATTTGGAGTAAAATGAAATCTGATCAAACCAAGTTTTATTGGATTAGATTTGTGAAAAAAATTCAGCGATCCAATCAATCTGATTAAGAGCAAATCGAATCGGATTGGATTCATGGATTACAAAGAAATTTTTTTAAAACTATTTTGTTTTTATAAAACATAGGAAATAAAATAGTACACATAAAAATTTGTAAACAAAGTATTAAAACACACAATGTTTCTTCAAAATAACATAAAATTACATCTAAAAGCAGTATATAAATGATAAAATGTAAGTCCTAAAAAAATAAAAACAATAAAAATTAATAAATCGTCATCTTCATCACCACAATAGTTAATGCATTCATTTTACAACTTTAAATCTTTAATTTGTAAATAATATTTAAATTTTAAATTGTATTGTCAATTTTGTATTTACACACACATATATATATATATATATATATATATATAAAATAAAAATATTAAACTTTAAATTGAACGGATCGGTTTATTGATCTACAAATCAAAGTTCAAATCTGTAATTGATCCATCAATAATCAAATTTAATCAGATTAGATAAGATTTGATTAAATTATGTCTGGATCAGTTCACAGATCTAATTGGATCGATCCAAATCCATGAACACCCCCACTTTTTAACAAGTTAGATTAGGTAATCCATATATTTTTATTTTTTTTTTATAGATCAGGATTATCTAATCTAGATACCTTAAAACAAGTAGGGATTAGGTTATTTGGATATTTTTGTTACAAATTCAGATTATCTAATATGGATTCATTAAAAGAATGCTTTTATAATGCAAGTTCATATTAAGTAATCTGAATTTATAAAAAAAACTCTAAAGTACTAATTTAGAGATTTACTACAAATACGGATTTGTCAAAATACAAAATAGGGATTACATAATCTGAATTTGGATTACATAATTCAAATGCTTTTAATTTTAAATGGGGTGTTCCAAGTTTAGTAATTCAGACTTATCAAAATACAAATTCGTGTTGTGCTTTCTAGATTAATTGGAATGACCATCCAAATTGACTTTTTCAACCTTATCTTTTTACAACATAAAAAACACCGATTCTAAAGATGCTCACCCCTTATTATAACTTCATTAAAAGATATGAGTGATTGATATGAACAAAGATGGGTTTCACATACTTATGGCGATCAACAACCTCAGCCTCTTGATCTTGGTAAGGAGAATCAACAACCTCACCCTCTCATATATTTTACATGAGGAAAATTTGATCATTTAGAAAAGAGGTGTAGGAAGAAAAATGAGGAATGCAAGGAGAAAAAGCCTTTTTTTCTTTTGTTTTTCTGAAGCAATAAACATTCATACTTTCTTTTTTCACCTCAAATTTTCTTTTTTCACCTGTCATAATTTAAAGTTCCTAAAATACCCTTTGTCTTTTAAGTTTTCTTATGCTTTGAAATCCTAATTTTGTGCACAGGCCACTTTAACACCCAATATGTGGAAAATTCCACAAAACTTGATTTTACTATAATATCGATTTCGAGGGCAGAGGTTGATCTGAATGTTGAGGATAACCAAATGTGTGACGTCATAGCAAAACACTATAAATTTAGTTTTTGTAAATATATTTTAATAGATAATGTTAGATAATGTGATTCATAATGTACTTTTCAATTAGCAATCATTGATCCATAATGCACATGATTACCATAATCTACCTAAAAAAAATTAAGCTTACAGATTATAAGATTTTCAGTGTACTAAATAATAATTATGGATCCTACTATCCGTAACTTTCAAAGGTTATATTATGAATTAAGAAATCTTTAAGATACATTACAGATTATAAAATCTACAATGAAAAAAGTACATTGCAAATCACAAAATCTACTATATAGTTAAACGTACATAACAAATTTAGGAAATCTGTAATATAGGTAAAAAAGCACATTAGGGATTACAAAATAAAAAAAATAGAGTTAAAAATACATTGCAGCTTACAAAATATAAAATATAGCTAAAAATGTATTACAAATTACAAAATCTGCGATATAAGATATTTTGGAAATTTTAATAAAAATCAGGAGTGCAAAAATTAAAACGCCGATAAAAAAAGAATAGACCGACACATTTTGAGGAAGAAATTATAGAAGGGAGTGTATTAGAAAATTAGTGAGTGTGGATAGCACCTCCCCCAAAGTTGTTGGCAACTTTGTCATCCAATTTGTTCGGCCCAATAAATTTTCAGTTTGCCTATCTTTTAATTTTTTTTTCTGAAAATATTTAAAAAGGTTTCAAATGTAAGTTATTTTTAATAAAAAAAATTTTAATTTAAAGGCTTTTGAGTTTTTTTTAATGTTGAGTTCCTCTTTTAAAGTTACAACCAGTTGAATCTCGCCTCTGAATTTTTTATAAATTTATGTATTCATATAATTGTAAAGTTTAATTTATTTAGTGTTTGTTTTTATAACAACTGGTGCAAAATAGGCACTCCGTGGACTTGGTGGTAGTTACTCTTTTTGTAATTTATTTTCTTAAAAAATATAAAAATGTTGTTGAAAATTAAAATAAAATATTGTAATAATTAATAATAATTGGGTAAAAATGTTTAGAAAAAATAACACCAAACATGTAATTCTCATTATAATAATTATAGATTATTTATTATTTTAATTCTTAAATTTAAAAGTATTTTTTAATTAAAAATGTGTTCTTTATTAAAAAAAAACTCTTGTAATCATGAAGATGAGACCAAACACGATAATATTATAATAGTTATAGATTATTTATTATTTTAATTTTTAGATTTTAAAGTATTTTTAAATTAATTTTTTTTATTAAAAGAAAGTAACTCTTGCGATCACAAATATGACGCTAAACATCATCATTTCCATTATAATAATTATAGATTATTGATTATTTTAATTTTTAAATTTATAAGTATTTTTTTAATTAAAAAGGTTCTCTTTATTAAAAGAAAGTAACTCTTGTAATCACAAAGCTGCACTTTTTTTATGTAGTGTTGTGTCAACAAAATCTATTCAACATTTTACTTTTGGTAACATGATATTAATATGGAGTAGGCCAATAACAATCACTAACAAGGTGAATAATTTCCTCTAACAAGGTTTGGTCTAAAGCAATGGCTCAGAAGGTAAATACTGATCCCTTTTTATAAGGTTAAGAAACACAAAGTCGCTACCACTTATATCAACTAATATTAATAAAATCTATTCAACATTAACTCTTTTGAAGGATAAAATTACATAATTGTGATATAATATTTATGTGAAATTCAAACTTAAATGTCAAAATCGCATAATTGGTATTAAATTAAAAATGAAATAAAATTCTCTTCTTTTAATTAGTATAATCATGGTATTGAGTGAGGGTTTCTTTTGGATTGTTGGAGTATTTCCTCTTGTTTAAAGTAAAAGGTGTTTTAGCTTTTTTAAACTTTGATCACAAGACTTAACTCAACTCTATAAAAAAGTTAAAAATAATTTCAAAAAAGACTTTCTAAGCTTTATAAAAATAATTGGTTATATCTTTTATTGGAGATCATCTTATGTATAGGTAGTCATTTATAAGAACTAACAAATTTATTTGTTTATTGTTTTTTAATAATGATATATATATAAACCCTTCCAATGTTTATCTATCTCTGGTTCAGAATATATAAACTCATTGAAATGTTGAACCTATTTTAAAGGCTTGAGAAGCCATGATTAGACTGCATTATACTTTTTCAATCATAAGTAGGAATAAAAGATTGTATTTTACCAATTTCTAATATATGACAACTGTAAACAGTTATGAGTTCAGAATTATTAATATCTTGACTGTGTTAATTACAACAAAGGGTGGAAGAAAATGTCCAAGGCACATAGAATAGTTGACTAATAAGATTATCTATGAGGATGTATATATTACTTGTTTAAGATTTTTGTTAAAGAAGAGTAAACAAGAAATTTAGCATGAAATTTAGAAAACTAACACTTATATTTTTCAATGAAATTTTTAGATAAATTAATCTCATAATAATTATGTTGTTAAGTAAATTTATTCTTAAAATATTTTAGATAGTATTTTTTGAAATTTGTATTTAAAACGTTTTAGAGATGGGATGTGCATAACGTTAGTAGTTATACAAAATAAAAAAAGAAAAACAAAGTTACAAATTATATAAAAACTTCAATGGAAAATAAAAAGGTTTACTCTTTACTCAAGTTTTCAAGAAATACTAATCAACATTTTATTGATGGATTTTTTTAATTATATTTATCCAATTTATCAATTAAAACATAAATGAAAATAAATATAAAATTCTTTGGTAATCTACCCTTTCGAACAAAAAATCTATATATAAGAAATTTACCTTGTCTATGTATTATTCTATTTGATCTTTTAGATGCAAATATTGCTACATGTCAATTAGGATGCCCTTTAGCCTATATGCAATACAATGTATTTTTTATAGTTGTAAATTGGATGAAGATTGAAGAGTTAGTTGTGAGGAGAGGAAAAAGCTAGTAAAAAAATGTTATATACTAATATAAATATCAATGTACTAAAAGAGATTAGTATGGAATACGCATCATGGTTTCATAGCTATATGTCAAGATGAACATATATATTTCCCCAAAAGAAAAAAAAGAATATATGCTTATGAGTGTTCCTCTTTCCCCTTCTCTTTTAATGCCCTTTTTTTTTCCCAGCCTGAGAATAAGTATACATTGCAATTGGGTATACAAGGATACCTTCACTCTCCTTTAATGCCTTATGTTGGCTATTTTAGTTCTACATTAGATGGTAGAATTTTCTTTGGCATGTAAGTAAGCAAAACATTTTTATAAGCCATTATTTTATAGTTATCAATGCCAAAGATTGATAAGGGAATTTCTTTTATCAACAAGTGTTAGTTAGTTGATTGTTTTTTTATCTATGCAAAGGACTTAAATCAACTGCATTTTCATCCCCTCTTCCTCCTTTATCTAAATTTTTTCAATTAGAACATTTTATAACTCCTATAATTAATAAGTAGTTATTTTCATTTAAGAAGGTGATGTGTTTAGAATGTATTTAAAGGCAAATGTATCTTGTGAAGAACCGGATATCAAAACCTAAATGACTGATTATAGTTTCCTATTAAATCAATTGTGATCTAATCAAATATTTAGTTTTGTTTGTGATAGAAGGAAGCAATTAAAATAAATTAAAAGTTAAGATTTAGTTAATAAAAAAGGTTTTTTTATAGGCAGTTAATAAAAAGGTTTTATGGATTAAGAATAATTGGATTTACTAACGAGTTCTGGAAAAAATGTTTGATCTTCATAATTAAATTAACTAGGTTTAAATTAATTAGTTGTAATAACAATTAAGTATACATTATCAATTCAATTGTAAAAGAAATACAATTCCTTTAAAATAAAAGAATATAAAGGAAACCAATAAATATTATAAGAGTACATAAAACACATTACAGAATAAAAATTTTTGTAAAAATTCACCTTTAAAACCATAGTAGTCTTTTCTCAGGTTTTAGATTTCAATAAATTACAACCTTCTCAAAATATAAAAAATTAAAGTAAACTAAGACAAAAAGTCCCCTTAAAAAGGATTTGGTGTGTATTTGTAGATTTTGGGCCAGAACCAATTATACATTGTGGCTACCGTTAATATGCAAAAACCATGCATAATTAAGTATACTTGTGCTAATTTCATAGGTGGTACATGTCTCTAATGTATTATCATGCTTAATTATGTATGGTTGTATTGACTTTGTGAGTGGAGTGTGTTCGTGAGCTATGACCATCTTGATCTCATAAGAGAATGTGGATAAGTAGGGATGGTAAAAATACCCATACTTATGGGTACCCATCTGAACCCGTCCCGATTTTGACGGGTATTACCTAATTTGACCGAGTATGAGTACGGGAACGGGTATGGGTATATGACTATCTGCCTCGTACCCGTACCTGTCCAGTTATAATTTTAATGATTGTATAATAATTTTAAATTTATATATTTAATTAAAAATTTTAATTCTTAAGCTTTAATTATAATTTCTTGTTATTAATTATTCTTTATATATTTAAATTAAAATATAATTAATAACATAATATATATAATTTATTTAATACTAAATAAGTAAATTTAAGTTGTAAAAAATAATATGACGGATATTCGCAGGTATACCCGAACCCCAAAATACCCGACCGGGATGGAGATGAGGATTAAAATTTCATACCCGCTATTCTTATTCCCGAACCTGAACCCGAACTCACCCCATACTTTGTGGGAACGGGGACGGGAAGGGTCAAACTCGCACCACCCCCGTCCCGTTGTCATCCCTATAGATAAGTATGCATTGCTGTATATAATTAAGCACAACTATGCTTCTTTATAATTTTGGTCAACTTATTTATTTTCTCACTATTTTTATCGTTCTTCCTTTCTAGAGACATTTTGCAAAAATTCTAGAAATTAACTTAAAATTCAAATAAGCAACACAAAAGTAAGATACTTAAGTATAAATGCTGGCATAAAATAATAGCACGAAAAGAAAAGAGTTTATTAGAAGGGCAAAATTAATGGAAATATGAGACGTTTGAATGCAAATTGGTAATTTTGATTAGTTATGTTGGTTTATGCCTTACAAGTCATAACACATGTATTACACTATTACCAATAATAAAGGAACAATCAAAGTCATGCTCACAAGTAACAACAGATCACTTTGTGAACCACACTAATTGGAACTCATTTAACTTTTTATTTTTATTTTTATTTTGTAGGAGGGTGATTATTTTTTTTCATTCAGTCTACATTCTGAAAACTCCAGCCCAAATTTTTATCAGTGATGACTCAACTTGGTCAACAGAATTTGTTAAATTAAGCTTGTCTTAACAAACTGTTAGCTCAAATGCAGCTATGATAATGAATTAGCTTTTGAAATAAACAAATGCCTAATTAAAACAGTAGTGGTGTATGAGGAGTTATAAGGTTGGTTTAGTAACAATGACTACATGTATGGAAAAGGTGAAAGGAAAGGTTGTGAGTTCGAATTCTTTTACTAACAAAACTGACATATTAACAACTAACATTTGCCTATAAAATACATAGTAGTGTGTGAAGAAGGTATGCTAGCATGGAGTTGCATTTGCTTGTTGACCAGCACATGATTTGACATTTAATTTTCAAAATGATGGCTATAAATAAGAAAACTAAAAATGATCAATGATATAGAATGATTTTTTAGGTGGAAAATAGTCATATTCCATTGAGGTCTAGATCTGAAAAAAAATCAATTCTCACTGTAGGGGGTGTGATTTTTTCCCTAACATTAATACATGCTAGTTGCAAACAAGTTGCACGTGAAGGAGAATGATCAATCGCACTAGAAGTAGATAGCCAGAAATGGAAAACAATAACACAAGAAAGTTATAACCATAGGGCTTTCTGGAAAAGTGAACACCACATCTCATGGGAAGGCTATGTTGGTTCTCTTTTCTACTTTCTCTTTTGGCATTCCTTTTTGTGTTTCATTTAGCTTTGTCTTTGTCTCTTTTGGCTTATTCTCTCATATTCTCTTGTATATTACCTTCCTTTTTAATGAAATTTCTTTTCCTATCAGAAAAAAATAGGTAGCACAACCACTAAGATCCTTGGTGTGACAAGAAAAAAAAAATGACAAGGAACCATGAATGTGGGAACAATAATTTTTTGGTGGTGTGAAGACAAAGAATGAGAGAAATCCTAGTGAAGAAATGCAGTTGCTAATTTTAGAGGAACCAAGGAATTGTGTTGCCTCTTTGATACCCTTTTGGCATATTAGGAATTTGATTCCAGATTAAATTGTAATACAATTAGTATAAGAAAAATGCTAACAATATTTCTTTAGTATTCTCCTTAGTATTAATAAGAATTTTATTAAAAATTACAAATTTTGACTTATGTTTCATTTAATGAGGCTTTTCTTTCGTTTAGAAATGAAAGTCATAATAATTTATAATTTTTAATAAATTTTAATCAATAATATAGAATATAAAAAAAGTGTTAACATTTCTTTTAGTACAAACTTCAACCATCAGCTTTGTTACTTAACTCAATTAATCTCTTTAACATTTTTTTTTTGTTGAAAGATTAATCTCTTTAACATATTGAATGACATGACATTCTGATAATTTTAATTTTTTTACCCAGAAAATTTGTTGATAATTTATCATATGAATGGCTAATTACCAATGCTTAATTTAGAAATATAAAATTGGAGTACCTATGAATTTCAATAAAAAAAAGTTAAGAGTAATAAGGAGAAATGACATAATTTTTTTTATAAAGTGAAATTAACTTATGCTTAAAATAAGATTAGTATTTTTTTATAAAACACATATATCCTTTACTTGAAAGCAATTTTGTTGAGTGTTGTGAGATTTTGACAAATTCTCCCTTTTGAATATTTAACATATTTGTATATATTTAGAGTTAGACTGAAAGTGCTAGTTGATCCACAGACTTGGTAATAATGATAACTAAAATTAAAATTAGCATTTAGAATAATATTATAATATCTCTATTTTTTTCTTTTTCTATAAATGCATATGAAAAATTATCCAAAATGGGCCAAAATAAATTTCTGAACCTTGTATCTACTAAGAGTTTCCTATTCTGAGTCATGATCATGAACTGAATGAATGAATTGTTGGAGTATGAATTGTGCTGTATGAATAATTATTTTAGAAGATAATTGGGATTCTGCTGGCAGAATTTGCGGCAATGGTTTCCCAATTCCTTTGTAGTTACATTCATCCCCTGACAATTAAATCACCCTTTGTCATTCTTTACTTTTGGAAAAAAATTATCTAAATAAAGAAATGTCTTTGCCCATTGTAGTCATGTTCACAAAGCAAATTCACATAAAATAAAACTTTTGTGTTATTTTTTGTTAGTTTTTGCTAGAGCCATCAAAATGAGGTGAAACTCATTGACTAATACGTCTCACTATGAATACAGGTCGGAATGGGTCAAAAAGTAAGAGATTTGTGTTATAATGACGAAAACATGATATGACTCACTTAGGACCCGGTCTATACGGGTTCAACTCGAGTGAGTTAATAAGTCCGTATTGAACCCACTTTTAATTATGTTTTATTTTAATTATAAATTTGTACTTTATATAATCATTTTTTGAATTTTAAATTATTATATTACATAATCAAATAGAAAATAATTTTTCTTAATTTTAAATAAAGACTTATTAAATAGTTAATTTTGAAATTTTTAAAAGATTTATTTTTTAAAAAATAAATTTTTAGTTTTTGGTGGGTTAGTGGGTTAACCCTTATAACCACCAACCCATGATAGGTCGGACCAGACCAGTAGATTGAGCAAGAAAAGACAAAGGAACCAGGTTGAATTAATCCGTTTTTCTAATGAGTTAAGATGACTTGAGCCAACTCGTTTTGACAATTCTATTCTTCGTCCATCATATTTAGATAAAAATCACTTTCAAATTTCCATGATAAATATCTTCATAGTTGGAGGAAAATTTTATGCATCTAAAGAGTTATAAGTTTTGAAATTTTAATGTGATCCTAACAATGTTTCCAAGTTAACAAATGAAACACCATGATTTTTGCATAAATTTTGCGGTCAATAAATACATAACAAGACCATGATTTGATGCATATAAATTTTTGTGATTGGGAGCCATGAGACCACTCAATCCTTACTTCTACATTTTACTCTCAAATTCTACACATCACATACCAACATGATTTTTCAAGACGAATCTGCACTTGCTAAGATAACATGGAATAGTGCAAATTTAACTCAGGTGACTTGCATTGGGAGACATCTCTCCCTTGACCATAGATCTAAAACTTTATGGTCAATTTCTAGTGAATTTTGAAATATTTACCACATTTTCCTTTTCTATTTTTATGTAAACTAACATCCTTTTCAATTTAATGTATCATTGAAACATATCCTACATCTGAACTTGAATCAATGATTGAAAAAGCTGATTCAGACCTTCACTAGAAATGTCTTTATTTATTTCTTTTCTTGGTGTTGTTATATATTGGGTTACAAAATTTTTATGTGGGCTTTGTGGCCTGCACAACCGTGTTTTCTTTCTGAAGAACTATCTTGGGCTCTGTTTGGATTAGATTATGATGCAGAATTGTTGATTTTGAATGATTTTAGAAAGAAAAACATTACTCATTTAGTTGATTAAACAGAGTAAGTTGCTGTTGTAACCTTCTGTCACTAGACAAAAATAAAAATAGAAACATGTTCTAAATTGACATTTGATGTCTTTTTACCGGCTTGATCTTTTGTGCATTTTAGTTAAATAACTAACTATAAATAAAAATATTTTTTTATAGTCAAATGTTAATAGTTAATATGTTAGTTTTTGTTAGTGAAGGGATTCGAACTAGGAGTGACAATGGATTGGGGCGAGTACAGATAGTGCTTATCAATGCCTATCCTGCGATAAAATATTCCTACCCACTACTCACTTAAAACCCAATGGATATTCGTCATAAAAATACTCGGGAGTACCCACAAATATTATTTTTTACCTAAAGTTTATCAAACAAAAATTTGTTTGTTGAAAAATTTAGAAATAAAATTATATTAAGTAAATTTCTACAAGATTAATTGGATCTAAAAATATATTAATATATATATAATATTCACCTTAAAATCTTGAAATTTTAATAAAAAATAATTCTAATATTCATTTTTTTATAAAAAACGTAATATTGATAACAATAAAATTTGACTATTTATATTTTAAGTTGATTTATTTAACAAAAATATTATTTTCTTTAAATTAAATATGTCGCATTTTAATTTAATGGTAAAATACCAACTGGTAGGTGTCTGTTGAGGAGCAGGTAAAAAAAAATTCGTACACATTTAAATTACTTATGCAGGTATTTTCACGAGTTTAATTCGTGAGTATTCGTGAGCGCAAATTTTTTTGTCATCCATAATTTGAACTCACAACCTCTCTCTCCACATCTCTTCACTTAACCACCAAGACCAACCTTATAACTTTTAAAAATAATTTTTTTTTATTTCTATAAATACAATTTTAAATCCTTTTTACTATGTTGTATGTTAATTTTACCTCTTTGGCATGATATTTTAAAAACCAAGCTTAGAAAAATTAATTTTGTTTCAAGGTAATAAAGTACTTTTAAAATCTAAATACGGGAGTGTCTTAATTTTTGGTGGTCATATACTTCCATATATGCTTAGTGTTAGAAAAAAAGTTCGGTAAGATGCTTAGAATTAATTCTGTTCATGTTTTAAGTTAAATTTTTTTAACTTATCTCCAAATTAGTTTTAGTTACTGCAAATACGTCTTTCTTTACCCAAAAGTTAATCAAATTTGTTACTGTTTAATTAGCGTCACTATCATAATTCTAATTACAAGGGAGAAAGACTAGACTGAAAGTCCAAATTGGCCTAGCTATGGCTATGAAATACGTTTTTTTTTTTTTTTATTTTGTGTACATTCTAAAATTGTGTATATTGTTACCCTTTGAGATGATTAGAATATTATTAAAGTGATACTTTAAGAAAACAACCAAGAAAAAGTGACATGTTGGTGTGGCAGTCACAATCAACCCTAGCTAACAACACGTGAAAATGGCACTGACAATTTGGTTAACAAGGAAACAAGTTTCATGTCACTAAGTAAATTAAAAAAATAAAAGAAACCCAAAATGGAAAAAAGTCAGAAAGAGACTACAAAATAACACCAAAGATGTGAAAAAAAAAGGGTAAGAAAACATGCATAGATCAGGTTTACCATTTGACCTTGTGGATGGCCAAACCATAGAATCAATAATCATGAAAACTTTTGTGATTAGTGAGTTGAGTATTGTGTATAGAAAAAAGTAATTGAGAGAAAAGATTAATTGTACTAATAACATGATTATAAAAGATAAGTAAAAAATCTCTCTCCTCCCCCACAAATAAAATGATGAATTTGGATACGTATCTTTAACCTTTGTCATGGTATGTGAGATTGTGTGGTTCATAGAGAAACAAGAAATATTAGAAGACTCTTAGGCAAGGAAATTTCTGGTGTTGAATTGAATTGAACATCCCCTAGGTATGGTCTTCACATGCATGTTTTTAGTATATATATATGTCATTATCTTTTGCATGATGTATAATAATGCAGATTATAATGATTTCAATGCTTTGAGAAGACGTACACTACAAAATTTTCTTCACCATCACTTCCCACTAAGAGAGCAAAAGGCCAAGTGAAATAGGACTTACCAAATCACCAAAGCACTTTTATAGCTTTAGTGGGATTTTAGGCCTTAGTGGGTTTTTGTGGATTGTCATAGAAATTATTATGACCCTTATGACTCTCTCTCTCTCACACAAACATTGACACCACCAAACCAACATGCCTAAGATTTAGATTCTTGTGTGATATAAAAAGTGACACTTTCACTAGCAAAATGGTCCACACCTTAATGGTGCTGGACCTGTTTGTGTGCAACCCTAATAGTATGTATTTGACAACCTCACATGGGACTTAGACCACACATCCACAAGACCCTATATCCTTTCTCTTTCAAGTGTCTGTGCATCATGGAGGGCTATTATGTTCTTGGAAATAAATAAAGGCATGGCTAATTTGAGAGGCAACTTTCACATAATGTAGTTATCAGCGTGCAATTGTTCTAACTTCATAGCTAGTCTTGCATTCAAGTTTTAGATATGTAACTGTGAAAAAAACATAGTAAACAGTTATTTTGTCTGTTTCGAATATGATTGTTTTTTATAGATGATAAAATTCACCTTATAGAACTTAATAAGTAGTTATGGTTGTATGAAAACATAGTTTCAAGTGTTTTAGTATTTAAAAACTAAAAAACTTATTTGATTAGTGTTTTTTTAAAATAATTTTTAAAAACAGTTTTGATTTTTTAGTTTTCAAAAATTAAAAAAAGAGAACAATTGTAAGTAATTTTGTATTTTTGTTTTGAAAACTTAAAATATAAGGAAAATAGGTTGTCTTTTGCTTTTTATTAATGTCATTTCCATAAATATGAACAAGTTTTTCATTTCTACATCTTTAAATTAGTTTTCAAACAATACTTACCAAATAAGATTTTTTTTCTCTTCTTTCAAAAACCAATTCTTGAAAACTATTTTTCAAAGCTAAAAAATAAAACTAAGTCAATCAACCTCTTAGTCTCACGGTCAAGTCTCGCATTAAAGTCTTGGACATACAATTGTGTAAATTCTAAAAAAAGGAAGAATTTTATTATCCATAATGATCTTGTTTGATTTTTTTATAAGTCAAATATTATATGCTAATGTGTTATTTTTGTTAGTGGAAGAATTCAAACTCACAACCTTATAACTTCTGCCAAATGTTAGTTATTAATTTTGTTTAATGGAGAGATTCTAATTCACATCTCTTTCTACCTCTTCTCTTCATACATGAAATTTCTTATTAAATTAACATATTAATGATCTTGTCCGATTTGAACAAGATGATTGTTTTTAATGGATAATACTTGTGGTGAAGAGTGTAGACCAAAACTTTCACATAATGCAACAACAACATGAATGTACAGTGGTACTAGTAATTGACACCATCAAATAATGTTTTCACTTTGTCAAAATTGTTATTTGTCTCGTGTATAGTGCTTTTCCATCTTGTGACTACTCACTCACGAACTTCACCACACATGTTGTACTTTTGGGCTTTCGTGATAGTGAAAGTGCTTCTCTTCTCGTGATAAATCTAATAACTCTCACAGCCAAAAGGGTTGAATTCACATCTTGTTCCTAATAAAAGGGTATTGGCTAAGCTCACCACATAACACAAGAACAAAACAATTGAGAGAGAATGATACATTTTTAAGAAGTAATAATAATAAAAAAAAAAAGAATCAAAGAGACAAAAAAGTTATTTCAATTCCTTGAATGTTGTGTTTGTAATCTCCTTAAGGTAGAAGCAAAAATGTTAACCACTTAACCAGTACTGTAAAAGTAGAAATAAATATTCATACATAATTATTAAATCATTTCAGTCACTTAAAATTTTTATTATATACTTAAAACATTAATTAAATGCCTCTATTTGGTGTTTACTAATTTATATGTCAATTTTAATTAATATTTTTAAGACATAGTTAATAAATCATTTAATCATTCAATATGTGGATAAAATTTCATAGAATTGTTTTAATAAATAATTTCAAATTTGATTCCTAAATATGTAATTCATTTATTATTAAAGTTAATGAGGAAATTAAGCTTGGAGTCGGAGGGAAAAAGTTTATTTATTTACATTGTGGAACTCATTTAAGACTTACTATTGGAATTATTTCTAAAAAAAAAATAAATTTAAAGCTTAGGGTTCAGTTCATTGAATATATTTTTAGGAAGATTTTTATTAAATGAAAATGATTTCAAGAGTTTCTATCATATAGTTGAGACACATGCTTTTATCTTAATTCTTATATATTGAATATTTATTTTTTTATAATTTATATTCAAATATACTTTTAACTTAATTTAACAACTAGTTCAAAAATAAAAATTATCGACTGTCTCAAATTACTATCGTTTTAGTATACTAGATTTGGTAACTATTAATGTTTTTTTTAATTATTTTCAAATTTATTCGTAAATTGAAATTTAATATTTTCTTAAAATAAATTACCACTATATAGTTAAAAAGAAATTTGTATCACAATATAAATTTATTAAATTATTTATTATAAATCTATAATATAATTTTTATTTTCCAAATTTTTATTTATTATAAATTTTAAAATTTATGCTTAGAATTAATTTATTTAAATATCTTAAAAATTTTAATAGTCTGTATTATAACATAGTTTACATTATCATTTAATTAATATTTATTTTTGATATTATTGTTTAGATAAAATTAAAAAATTTACAATAATAGTAATTTACTATGAGATAGCAGTAAAAAATTAGTTTACTTTTTTTTATAAGCTAAAAAATTTTATTATAAAATTTTATGAAAGTATAAGAAATGCTCTCCACACACAATCAATAGAATATGATACAAGTTCATAAAGAAAAGAAAACTAACATAATCACTCAATACAGTAGGAAGAAATACATGATTTTTCTCTTTTTAAATCCTTAAAATTACTTATATCAAACTCAATTTATCTAATAGGATGCAATGCATAGTAAATTACACTTGGATAAATAAATGAAACAAGGATAATTAATGTATTTTTTATAAAGAGAAATGAAAAGATAAAAAATTTAAATTAAAACAAAAAAATAAAAAAATAAATTTTTTCACATAATATTACTGTCCATTTTATAGTATTTTCATCTATATTTCAGTCCAACCAAACAGTGCTGAAATTAAGCCATCATTTGAACAAAGAAGTGTTAGGTTTCTCTCTTTTGATTTGGGATAGATATGATGGAAGCAGAAAAAAGAGTTTAGACTTTAATTAAAAAGGGTTGGCTAAGAGAAGTTTCTGCAATCCCATCAAAAGTGATGGGTAGTTATCAATATCCAATAATCCAATATCCATTGTGATATGTGCTGCAAAATCATAGTCTTTTTAGCAAATCAATGTGGGGTGATTCCAAAAGTACTGTTTTTCAAGTGTCATAAACAGGGACACTTGCCAAACCCTCTTGTGTGAGAGTCAGGGCCTTTTCACTATTAATTGCACCATCTATCCTCACGGATCAATGTGGGGCAAGGATGACCCTTCCTTCCACCTTCTTCATTTTTTAATATATACATAATAATAGGTGGTTTTTTTTATTAATTATTACCTATTTTTATTTTTTACTTTTATACTTAACCATTTTTTATATTTACAATTTGTATATGTCATTAATAATCTTTCATTTTTTATGTTCTTGAAAGCTGATTTTGAAATCAAAATTTGATTTTGAAAAGATTAAACATGGGAGAAAAGAAATTGATCTTCGAGTAAAAATTTTGTTTTTCTACAAGGGCAAGCAAGATCAACTCAAATAATAATTTTTTTATTATCTTTCTTTTCAAACCAATATCTAAGAACAAATATTATGGGGTCCACAAAAAATATTCTAAGATTACAAAATGGGATATTCGATTAGAGTAAAAAATGGAATAAAATTTTTAAATTGTGGGATCGACAAAAAATGAGTTAAGATAAAAAAAAACTTTATCTTCTGTGAATGTTCCTGAAGACTAATCTTGAAGCCAATATATGATCTTGACAAGATTAACCAATGGTGAAAAATAGTTGATATTTAGGTGGAGATCTTATTCTTCTACAAGATTAGCCCAATTTAAAAAAAAATAAATTAATGTCTCTCTCCTCAACCCAATATTCATGAACAAATATTATGGGGTTTACTAAACGTGTTCTAAAATCATAAAATGTGATTTTTTATTGGAGAAAAAAATAAAAAAATCTTTAAGATAATATGATATTGTCGGGTTTACTAAGAATGAGCTAAATGAAAATCCTGATTTTCCAGTAGAGATTAAGTTCATGACATTTGTTAATTTTTTTCTCAACATTTATGTATGAAAATCAAAATAAAGGTAGTACCTTTTTTAAAATAAAAAAAATAAAGGATTAAGTACCAAAATAAAAAAATAAAGGTTAAGAATAAAAAAAAATAAAGATTATATATTAAAACTAAAATATTTTGTTTTATAAGTACCAAACAATCATGCAATGAAAATACTAATTAATAGGTTAAACTACTTTTTTGTCACTTAATTAGTTCAGTAGCTACAATTTAGTCCCTTTATTATTAAAAACTTTTACTTTTCAAATTATGTTCAAATGTGACTGTTTTGCCAACTTCATCTAAGTCATTAACTTTTAAATAAGGGATTAAATTAGGTCGTTTTATATTTTGAAAGAAGATAAAAAAACTTATATTAAAAAATAAGGGAGTTAATTCAATATTTTAAAAAAAGGTGTAAATTGAATCAATTTTATAAAATAAGGGACTAAATTAATTTTTTAAAAAATAAAGTTATCAAATTGTGGAGTGGACGATAAATTCTCTCTCGAATATTTCATGTAGGTATATACCTAAGATTCAAACTTTTGTCAGTTGATCTATTAGTGGTTTAACCATTTTTATTTTAGACTTACATCGTCTTTTTGTACCTATAAAATAGAGGTATTTTGATTGTCTAACCTAATTTTATTTTGGTATGCAATCTTTATTTTTTATTGATACCTAATAATTGTTTTAGAAAAGATACTTATCTTGGATTTACGTGGGTGCCAAGTCAACAATCATAAATGACCATGAAACCTCTATTAGCCATATCATTAATTAATGAAAAATCCCTTGCAATAGATATCTATAGGAGGATCACTACATCTCTTAAATATATTCTTATTTTAGATTGATCTCATTCTTTTTAAGTGTGAGGTTGTGACAACTAATCTCAATAATTATATTTTAAGAAAAAAAAGGGGTAAAAATGAAGAGTAAATTTATTATACGTGTGTATTTTAAAAGGAGTAAGATAATAAGTTATCTCTATAACCATTTTAAAATACATTTAAAGTGGAATGCCAATTTATTGCTTCTAAAATTCAAGTATGTAAGTTACCATATGCTTATAAAATTTGTTAACTTTCCCCCTCTTATGTTTTAGAAGAAGTAATAATTAGTAAGTTACAACTACAAATATTTTAAAAATTCTATTTTTTATTTTTTTAATTTATTTTTTATAACTACATAATTTATTCCATATTTTTTATGTGTTTTTATTTTCTTATTATTATGTTAGCATTTAAAAGTGTGTTAGCATAAGATTTAAAAGAGTATTAATATAAAGTTTTTTAAACATGTTTTAGTATAATGTTTTAATTTTTTAAAAAAATTATTAAAAATAATAAAATTGAATCTAACTCAATCTTATAAAACCAGTTTGTAAAGTGAAGTTTATATATCATTATATATTTTTATTTAGTTATATTATTAGCCCATAGGGATTTTTAACACTAATATAAGAAATAAAAAATTAAAATAATATATAATTTAATAAAAATTGAAGAAATATTATTGGAAATTGATTAAATTTCTTTGATATAGTAATAATTGTACTGCACAGAAAGCAGTTATAGCAATCGGGAAGAGGAAACAACTGCGTCTGATACATCGATCTTAACATAATCACATGTATTGAAATTGATATCAGGCTACTCATAAATAGTACCATTGTAGTGTATTTATATACAAGCACGCTTTTCGTTGTCATACTATACCACTGTTTTTATAGCATTACAAAAAGAGTTTAATTTAAATTACTAGTTAATAAAGTAAACAAATTTAGAATAAATCACAGTGTATATAAATTAAACTCTTAAAAAATATTAGTTTTATAAAATATATTTTTCTTTACAAGTTATATTTTTGATAAAAAAAATAAAATAATTATATGATGATTGATGCTCACCCGTTATCTTTATCATTATCTATCGTTGATCATCTATTACTATTGTCATGCATGGATATCTAACTATTACACAGACCTTTCATTTTTTGTTACAATATTTGGTAGCCAGTCATGAGTAGGAATGACAACAGGTCGGGGCAGGCAAGGTAATGGTTACCCGCCACTCGACCCGTTACAAAAATTCATCACCCGTTACCCGTTATAGAAATATCTGTGAGTATTCATGGACACCCATGAATATTTTTAAAAAAATAATTTTTTTAAAATTAAATATTTTTTTATAAGAATTTTTATCAAATAAATCATTTATTTTTTGAAAAATCTAGAATAAAATTATACTAGTTTTTACAAGATTAATTAGATCTAAAAGTAGATTAATATAATATATTATAAAAAAATATTTAATACAAACAAAATCTTTATTTTATATTATTGGCATTTTTATAATAAATAATTTTATTAACTATGAAGTTTTTATAAAAAACTAAAATTGATATCAATAAATTTTGATAATTAATATTTTAATTTGATTTATTTTTCAAAAAATATTATATTTTTTAACTTATATATATATATATTATTATTTTAGTTAGCAGATAGCGAGTACCTGCGGGTACGGGTACTATGATACCCGTACCCATGCCCGTTAAGGAGCGGGTAGAAAAAAGTCCGTACTCGCAGGTGGCGGATACCCATTTATACTATCTGTGTAGATATTTTTGCGGATTTTATTTATGGGTATTCGCGGACGCGGATTTTTTTGCAATCCTTAGTCATTAGGTATCCCTACTGGATGCAATTGTTAGTTTAACTAAAATGGATGTTGGTTTAAATTTTTAGTTATTTTCAATACAATTTCTACTCATTTTGAAAAATAATAAAAATTTGTTTTAACATTTTTATTTCTACTTTTGATTAAACTTGTTGCTTATTGTCATTTTCCACTATTGTCGATTGTCACCATCAATTATTAGTCACCAACTACACTTAATCATCAACCACCACCACCAATTGATGATGTCGTTAATTTCCAGTTGCTATTGTCAACCATTGTTTTCAATGGTAGTCTTTGGTAGTTAGTTATTGATGATTGACACTAGTCGCCCCATCAATCTCCACCACTAACACATTGTCCACAACCACTGTAGTTTCCACTAGTCTCTATCTGATCATCGACCACTACTAGTAACCAACAATGTTAAGATGTTGTTATCAATTTGTAGTTGTTGTTATCGATTTTCGACTGTCATTGTTAGTCATCACAGAGAAAGAAATCGATGAATATTTTAAAATTTGAAAAAAAAAATATTGTTTCTATAAATTTAAAAACTAAAAATCAAAACTATTTTTTATTTTTATAATTAAAAAATTTAAAATAAAAAATCACCACAAACGGATCTTAAAAAACTTTACACAATGTTAGCAAAATAGTATTAAAATACTTGTTCTAATTATATACTCCTATCCCTTTCATATGAAGTATATATTCAATACTATAATTTGTTTCTTATAAAAAAAACAACAATGACACTATTTTTTATTATTAATAAATTTATTTAAACCATAAAGTTTAAAAAAATCAGCAAATAAAATGAAAAACTCACATAATATCATTTTTAATAAATGCAACTAATAAAAAACAGTATTCTTCATCTCCAAATTAAATATCATCATAAATTGCTTTATACAAATCAAGAAAAAATTATATATAAATATAATAAAATAGTAATTTAATAAAACTTACCTTAATATTAATATTACATTAAAAATTAAAGTGACATTATTGAACATATGAAGTAAAAAAATTAATTAATATTACATTAAAAGTCAAATATAATAATTTTTTGTTTTAAATAGGAAACTTATTTTAACATTGATGGGGTATCTTCTAAAACCACTAGCAATATTTCTCTTCAACTATGATCAACTTGGCACTCTAGCTAGGCAATTGTGACCATTGCATTTACATATTCTGACATTCCATTTAAGTGGCTCAAAAATAGAGACCACATAGGGAACATTTATGGGACAAATACCCTAATTACTAAGGCATCCCCAAAAGCCAGGGATCACTTCATTGTTATAGCATGCATAGTAGTGTATATCCATACAAAATAACATACGACAAATGCAAAATGGTCACTCAATTAATGCATGTGAACCATCGCATCTATGCACATAGGACTCACCATTTTCGTTGAATCTCAACCACTACTACGTTGCACAATTTTGTTCCATCATTGCAACAAGTGCTACCTCATCTTTTTCTTCTTTTCAAGCATATATGGTCAAAAGTACTCACTTATATGAAGCATGCGGCATAGAAAACAACATTGACTTGAGTCTAAGAAAAATTAAAGCCTCTCATTGAGTTTTGACTATTCCTCTCAATTGTACCATTTCTTTAATTTGAGTTTACGTTGTTCAGAAGGATAAACAAATGTTGCAGCTGAAACAACACAAATTATTATCACTGTCCTTTTTTTTTTTTTAAGAGAATACTAATCAAATGCATTGGTTAAGAAATTAGAAGAAGAAGAAAAACTTTGATACGCAAAATTTTGTTTACCTGTGATTTTGTTTTGTGTTTACATATAATTTTTAATAAAAGTTTTCTTTTTTATTCTTTATTAGGTACTTGGTAACAAGATTTTTTTATTATTATTAAATGAGATAAAAAAAGTCATGCACTAATAGTATAAGGTATTTTACCATTATTTAATCACAACTATTAATATGTATACATTTTGTTTAATTGGTATCACTGGTGTAAAAAAGTTTTATATTGATGTTTAATTATAACTCTTTATATATATATATATATATATATATATATATATAGTAAAGTCAACAAACTTACTATAAATAAAGAATTGTAATTGAATATCGGTGTAAACTTTTTTACACTGATATTACATACTAATTAAATTTAAGTTTTGTTTGTTGATTTTACCAATAAATTTTTTAAATATTATATAAATAGTGAGTTGTGATGATTGAAGTTGTCGTGCATTATCTTTAATTTCTATTGGGCTTAATTACATTTTATATTTCTTTTAATTTTTGACATTTTATTCTCTTGTTTTTAAATCATAACATTGCGTTCTTGAAATTGTTGAATTTGTGTCCAACTTTTATTGGATTCATGTTATCTGTCAATTAGTGTTTGTTTGACAACAATTTTATAAAATTATTTTAAGTATTTTGGTATTTAAAAAATTAAAAAAATTTATTTAGGTAATGTTTTCTTAAAACAGTTCTGATTTTTTAGTTTTTAAAAACTAAAACAGAGATACAACTATAAATAGTTTTATTTTTCAGTTTTCTATTTTTGTTTTGAAAACTCAAAATATAATAAAAATATGTTGTTTTTTATTTTAATTAATAACATTTTTATAAATATAAACATGTTTTTTTCATTTTCACATATTTAAAATAATTTTCAAATAACACTTACCAAACAAGTTTTTTTTTCTTTTCTTTTAAAAAACAGTTTTTAAAAGCTATTTTTAGTTCTCTTTTTAAAAACTAAAAAGTAAAACCAAAAGAATCTAAGTCCTTACTCTTGTCTCTTCAATTTGTTTCAGAATATTAGTGTTTAATGTGAATAAATAAAAATAGGAAAAGGTTTCAATTAGATTTTTTTTTTCTACTGTAAACCTATCTCAAATACCTTTTTCAATGGACTTTTAATAGAAGGAAACCACCTTTGACAATTGTTGTTCACAAGTCGATCTTAATTAAACAATCATCATAAACAGCCGCAATTATGGAACAAGAAAGATTAAGTATTCGATTAAATATTTGCTACTATTATTTTATTTTTTTTTTTACCAAATATTAATTTGATTAGTACGTAAGGTTAGTTTTTGTTAGTTGAGGATAATTCATAACTTTTTTTCATTTTTCATCTTTGTTAATTAACAGATTCACCTTATATTTTCTGTTACTGTTTCATTACTTTTTAATATTTAAAATATTCTCCATTCTCAAACCTTAAAAAAAATCTATGATTCTAACTCTATTGAATAGGATATACACGAGTTATAAACTCTTATGAGATGTTGGAATCCTATAAATAAAGAAAAAACGTAACCCATGCTCCCAAAATTCCTTCTTTTGTTTTGTATTTTGAAAAACGAATAAAGCCTTTCTTCCATGCTCTCAAGATTCCATCATAATAAAAACAGAAGAGAATTTAACCCAACAAAGCTTTGCTTTTCTTTTTTCTTCACGTACTTTTTGTCTCAAAAGAAGCGTGGTTCCTAGTAAAGAAAAAAAAAATAATAATTTAACAAAAATTAATCTTAATCTTAATATTATATTGAAAAACTAAAATAACATTATTATATTAAAAAATTAATACGACACTTAGTACATCTCTAATGAGAATTCCTTCTGTGTTTCTTAGAAAAAAAAAACGATTTCTCAATAAGAAACCTACAGGAGGAGGTTTTTTTCACAAGTTTCTTTTATAAAAAACCATTTTTAATCTTAAATTATATTTATCTCATAATCACAAATCAATTATAATTAAATCATATAAAAAATATAAAAATGTAAGTTTTGAAGTCATAAAATACATTAAGAAACATACTTAGAAATCTTCATTAGATATGTTTATTTTGAGAACGAAGAATATCAAATTTCAAATAAAAGAAAATTATAAACTTCAATTTCGTTTTCCTTATCACTTACATACTCTTAAGTTATTCAAGTAAAGTAAACTGTGCAAAATAAAAATTAAAGAGATCGATTTCATAGTGGTTCTGTTGTGTGATAGATTTGGCATATGTTCATGGAGAAGATTAATTGGGACCCAGTTATGGCTGACGCGTGTGGTTAAACAGGGAGACACTAACAATTCTGAAGGCTTCTTTCCAATAACATTTCATCATGTTGAAGAAGAAACAAAGGTCTATTAATTATTAAATAAAAAACTCCGTGTAAAATGATTTTATATTTATATTTAATTATAATTCACCTGACTTTTTAGTCAACACCGAAATGGTTGTAATTAAATATTTTTGTAAAACCATTTTTATATTACTGGTGTATAACTATTAAACTTATTAAGAATTCTCTAAATTAATAATAACATTACAAATTACATAATGTACCAAGAGAAAATTTAAAAGGTAAAGGTTTTTATTAAAATAAAATAGTAGCTTTGGATTGACCTATGTTAGAATAGAGGTTATTTTAATATGGTTATAAAACTAGCTATGTGCGTACTTTTTAACTTAACTTGTTTTATGGTGAGTTATTTTAATATGGTTATAAAACTATAACTTGTTTTACGGATACAATTAATGCATTTAACTTAACTTTATTAAAGAAATGATTATGGTTAAACTAGGTTTTATAATCGGTTATTTTTAGTTATTTTCAAATTCTTTTTGTTTTAGTGTTTGTATTTAACAAAAAGTGCTAGTTAATTTTGATTTTACAAATATTTATTTGTAGTTATGACACAGTTTACACCTCTATTTCAATGACCAAATCTATCTAAAAAATGCACTAAAAAGTAAAAACTTTCCTGACATCGTACACACCTATGTAAGAATGAGTGGTCACAACATGTGAAAATATGCACTAATTAGAAAAAATGATACTCATGCATATGTACTTAGGTCAAATCCTTGTAGATAATGCATTGAGTAGAAAAATCCTCTCTAACACCGTTCACACCTCTGTGACAATAGTCACATCCATATGAAAAAAACATTGAAAAGGAAAAAAAATTGCGTACATCTCCCATACATTTGTGGAAAACTTCATAATCCTGTGAATAATGCACTAAGTAAAAAAAGCTACTTGTGAACCTCTAACATCTTTCTGACAAAGGTCACACAACATTGTGGATAATTTGTAGAGTAAAAAAAAATTCCTTAATATATTCCACACCTCTATGCCACTGGCCATAGAGGAAACATACTAAATAGAAAAATAAATTTTAAGAATGACTTTATTTTTTAAAATTAATCGTTTAACCAATTATGAACAAATAATTAGTTAAATAACTGATTATCTATATATTTGATTATGTAACTAGTAATAAATATTAATCGGTTATATAACTGGTTATTTATAATAATAACAAGTTATAATAAATGATAATTGATTATGAGAGAATGATTGTAGTTATGGTTATTATAATTATTTACATATATGGTTATTTATTGGTTATGGTTAGGTTATTGCCAGGAGTAGCCCTATGTGTGAGTGTGCATGTGTGTGAATGGAAATTTCACCAAGTGGTTGTGTGTGTGAGTATATGTGTGTTACAACCATTAGATTTCATATATGTAGTTAGATACTTAGATTGTGTTTGTTTTAAATATAATAAAATTATATTTTTAAGCATGTGAATTTAAAAATGTTACATTTTTATATTTGGTTTTTCCATCAGTGTTGCATTTAGAAAAAAATATTTGTTTTAAAAGAAGTGTTGTCTTTTCAACATCATATTAATTATCTTTACCAAACAACTCTTAAAAGCATCATTATTGGAGCAACTCACCAAAGTTGCTATCAATTGGACTCATGCTTACACATCACTTACTTTTACTTTTTTCAATGCAAGTCATCCTAACAATTAAATTTCTATAATGGAGCAACTCTTCAAAGTTGCTTCTAAGTTCCAATAGCCCCAAAAAAATTTACATCATTATATTTTATCAATAATTTATTGATTATGGAAAGAGAGAAATTGTGGTTAGAATACCTCCACCAACACATTAGCATTTGCCTATAAAAAAAATATCTATTATTTTAGGCTAAATGTTAATTTTGCTACATTATATTTCAATGTATTTTTTATTTTGGTACATTAACTTTTAAAAGTTTTATTTTGGTCTTTATATGTTTTGAAAGTTTCATTTTACTCCTTTATAAAAAAAAATCAGCACAAGTTTAACCCTTACCTACCTAATTTTTGAGAGTCACACCTCTATGCACATTTTGTGCCAGTGGTGTGATTATTGCACTCGACTATACTAGCTATGACATTGAATATGAATTGTATATCAGAAAGTGACATTGATTATGATATATGTGATTTTAGAAGAATAATATGATTGAAATAAAAATAGTGATAATTTTTACTATATTCATTTAACTATGTTAAAATTTTAAAGTTATCAAAAGCTAACTAAATATGAAAAATTGGATAAAATGAAACTTTCAAAAACATAAAGGACCATAATTAAACTTTTAAAACTTAATATAGCAAACGAAAAAACTCTAAAACATATTGGACCAAAAGTAACACTTAACCACTATTTTATTATGAATTAATCAAAAAAATGATTTTTAGATTATTATTGTGTATTTTTTATCACAATAAAAAATAATAACATGATTTAAATAGTGAAATACAAAATACATAATTAAAATAATAAAATTTACATAAATAAAATAATAAGTAATTTTGTTGATGATAATGTCTCATATCATGAACTCCCCCCTCCTAACCAAGTATGGTTCAAGTGTTAGACGAGGACCAATATATATGTTAGTTGTTTGACACATCATTGGTGGGTCCTCATAATGGTGTTAAAAATGATCATTATAGTTGTATTATATTGTTCATCTTTAACAATTATCTTACGTAATATGATACATACATATAATATATGCTTGATTATGTCTATATCCCAAGCACGTGTAGGACCACTCACAATTGCGAAATGAAATTGAAGTACTCCAAATGCGCACTCCACATCCTTTCTTGCTGCTTCTTTGACGTTGAGCAAACAATTTTTTTTATCACCTTCCGAACTTGGGATGATCTTCATAAGTGTCACTCATTTTAGATAAATATCATCTGTTAGATAGTATCTCATGTTATATTTAGTACTATTAATTGTAAATTGTATTGTAGAGGTTTCTCCCTCCATAATTTCCTTAAACACAAGAGATTTGTTAAGCACATTGATGCTATTGTTTGAACCCGAAACTCCAGAATATGCATGTTAAATCCATAAATCTTGTGAGCCACATCTTCAAAAACGATTGTGGATGGGACATCACAGCAAAATTGACTTTTCCCTACCACTGGACAAATTTTTCATTCCTGGTGCAATCAATGCTACTTTACATACTTGGAAAACCACATTGGCCACCTATTTGCAATAGGCATTATTAGGTATTATTATGTACTTTGATCAAAATGTATCTTATACACCTCATACAAACTTATCTAAGCTTTGTAGTGTTGTTGTTTCTCTAATTCAAGTGTATTCATCGACACTATCAATGGTTGTTCCATATGCCAATATTTGAAAAACAAAAATTCATTTTTCAACAAAGATAGGCCAACCCTACTAGTTCCATCAAATCTCGATTGAAATACTCATCATGGTTACCAATGCTAAAATGCGAAGGAAAACATGTCTTTTAATTCAAAATCTTTTTAGAAATTGTTCACCTATGTGTTCTATATTGTTGGAGAAGTAATCATCGAATACTTGAGCATGCCCTTCACAATTTCTTTGAATGTATTTTCTTTTACACCTATTTTTCATGGAAGCTTGTTTTTGTTTCCTTTCAATCAACAACCTCAAGAAGTGATATTCGTACTCATCATTTATCAAATCTTCAATGAGTTCATCTCTGAATTGCTAAAATCTATCTTCTGCAACATCACAGAATAATGGTTTCGTGAATAATTTTTACAATGTAAACAATTGAGATGTGTTAAGATATTCTACTATGTGAACATTATATATACCGCTTACGACAACTAGTTTTTCATAACAGTTAGTTTTTTTATAATAGCTAGTTTGTTACAACAACTAATTTTTCACAAAAGTTAGTCTTTAATAAAACTACATGCCAAAAATGTTAATAATTAATAAAATTTACATGATAAAAATAATAATAAAATACATAATTAGAACCTACTTTATAAATTCTTAATTTTATTTTATTTTGCTACACAAATATTGATAAATTTGTAGTTGTGCCTGAGTCATTCATGTAGTATCCTTGTAAAGGATTTTATAATCCATTTTTTTGTCTTTCAACTTGATATCTTCGTCTCTTACCTATTGCACTCATGCTTGGCACACACAATTTCTTCTAATGTTTTTGCTTTGGCCTTTAAATAATCATCCACATTTACGAGATCAATACATTGTTTTATCTTTCTTTTGTTTTTTCCTTTATCTTTGCTACTGTTGTCCCAATAAGACGATCAATGGTAAGCGATGTTGGCTTGTAAGTTGATACCGATTATTTAGGATGTTTACTTAAGATATGTCATACAATTTCTAGTTCGGAAATAGTTTTCTAATGTTGCAAATAAATGGCATGTGCGTTGCGCATAATATCAAACTCAAAGCTACCACTATTCTTCCTTTGAAAAGCTTGTTTGTAACATGATAAAAAATTTTAACAATCTTCATTGAAGGTCTTTGATCCATGGATGAGATAATTTATGGATATTGAAACATAGAATATTGATAAAAATTAAACAATATGTCAGATATTGAAAATTACTTATACTATGATTATTTTGTGAGTAAGGTAAATTTGGTGAATTTTGAAAATTTGGATTTGTGGATATTGATAATTTGACATGAAAATAAACCGATTCATGTTGAATGAATTTTGGTTTAGATACATTAAACGAAAATAAATTAAAGAAGTTGAGAATTTTTTAAGAGTGAGAAAATGAGAAATTGAGAGATTTTGTGGTAAAGCAAAAATAGTTTAAAAAGCTCCTATTTATATACATTGATTTTTAAAATCTGATTAAAAAATTAAATGATTAATTAACATTGAAATTCTGAATGTTAGCAAGAATGCTTCTCTAATAAAGTTGTTAGCATAACATTGTGATCATGATGCTCTTACCTCTTACTTCTTATAGACATACATTGTTTTAAATTAGCAAGATCATAATGAATTAAATGCTCTTAGTTAATTTGTTTCAACACATAGTTCAATATTTTCTATTTTTTTACCTTACATGTTGATTAAGTCTAGTTGTTGCAATTTACTAACATATGAAGAGTTCATCATATGTACTAATCTAGCACGTCACGTATCATAGGAATCAATCATATAAGCATAAGTAGATACATTTTCATAACAAATATTTAGAATAAAAGAGACCTAATCATAATAATCCTTTTTCCGAAAACAAATTATTTTTTGTCATGACAAATTTGTCAGACTCAAAATAAACCTGCACCCTAACCTTTCTTAATAGTACTATAGAAACTAAGGGTTTGATTGATTTGATTTTGTTTTTTAATTTTTGAAAAGAGTTTTCAAGAATAATTTTTAAAAACTATTTTCCAGAAGAAAATAAAAAAAAACACTTGTTTGGTAAGTCTTATTTGAAAACTGTTTTAAAGATGTGAAAAAAAACTTGTTCATATTTACTGAAATTCCATTAATGAAAAGCAAAAAACAACATATTCATATTGTATTTTGAGTTTTCAAAACAAAAATATAAAACTGAAAACCAAAACTACTTATAATTGTTCTTGTTTTTAGTTTTTGAAAAGTTAAAAAACCAGAACTGTTTTCGGAATTTGTTTTAGAAAACAGTAATAAAATGACTTTTTTAGTTTTTAAATACTAAAATACTGAAAACAGTTTTATAAAACTATTGCCAAACAAGTACTAATTTTTCTCTCATTATAGGAACATGTAGCATATCACTCAAAGTATATGTTTTTCCATATATGACCTTAATAAGAACATTGCCTTTTCCTTGAACTAGAGTAGTTCTAGAGTTACTAAGATATACTTGTTCTTCTTCATTCCCTATAATAATGTACGAGGTAACCATATTTGATATTTCTATCAAGAAAAAATTGTTTGGTAGCTTGAGAGTCTACCATCCATTTTGTCACATTTATTAGAACATCCACTTGAAAACTAGAGTAGTTCTAGAGTCACTAAGATATATGTGTTCTTCTTCATTCTTATAATAGTGTAGGAGGTAAACACATTTCTATCAGCACAAATGTGTCTTATAGCTCAAGAATCTACCACCCATTTTCTCACATTCATCAAAAGATCCACTTAAGAAATGTCCACATGATTGTATAATCTTTTTTAACCTTAGGCTGAGGAGGATAATAATTAATTTTGGTGCATAGATATATAATAATTAATTTTATTACTATGATCAGTTTTGGTGCATAAATATTTTGAATAATCATAACACATACCCATTTTTTCCTATATTAGAAATTTTCTCTAGCAAACACTACAATTTTGGATATGATTGATAATATTCAGGCACATGTGTATTGGATAGTAGCAATTATAATGTTGTTGGTAGCCACCATATCGACATTGTCAAGTGTAAATCCTTTAGATTGCTAGCATTGATAATGGAAAACATGAACTGAGTTGGCTCTTATGGATGAAAAATTGTGCTTGTTGAGAATCAAGAACTACATTGGTTGTTGAGGATCACAAACAAAATTGTTTCCTGAGGTGTGCTAAGCATTGTGCTATAGGACTTATTTGACGTATCTCTCAAGTTCCCCAAAGATATAAAAATGATCTCTCGAATATTAAGACTACAAAATTGAAAATTTTGACTAGAACCTAGGAGTAGCAAAAAAAAGAGAGAAGATAGCAACCTTGAGAGAGAGGTAGAGAGAGTTATGGGTATGTGTAACAACAAGAACTAGAGGAACTATTTATGGTGTTCTTTTTGAATGCCAAATGTAAGATTTTATTTTAATAATATGTTATAAGTGTATGGAATAAATAAAAGATAAATTAAATTTATTATAAATGTAATTAATTAATTACAAAATATTTGGTTGTGGTATTTATATCTATGTTTTTTTGTGATAAATGTGTTTGTGTAATTATGAAGGTGATTGGATTTGCGTGAATTCCAAATAATGGAATATAGGTGGGTGAATTTAGTAAAGGAAGAGTAAGTATAGTAAAGATTCTTTTGGATTGAGGTAGTTGGATTGGTTCTATGGAAATCTATTTGGAAGAGGTGCAGTTAGCAAAAATCAGAATTACTAAATACATCCTTAATAATTTTACTTTTCTTCTTTTTTCTTTCTTCCTTCTTCTTCTCCCATCTTCACAATCTCATAAATTTTCTTCTTTTCTCTGCCCTTTTCTTCTTTTTGCATGCCTCTAAATTCTCCACGGAATATAGGGAAATTCCTTCCATTTCTCCTGATCTTGGTTATTGATCATAATAGGTAAGTTTAGTTATACTGCCATGGAGAATTTATTTTCTCTCTAAGGTTTATGCATGTCCATTAAAGAGAATCAACCTTGAAATCCCAATTTATTATATTCCCTTTTATGTGGGGCGTTGTTAGATTTTGAGGGACTTATTCAATTGAGCTACTTTGAGGATATTCTCTAGGTCTTTTTCTTCCCATCATTCGGCTAAAAGGATAAATTGGTAAGTGAAACTCAACCTTTGTTTTAATTTGGGAAACTTTGATTTGAGAATGCATGAGTATAATTGATTGTGGGTGATTGAAGTGTTATTATTGTAATGAGTTTTGAATGGGTTTTTTTCTTTTTTATAAATGTGTGGAGTAATTAATGTTTTGATCTTGATTCGAGTGTTAAATGAATTGTGCTTTCTTTGAAATTGATATGATGCATCTTGTATTTGATGCTATAATGAATCATTAGATGTGGGTTGTAACAGTAGGTAACTTAGCCTTGGTTGAAAAGTATGATGTACTTTGACTTAGGGATACACATATGTCAATGTAATCTAGGGGGCTCGATAGGGTACCAAAGTGATATACAGCAAGATCTAGGGTGCTAGATGGGGTACCAAAGTGATATACTCATATAGAAGTTAGGTGCCAAATGGGTCCGGTAGATGTCAGACATCATTTGGGTATCAAATGAGTATGTCTAGACTTCAGTTGGTTGTCAGATGGGTTGGTTAGACATAAACAACAATTGAGATAAGTCATTAGGCCACCAGAGTATCCGAACTCAATTATTTTTTCGGAAAGTGTCATGTCATATGATTATGTTGTGATGATTACTTATGTTCAGTAGGAATATAATCATGTGTGATTGTTTGATAATTCTGGTGAATAGATGTAGATATGTTAATTGTAATATATCCTTAGCAAATTGATTTCTTGTTTAGTAAGTTTATCCTTGTTTGTGTGTGTTTTTGTATGATTGTGATGATTGTTTTTTGCATAAGAGCAGATGACAATGCAGAGACAGAATGACAATAAGCTCAAGATTAGAAAAGACTTTAGATGGCTTGGGAATTTGCTCTATGTTGGTTTTCATGTTATATGACCTCTTGTATACTTGTGTAAAAAGTAGAAATCCATGATAGAAACTATCATCAAATTGTGAAGTTATATATCTTAGGTTATAGATTTTTAGTTGTACTTGAGTTATGTTTAGAATTTTGAGATGAAAATAGGTGTTGTGCATGTATAGTAATAGAGCCAATGTAATGGAAGTTAGATTTGTAAATGAGTATGTAAATGGATAGGTCATTAATATGTTAGAAATGGTTTGAAATTATGCAGCTGATGTTTTAGAGTTTTGTTGTCTAGTTGGGTGATAGCTTTCGCCCAATAATAAGTAAATGGTTTTTAATAGCAATGAATATCTATTAAACACATTTATTACAACTTTAAAGGCTAATTATAATGAGTTTAATACAAGTCAGGCAGAAAACAATTTCAAACACAATTAAAACACACACATTAAAAGCACAATTTTCTAGTAAGTTTCAATGACTATAAACAAACCGGTTAATCATTTACTAGTCAGGCAGAAAGAAATTTTTGCAAAAGGTTTGCAAGGCCGGTTAATCATTTACACAAATAAGGATAAATTGGTGGATTTACACTATAAACAAACCCCAAAGCCCAAACTCATATGTGCAAGACATTCTTTACTTGCCGACATCTTTACCAAGCTTTATAATATATCATATAAAACACAAAAGTTTTAGTTATTATAATTTAGTCTAGCTTTTTTATTTTGATCCTTGTAAATTAAAAACAATCGTTTTTAAAACATTTTATTTTATTAATCACTATTGTTAAAAATTACTAATATTTATTGATATCAACAAGTGTTACTTTATTTACTTTAATAAAAAAATAACGTCATGAAATGTGAAATCATAAAAAGGAATCATAACATTAAAAAATATTATTGTAACATCCGAAATTATTTATATAAAATATACTAGTAATATTCAATCATTTGATTCTCTCTATTTAAACCTGTTTCTTAAAATCAAATTATACACATACATACTCTAAATCATTTACCAAAATTGTATCACATTATTCATACACGACATTACTTGTCCTTCCACCATTAAAACATGATTCATACATAATTGATACAAAATGGATAAATAACTTAAACTATTTCTAACATAAAACAAGTAACTTTACAACTGTCTTTGGTCCTGCATCAACCTTGCTAATGCTGATCATCACAGTCATACAAAGTACACAAACATTGCAAGGGTAAGCATAATAACATATAAAACTCACAAAGTAAATAACTTAAATATTAAAAATACATCAATAAAATCAAACACATTTATGTTCCCCTGAATATAAGTTTTTCACACAACAGAATGTTCAGACATGACATATCTGGAATATCTACATTGAGTTTTGTCGCCAATGCAGCTTAAGGCCCTTTCCAATTAGCGGTAGGCATCCAATCTATTTATGTTATACCAATTTAAGTCTAAGCAACACCCATCTGACAACTGCAAACTCATGTCTAGTGATTACCTGCATCCTATGACACACAATCGTTGTTTGATTATGTCCTTTAGGTACTCCCCTTGCATGTCTAGTACTAGGACCACAATTTAAATCACAAGAATATCTCCTTGCATATCTGATACTTTGATCCTTGTTGTTTCCCTAACACCAATGTACCCCACCAAATATATAATCCAAGGCTAAGTTACCCGATTGTAATTGTCTGCAACCAACAACATTAATATATATATATATATATATATATATATATATATATATATATATATATATATATTCTTCATCATCATTTCAATAAATTCAATTTCAATACAGAGAGTCAATTCAACCAAATCTAACTTACCCCTACTATAACCGCTACATCCAAACTAACCAGTAAATTGTCCAATTCAAGATCAAACATCACTTCTAAAATAATCATTAACTACGCAACACATCATATATTTCAATTCATTAATTTTCAAGAACCATAATTTATTTCAATCAAAATCAAGATAGTATCTTTCATTCCACACCTTTAGTTAAATTCCAACAACAACAATTATCCGATTCCAATCACATACTTATATTAAATATCATTAATAATAACAAAGTACATCAAAACATATCATTAATCATATTTTAATCTAATAACAAAGTATTTCATTTCCACACCTATAATCAAATTCTAACAACAACAATTAATAATTTCCAATCACATACTTATTTTAAATATCAAGAATAACTATGATACATCAACACATAGACTTCTCACTCAAACATAAATATCAAACCTCAATACTTATTTTTCAACCACAATTATTAATTAAATAACAATATTTATCCATTGCATAGTCAATAAGCATTAAGCAATCCCCTACATGGAAATTAACAATTAAAATTTCAACTCAACACCAAAATTTGTTCTCTAGTGCTTCAGGCACAACTCTATGACATTTTCCACAGTGTTGTGGGTGAAGTCCTAAGGCATATTTCTTCCCAGCAAGTTGATCGCACCCTTATGGGGTTTAGCGCATTGATGTGATGCAAACCTACACAATCATTCACAATTTTTCAGGCACATGCAATCCCTCCCCATTTCATCAAGTCATTCACAAGTAATTACAGACTCCTTCAGTCAATAGTACAATCTCTAATACTCATCATCTAACATCAATTTCAAAGAGTAAACATTCCAAATAATTAATTCCACTAAATATTCATATCTCAGAATGTTTCAAATTACAAATTAATTAATTCAATCACAACTCATTTCATGAACAAAACTCAAATCCTCAATCATACCAAAACACCCAATTTTGCATAACACTCAAAGAATAATCAAAAGCTCAATTGCTCAAAATCAATTAACTTCTAAGCTATTAACTCATAATTTCTCAAATTAAAATCAAAGATTTAGCTTGCCTTACTTATTTCTCCTTTCCAAAGCTAACTAAAAAAAAAAAAGGAAATCCACCCAAGAAATTTCATAGGAACCTAACAAAAATCCCAAATTAAATAGGAACTTTAGAAATTAGGATTTTCAAAGAAATTTCTTTTAACTGGAATGACAGGATCGAAAACAAAAGAGAAAGGTTCTTTGTTTCATAATCAGACTTACACATAATAACGATCGCGTAGTAATAGCAGCTATGAAAAATAATGTGTCGAAATTCGTCAACCAAAGGTTGACCATGCAAGCCAAAGACCTCACAGTCAATTCAAAGAAAATGAGAGAGTGGAAGAGAAGAAATTGCACAATGAAAAAGAAATAAAAGTAAAGAAGAAAGAAGTTTACATATATAGCACCGAGGGTATATTTAGTAAATTCAGATTGCTAAATGCAACCCCTATTTTCCAATAATGGATTATCCGAAAACTTTGAAACTCAACTAAAACCTTCTGAAACAAGAAAATGATAATTACTCTCATTTCTCTGCCCTTCTACTGTCAATCAAATATCACCGCAAAGCATTAACATCAATAATAAACTCATCACACCTCAATTCAATTAATAATTTCAGTAAAAACTTAAATTTAATTCTCTTCACTATATTAAATTAAATATAACTAAATATTTAATTCTCCATAATATTTATCTTCCTTCCACAAATAACCTATTAATTAAATCAGTCCTTACAGTTAAGTCATCCAAAATATAATCAAAGACTAAAAATATAATTTACAAATACTAAAAAAAATAAATTGCAAGACAAAAATATTTCAATCTTAATTAAATGTTAGTATAGCATAAATACTTCTATATATATATATATCCAAAATATTTGAATATGAAATATATAAGAACTTGATTTTTTTAATAATAACTAAAAAGTGTGTGAATTAAATAAAAAGAGAAATCACATTTAATTTTGGCTATATTAATAAATTAATTGAGAAAATGAATTGTGGTGTTATTTATATTGATATTGTGTGTTGTTTTGCGAAATTACTTGTGTTGGGAAAGTTTAGTGAAATTAGTTCGATGTGAGTAGAAATATGCATATTTAGTATATATATTTGAATTGGAATTATTCTAGAATTTAAGTTGTGACGAAATTACAGTTAGAAAATTAGAATAGTTAAATATAGTTTTCACTCTTTTTTTCTTTTTCCTTTTCCATTCCCCTTTCTCTCTTTTCACTTTTCCCTTTCAATCTTTCTCTTACTTGTCTCTCTTCACCCTCATCTTCTCTCCCTTGTATGTAAGGCATTTCATCGATAGAACCCAACAAAATTTCTACCATGGTTCCTGATTCTGAGAGCTGATCATCATAGATAAGTTTGATCCTAATTTATCGGGTCTTTTTCTTTCGTTTCCAGATCAATCATTCCCATTGAAGGGAAATTCTCTTGTAAATCCCATTACTTCTTATGTCTTTTCTTGATTTGGAATTTTGTTAGGTTTTGAGTGATTTTTGTGGTTGGATTCTTCCTTCTCTCTTCAAATTTAGCTCATAAAGGGAGAAATAGGTAAGGGAAGCTTTAATGTTGATTTTATTTATGAAACTACAATTTAATAGTTGAATAGTTAGTTGATTTTAGCAATTGAACTTTTGATTAGGATTTTAGTAATGTATGAATTTGAATGTTTTGTGTGATTGATTTATGTTTTAAATAATGATTGGAACTTGGAAAGTGTTTGATTATCAAATGTGGTTGTGTTTGATGAAGTGTGTTTGATTTGTGATTTGAATGTTTTGGAAATAATGCATATATTGATCTTAATGAGTATTGTAATGATGAGTTGTGAGTTGTATGGTGGGCTGTTATGAGAAGGTAAGAAATCTTTTTGTGTAGTGCATTAAGTTAGGAATATATGTGAGGTCATTATGATACTGATGTTTTAAATTAAGAGGATGTACTCAGATAACAATTGTGTGTCCGTATAGGTCACATGACGTTAGACACAAGTTGAGAGTTAGCTAAATTTTTGTATGGATCAAAAGGATGCTAAACATTAGTTGGAAGTATCAGATGAGTATTGTCCAAGCTTAACTGGTCATCCATATGAGTCAAATTGATGTCAAACACCAATTGAAACATGAAGTCTAAAGGGTTCACCCTTAGTATCCAAACTCAATGTGTGTTTTCTAAAAAGCATTGAATCATATGATTATGTTATGTTGATGACTTATGTTTAGAGGGAATATAAATGTGTTTGATTGTTTGATGATTTGTTGTATGAATGCAGTATATTCTCATTAAAGTGATTTCTTGTTGTTTAAGCTTACCCTTGGTTATATGTTTTTTATATATGATTGTGATGATCATGCTTTGCAAGGAGCAGATGACAGTATTGAGGTGGGGAGATAGGGTAATCTGGAATGAAGACCACATGATAGGACATCGAAGTTGGGGCCTCTCTGGATCTCATGTTGATATTTCATGTTTTGACTATGTTTTGATGTACATAAGTGTATAAACTTAAATTACAAACTAGGAACTTTCTTTACTAAAATAGATATATGTAAAATGATGATATAACTCTTTAGTCTATGATGGATGTAACATCCTTCGTTACAATAACAACACATAGTATAATAAGTAAAAATATTATTGAAAATAAACAATCTTTCAAAATAATAAGTCAAAAATATTTGTTAATATTAAAATAAGGTGAATAAAATAAGGATCTTTACAAAGTATAATTCTCAAATGTATAAGTCTCTAAAATAAATGTAAAGGATAATTGAAATAATGACAAAAGTGTTCATTCTGAATAAAAAAAAACTAAGCTAGGGACTAAGTCTTCAACTTCTTCATCTTCTAACTCTGAAAACAACACTTTAATGAGATGGAAATCCTAGTTAATAAAACGGGTTCCAAAACAGTTCACAAATAGTGTTATTCTCAGCTGGTGCGGAATCCGAAAATCTATCTATAGTACCCACAACAATAAAAAAATGTTTTTTTTTATACACAAATTATGATTTAATTTTAAATAATTTCTAGTAATAATAATCAACACAATAAAAATAGTTTTCAATTTAACATCGTCATGCATGCACACAACCACAAAAATATAGTGATACTCATGATCACTCACTCCGACTTTTTGGTTCCCAGATCCAGTTTTCAATAGATTCATAAAAAAATTTATGAGGTCATATTCCATACAATGACTTCTCATTGTCTTCCTCACATTATTATGGAGGTATCCCGAATCTCTCCCCATCTCAAATGGAGATATCTAAAACCTCTTCTTCATATTAAATGAAGGTATCTCAAATTCACCTCCTTCATAAATAGAAGTATCTCAAACAATTATCAAATTAATTCTCAATATTATACACGGTCAATCATGATTCTTAAAATTCCACCATTCAAAAGTCATAATTTTTTATATATCAAATAATAATTTAAGATATATATATATATATATATATATATATATATATATATATATATATCATCAAAACATGTAGCATCAAAGGATGCCAAATTCGATGAAACATGGACAAAATATTTAAGAAAACTAAAATCAACATTTCAATAATTGACGGACAATTTTCATTATATATCAAATATATGTATGATTAACAAGATATGCGATGCTAAGCATTAATGTTGCCATAATGACATATTAGTGCAATGCTTAGAAAATTTAAGATTATATTCTTTGAAAGGTGTTATTCTGCTACTGTGGAAACATAGATGCTTGATGAAAATAAAGACATGGTTGGATGTGTTATATAAATCTAACATATATCAACATTAAATTGTTTTTAGAATTGAAAGAGTTAGAAAAACATTCATAGTAATTTTCTTATATAAAGAATAAGACATGCAGAATATTCACAAAATCATACTATGGAGGTTTTAAGCAAGAAACATTTTACTCACCTCTTGAAGTGGATTCCAAAACTTTAATTTGTTTTCTTCTCCTCTCTTTTTCAATCCTTGAATAGTTAACTAGTCTATAATTCTCTAAGGGAACTACTCCACCCTATATAATAGCTTAAGGTTGATTTTACCTTTTTTATCCTTTCTTTTTTATAAAAGATTAGTTTTTACAGTTTAAAGTCAATATGATATCAAATCTTTATTTATTTTATCTTATTTCTATTTTAAAAGAAATATTATCTTAATCTTGTTATTCAAAATTTCTAGTAGTTTAATCTTTTAATATTTTTTTAACAACCTAATCTTTTCTTATATTATTAATTGTTCAATATTTGTATTTTAAATTTTGGGATGTTACAATGGACATGTGAATTCTAGTAATGTTGACTATGTTAGTAAATGTGATGTGTTTCCATGTTAGTTTTGTATTTAATGAGAGTTATGCAACTGAGATTCTACATTATGTAGAGTCTCAGTAGGTGACAAGTTTCGCCTAACAAAAAGCTGCTTTTGTTAGTGCATTTTTTGCCTGCAAGCCCGACGAGAAGTCTTACCTAACGCAAAGTTATTTCTGGTACGGGATTGTTTGGATCTGCACCTAGCAAGGAGTCTCGCCTAGCGCAACGTTTCCCTTGTTAAAGATTAAATTGGGTTTTCGCCCAACGATGCATCTTGTTAAGTGAAGTTTCTTCACTAGAACAATTTTGTTTAGGTATCTAACTAGGCAAACATTGTCACTAGACAAGGTGCTCTGGGTTCTCGTTGGGCTCACCTAGCAAGAGTGTGCAGTGCATGTATGGAGTTTATTATTTGAAATTTCAATATTCTAAGTTTTACGTATATTTGTTAAGATGTTACAAAATAAAAGTTCAAAGATTAAAACAAGTTAAGAATTGATAGGCATGAGTATGAGTGGGCATACAAATCAAGATGATTTGTGGATTAGTTTATTAAGCATGCGAGAAAGTGCAGTTTCAAATAATATTTTTTTAAAAAAATTAGTATAATAAAAGGAAAAGTTTAAGTTTGGTTCATGAAGCTTGTGGACTTTACGAGCTAATTCCAAAGTTTACTGGTTTAAATGAAACCTTTAGTTTTAGTTTTAGACTTTTGATTGTTGTAAATTGTGATATTTTTAGTCGTAGTTTTAGACTTTTAGCATTGAAAATGTTTAGTGTTTGAAATTATTATAAATGATGCTATATTTTAGTATGATTAAGTAGATTTTAGTTTAAAAATGAAGGAAAATTCTTTTGATTATAAACTTTAAGAAAAAAACAATGTCAACTTGTGAATTATACCCTTTAGGTTTCATGGATTGAATACAAACTCCAAAAAAGTTCATTTGATTTTGAGTTACGGTTTGGATGGAAAAGAAAATAACTTAGATTTTTCATTGGCAAGTTGGTCTACCTTGAAATGGAGTTATTTATGATTTGATTTTGATTTTGTTGTTAAATACATGCCAACATTAATTGTTTGTTTAAGTAGACTTGTTGTTTAAAAAATTAAACCCTAACTTAGCATGACTACTTAAATATTTGTAGGAATAAAAATGCATCACACAAATAATCATGGATCCTTCTTTTAAACCAATCAAACGATGCCTTTAAAATTAATTTTTTTCGAAAGACAAAATCAATTATTTAGTATTTGCAAGGTAAACCTTAATCGCAAGATATGATTCAAGGCGTTATCTTAGTTACAAAGAGTAATTAAGAAATAAAATCTAAAACACTTCAAACACTTACATAGATTAGATAACTCCTACAAAATAAATAAATCAAGCTGAAATTTTTTATCAATAATATTTTTTAATTTTTAGTTTTTATTCACATGCATTTATGGTTATCAAACTCTGAAGTTAACTCATCAAATCTTACAAATTTATTAGTTCACTTACCTTCAATGAGTTAATTAGTATGTAAATTCTCTTTTCAAATAAATTTTGAATAGACTCGATAAACTCTATGCAAACTCTTTAGACTCATGAGTTTACCGCTTGACAACATGTTAATAAATTAATACAATTAGATAAAAGCAATAGTCAAGTTGGGTTGTTCTTTTACATGATAAGTGTTCAACAAACCTTTCATTTGATGAGTAAATCCTAAATGGAAGAACTATCATTTCTAAGAATATCAAATTTTCATTTTTTAACAATACTAAATCCTTTATGAGAATGCTCTACTATCACTCACCTTTACAAGTAATTATCTAATAGTAATGCATTCTTAAACTTAATTATTTAAGTATGGTAGAACTTATGATTTACTATTGATTTATTATGTTGTTGAAATATTTAATTTCTTTTTATTTATAAATATTTTGCTATTATCTTTAGCAAAGTCTCATGAGTTTATAAGTATGATTTGAATCTTTTAAATTTCCATAAATCTACTTAAACATTCGAGTTTGAGAGACAACCTCACATATATTATTAACATGACACTCTTGATTGAATGATATTTTATTTTCCCAGGACAACACTTATTAATGAGACAAACATTTATTTTGACACCACACTTCTTATTCTATTAACAGATAGTAGAAAATGCCTTTTAAAAATAAAGTACATAGATAATCCATTTGAGATTATAATTATTTGTAGATTTTATAATACATATATATATATATATATATATATTTGATTTTATTATAAATTTTAACCATGTATTTTTAATAAATGATTATTTTCATATTTTATTCTCTCCTAGAGTCAAAATCCTTGTTAATTACGTTAACGACTTCTAATGACAAAGATTGAACGAAAAAAATACGTACAAACCCAACGATTTTCTTTAAAAAAGAATTACAAAAAGTAAATAAAAAGGTAAATTAAATAATAAGACAAAAATATATATTTAAATGTAAAAATAAAATAAAATAAAATAGCGCAGAAGATTGAGGAAGGATTCTCACAATCTTTTGTTCTTTTACCAGTCACGTCTATGTCCGTCTCCGTACGGTCGGTGGACGTTTGCGCTGTTTATGCGCAAAGACTTTAATCATTAACGGCCCACCAACATCAGTAACGGTCCTTATTAGATTTTTTATTTTATTAAATATTCCTATTACTTTTTCATAATAAAAAATAGACTAATTATAATATCTAATAATATCTTAAAATTTAGAATAATTACATTTTTTATTTTTATAATTTTTAAAAGTTGTTAGGATAAAATTTTAAAAAAATCTTAGTATAATGTTTTTAAACATACAGAAGTATAATTATAATAAATATATAAAAAAGTTGTATGTAATTTAAAATATATATATATATATATATATGATTTTACTAACTTTAAAGAAATGCATTTGTAATTTATTCTAAAAATAATTTTAATATTTTAAAATAGAAATAAAAAATAATGAATTTATTATCATTGATATTAGTTTAAAATCAAAACTAATTTTTAACTTCATAACTTGATTGTGGTACTAGCATAGTCAGTTAAGTAGTGAATTTATTGTAAATTTCATTACACTTATTTGTTATTTAGGAATAAATTTTTTTAAATAATTAAATTTATCTATTAAATATTTTCAAATATTGAGTTCCATTTTTGGACCATGTATGTTTGTTTTATTTTTATTAAAAGTTGCATTTAAAAAATAATGATATTGGTTTAATGAACTGTGGTCTAGCAGCAAAAATGTGATCGAAAATAGTTTGGATTGATTGTACTAATGATTTCCAATTTAACCAATCAATTTGAAGACAATTTTTAAGGAATGGGTTATTTTTCATTCATTTTTTAACATTTAAATTTAAGAATATTTTTTAGTTTTAAGCTTGTGTTCAGTTGCCAAAAAAAAAGAGAGAAAAAGTATTAGAAAAGAAAAGAAATAAAAAAAAGAGATAAAATAAAGTAAAAATTAAAATTGTTCCGTTACATGGAAAGTGATTTAAAAAAAACAAAAAGAAAAGTTATAATGTAAAAATATTACATTACAAAATTACCCATAATTTTTTGTAAAAAAAATTACTCATAATTTATTACTTAATTTGTATGACATCTCCCGCTAAAGGGAAAAGTAATTTTAAAAAGTCAATTTTTGTTACATTTTCCTTTCTTTCTATGTATTTTTTGAGTGAATAGTTAAGCATGTGAAATTCATCCTGATCACTTTTCACTCTATCGGATTAAAAAAAGTATAAATTTCTTATATTTTTTATCCATATCACTTTTCACTATGCCACAAGAGGTTAATGAGACTTGTCACATTCTCCTAATTATATGTGAATTGTATTTTTTTGGTCCAATATAGCTCAACACAACAAACTTACCTTTTAGATCAGAGATCGATTTTAACAACTCTAAATTAATATAGTAAAAAACTTATGAATACAAACATACAATAAATATACTAAAACTAACAATTAAATGAATTTTTACTAATTTTAGATATTTAAAATTTGTTCTAAAAATTACCAGTAATATTTTTCCTTCTATAAATATAACTATTATTACTTTTTCTCCAAATACAATCTTGTACACGATGATACATTTTTTTATAGGCATACACGATTATATATATATATATATATATATATATATATATAATTATATGAAATAATAATAAATACATCGCGCCAACAACTTGAGCATTTTAATTTATATATTGTTAGTTAATAAATACATGAATTAACTGAAAAAGTAATTCAAAATAGTTTCACATTATATAAAATAATTTTTTGTGAGATATTCATATATTAAGATGTTAAGGTTTTTTTTTATTATTTTTATAAATCAAATATTAGTATTATTAATAAAATTAATTTTTGTTATGGTAAAAATTGAACCCGCAATTCTTTTTCTTACATCTTTCTTTTTTTTAATCCATTGATTCAACTTATATACATTATTATATGACTAGAGATGTTAACAAGGTTTAACAAAGAATCTAGCAACTAGAAATTGTCCAATCAGTTAGCAAATTTGTTTATTTTTATATGAAATGAATTAATATATACTGTCTGTGTAAAAAGATTTATACACTCACATTTAATTATGATTTTTTATTTACATCACTTTTAAAGTAATAACAAGTAAAGTCAATACATTTATCATGAATCAAGAGTTGTGACTATACATTAATGTAAAAATTTTTACACTAAAGTGTATATCAATTAAACTCTATCTATTTATCTTCCGACGGTTTTGTAAATCTCTTATCACTTTATTTGTGATTTTCAACAAAACGTGAGCCAATGTAATTATTTTTTAATTTTCTCACTAAAAAATCCAATATTTAAGACGTCTTAAATACTTTTTATATTTAAATTTAATATTATTTAAATAAAAATAAGACTTAAATACTCGTGATTCCATCACAATATTTTATGTTTAATAAATTTGTTTATTTTATAAGTGTATAATAAATTTGATAATTTTATTAATATTTTAAAATTATACAAATAAAAATTATAATTAACTGATATAGCAAATTATGGATGTATTTCTCAAGTTTAGTGAAATTATAAATGTGTTTTTTTTAATTACACAAAATTTCTTACTTTTATGTATTTATTACAATTATATCTTATATATTTGAAATTAATATTATATTATCACTTTTCTTAAATTTTATACTAACAAAAATAATAATTAAAAAAAATAAAAATTATATATATATATATACATATGATTATATTAAACTTAAAAAATGTTATTATAATTTATTATAAGGGATACTATAAAACTCTTTTAATGTGAGCCTTGTATTTATTCAAATACTCTCACATCATAGACTTTTTTTCATTAGCATTCTCATGCAAATATTGGTTTGTGTTCCTTGACTGAAGCGTGTGGACCCAAAGGAAAGTGAATGGCTTTGGAATTTGGTATGGTGTGATGTGATGACTAAGGAAGATGCAAACCATTGGAAATTGTCCCTTTAGGCCAATACTTATGCAAATAATCCTTATACATCTAAAGTTAGATTGAGATAATAAGATAAGATACAAAAATTAGAATAAATAAAAAAATTAGATTGAGAAGGAATAGGATAAGGTTAGGATAAATTTTTATTTTATGATGTTTTATCTTATTTTACATTTAAAATGGATAGATTATGATAGAATAGGATATAAAGAATATTAAAATAATAAAATTATTCTTATTATAAATTTAAATATAATTTTATCGTAAATTTAATTTAAGTTTTTTTTTCTTTTTAATAAGTACACATAAATAAAAAAAACTATTTTTTATTAAAAATATTCGAATTTATTTTATAAAAAATAAAATTGTTAGCAAGTTCTATAGAATTAGGGTTTATGTTTGTTTGGATACCTTTTACTAAAGTCCATGAATACGACGACAACAATTACCTAAAAATCTTGCTTCATCGTCACTTGCCTCGCTTCAACGTCAAACAAGTGCTTTCTCCATTGCATCTAGGTATTACAAATAAATTCGTACCTGCGAGTAATTCCTGAACATGTTCCGAAATTGACGGGAAATCCCCGATTTGACTGGGCACACAAGTATAGGGAATATCATAGTTTAATATCTAAAATATTTATTTGTCTTAAAAAAGAATAAGAAATGTTTGATATTTAATTAACAAATTACAAACTTTATATTTATTATGTAACTTTTGAATTAATATCATTATATTTAAACAAATTATTTTGTACTAAAATGTTATTATATTTTTTATGGGTATACTCGATAGCTGACAGGGATGGGGACATAAATTTCATACTCGTTTGGTATGAGGACAGAGATGGGAATGAGTTTCGAAAACATCAATGATGGGGATAAGAATGTCATATCTGTCTCTGTCCCGCCCTATTGTCATGCCCAGTTGCACCCTCCCATTACCCTCACTTCTAACACAATCCTCACATCATTTTCTCAAAATTCTTAACACCTTTTTGAAGGAACCACCACACAGAACCTTCACATTGTAGTTCAGCCTCGATGAACCCCAAAAGGGTGCGAACATCCTAGTGGAAGCGCTGGAGCGACAAGGCATGACAAAGGTGTTCACTTACCCCAGTGGCACATTGATGGAGAAAGAAAAACATAAGAAAGAGAAAAAACATGAGAAAGAAAAACGACCTAAGAAAGAGAGAGTCAACGACGAGAAAGAAAGAGGGAAGAGACAAAGAGGGAGGAAGGGAGGAGACTCACTGAGGACTGAGAGGTGGGATTGTGAGAATATATGAGTAAGTGCACGGAGAGTGAGTCTAAGAGAGAAGATGAGAGGGCAAATGAAAAAATAAAAAATTTTCACTTTCTAACCCAACCTCCTATTGGGACAAAAAGTACATCACCAACGAACTTCTCTTTATTGCTATTGATAAGAAAAATATACCATAAAATAAATAGCAACACCTAAGCAGAAGGAAACAATGTTATTTTGTTCACGTGGTTTGCACCCATGTCTACATTCACAATAAATTTTTTAGGAACTATTGAAAAATCGGCAAAACCCTCTCTCCACATCTTTTTGTTAACATGGTTCGTACCTTATACTTATATCCACAACAAGTTTTTAAGGGACTACTCAAAAACCTACAAAACACTCCCTCCACATCATAACCCTCCTTCCACATCATAACCCTCTCTCTCACTTAAGGTAGTAACTCCTTTTTCAGGCCGGATAATTTTTCTTATCTCAAAAATCCTATTTATAAACCTAACATCATAATCTTAATGTGGAAACAAATCTCTATTTTATAAATAATATCTTTAAAGTCTAAACAAGTCCTAAAGATAAAACAATATATTTTTTCCAAAGAATATTTATAGAGTTGAAATTAAAATAATTTGAATTGTTTTCCCAACAACCCTCTCCCTTAATTAAAATTTTTACCATATGGATGCTTGTAAGAGAATATTTTGCCACAAATTTAGTATATGTTTCCTTCTATACTCTTCGTGATATCACCATTGGAAGATGCCGCTTGACTTTAATCTACCTTCATTAGACTATTTCAATAATCTTCTAAGACTGCAAGATCAATATATTCTAATACCACTTGTTGGGATAAAAAACACATAACCAATTTTTTTATCGATATTGATAAGAAAAATACACCATAAAATAAACAACAATACCTAAGCAAAAAGAAACATAACAATGCTATTTTGTTCACGTGGTTCACATTTTTATTTATCAATTAAAATTTTTATTTTTTTAAATTGAAAATTTAAATGTACATATTTTAATATCTTATAGATATTTTCATTATTAAATTTATATTATTAATTTTACATAATTTTTTAGTTGTGGTAGTATATATATTCTTCTATTGAGTTTGGTAATTAGTTTGAAATAATTTTAAAATGCTTAAATTTTTCCAAACAATTTTTTACCTAAAAAATAAATTAACATTAAAAAAATTATCAAACAACTTATACTTTATTTTTCAGGCTGATTGACCCAAGTGGGTTTATTTTTTAAAAAATTTACCAGTATGGGTCTGCTTTGAAAAATATTACCAGCATGGGTCTGTTTTGAGTGGTTGACTCGGTCAAACCGCAACTCCGAATTGCGGTTTCGTTGTCACGTCAGCAAAGTGATTACGTGGAAGCCAACGTGGAAAAACGACTACGAAACCGCAAGTGGGAATTGCGGTTTGACTAGTCTTTGACCAGCACCGCCTTGTTGTCCAATGGGTAAAAAAACACAGAAAACGATGTCTGTAAAACCGCAAGTCAGAGTTGCGGTTTTACTGGGCTTTAACCGACCCTCTTTTTACCCGACGGTTGCAAAAAAAAACAAATTTCTACTCACATAAAACAGCAAGTCGCATCTGCGGTTTGAATTAAATATTATTTTTATCATAAACCGCAAGTGCGAACTGCGGTTTATGTTAAATATAATATTTAAATATCATCAAAGTGGTTGTAGTTTAATGGTGAGAATTTGATGTTGTAGTTGTAGAGACCCGGACTCGAATCCCAGCAGCCACACATAAAATCGCAAGTCGCATCTGCGGTTTGAATTAAATATTATTTTTATCATAAACCGCAAGTGCGAACTGCGGTTTATGTTAAATATTAAATATAATATTTAAATATTATTAAAGTGACTGTAGTTTAGTGGTGAGAATTTCACGCTGTGGTTGTAGAGACCTGGGCTTGAATCCCGGTAGCCACACACTGTTTTAATTAAAATCACTTGGCTTACTTTTTTAAGCCATGTGGTTTAAATCCGACATCAATTAAAACAATGTGTGGCTGCTGGGATTCAAGCTCAGGTTTCCACAACTACAACATGAAATTCTCACAATTAAACTAATGCCACTTTAATGATATCTAAATATTATATTTAACATAAACCGCAGTTCGCACTTGCGGTTTATGATAAAAATAATATTTAATTCAAACCGCATATGCGACTTGCGGTTTTATATGTGGCTGTTGGGATTCGAGCCCGGGTCTCCATAACTACAACATCAAATTCTCACCATTAAACTACAACCACTTTGATGATATTTAAATATTATATTTAACATAAACCGCAGTTCGCACTTGCGGTTTATGATAAAAATAATATTTAATTCAAACAGCAGATGCGACTTGCGGTTTTATGTGAGTAGAAATTTGTATTTTTTTCGCAACCGTCGGGTAAAAAGGGGGTCGGTTAAAGCCCAGTAAAAACGCAACTCTGACTTGCGGTTTTACAGGCATCGTTTTCTGTGTTTTTTTACCCATTGGACAACAAGGCGGTGCTGGTCAAAGACCAGTCAAACCGCAATTCCCACTTGCGGTTTCGTAGTCGTTTTTCCACGTTGGCTTCCACGTAATCACTTTGCTGATGTGACAACGAAACCGCAATTCGGAGTTGCGATTTGACCGAGTCAACCACTCAAAACAGACCCATGCTGATAATATTTTTCAAAGCAGACGCATACTGATAATTTTTTTTAAAAATAAACTCACTTGGGTCAATCAGCCTATTTTTCATGGTATAAACTTTGTTTTGAACTTTAACATTAAAATAGTTAATACATGAACCTAAAAACACATGTCTAATGTCTAATCTAAACACACGCCAATGGATGTATTTGCATAAATTTTAAAAAATTTTGTGAAATAAAAACTTTTTAAACAATTATTTTTACTAAACAGATAAAATCTATTTCTTAAAATAAGTAAAAAATTACTTATTTCAAGCTGAATCAGTTTAGTCAAACATACTGAAAATAAAGCTGCTTATTTGATTAGAATAAATATTTTAAAAAAAAATAAATTACCCAATATTTTTCTAACAAGCACTTATTATTAGCATTATTACTATTATTATACATCTATTAATACTATTACTGATATATTCTTATTTTAAAATGACTGGAACTTGTACAAATATGACTTTTGGTGCATGTTGACAAGAACAAACGTCAATGAATGAAACTCATACGAATAATTAAACGTCAATAGCTTAAACCTTTGCCATTGTAATTAGTGGCCATATATACAAAAGTGCTTGAAAATTCACATGCACACAATTAAGAATAGAAAGGGATGTTTTTGACTATTTAATATTGAATCTAAATTCAATCAATGGCCATTAACTTGCATAAAATTGAGAACAGAAGCTTCCACATGTAGATAATAGACATATTTGGGGTACAGTTTGGTTTGATTTTTAGATTAAATTTATCTGAATAAATTATAAAATGAAGATACAGTTTTGTTTGGTTTAACAATTTTATTTTTCTTTGGTTTGGTTTAATAGTTTTATTTTTATTTTTAATATATTATCATAATTTAAAATTTTTTAGATAAATTTATATATAATGATATTTTGCGATATTAATTTAAAAAATAATTTTATTATACTAAATTTTATAAAACATATTTCAGTTGAATATTATTATTTTTTATTTCTATTTGACATAATTTCAAATTTATATTATCCCTCTTTTCATAATATTATAGTAAATTATACATTGTTTAATATTCAATACTATTTTTTAACATATATTTGTACCTCTTTCTTAACATTTTAAAATAAGAGTTTAATTGGTATACATTATTAGTATAAAAGACTTTTACACTCATAGTCAATCATAACTTTTCATTTATGCGACTTTAAAGTACTAATTAGTAAAGTCAACAAACAGTGTATACCAATTAAACTCTTAAAGTAATATATAAATTTTTAAATATTTATTTTATTTAATAAATTACCCAACAAAAATTACAGTTAGCAATATGCAATTTAGTTCGGTTTGTTTGGTTTTTTATATTAATATTAAAAAATTAATCACACCTATGCAATTTTAGAATTTTTTTATTTTTGTAACTTTTCATTTTTTGATAGTTTATAAAATAATTTAGTTCGATTTTGAATACTTTTAACTTGATGCGTGTGTGTAGAAAAATACTTGTTAAAAAATGTTAACATTTAAAATAAATTTAATATATCAAATGATTAGTCTTGAATTTTCCACCCGATGATGCAATATGAACAAAAAGAAAAATTAATTAAAAAACTGAAAATAAAATCTTCCACCTTCCACATGCATGTTGAGTTGGTTCATTTCTTTCTTTCTTACCATTGACCTAACAACAGGGCATGCAATACCAGAAAGTTATACATGTTGTTGATAAGATACAAATTTGATGACATTGATCCACCAATTGTACCTAAACCCTAGACTTCAACAACGCTAGTTACTATAACAAGCATGAAAAATACCTAAGAATCCTTGGTAGGCAAGTATATAGCCAAGTTTGTGTCATCATTGGGTATGGCATATGAAAGAAAAGATGTCTCATACTGAATTTAGATATTGTATGATTTTCACATGTTAGATTGTTAAAATAATTGTTATAAATTTTGAGTTCAACCGATTTGGTAATTAATTAATTAGTTAACCTTAAATTATGGGCATATCTTAGAATTTTTTAGAGTCGGTGAAAATATTAATTGAAGTGGTTCAAAACTGGTAAAAATCAGTGGAAAAAAGTAATATGCAAAACTAATTTAGATTGGTATTTTAAAAATTTAATATTTTTAATTTATTTAAATTAATTTGATGAAAAATGAAAATACTTATTTAAAAAATTACACGTGGGTACATGGCTATGGATCTAAATTAATATATACATCATTGTCATTGTGCTCATCAAATATATAATTTAATAATTTACATTTATCTATAATTTTTCATTTGTAAATTTCAATATTTCTAATGTTATTTTATTATGCAGAATATCATAAACATCAAAGTAAGTTATAACAAAATTTTTTGAAATTTAAAGTAATATTACATCTATATTTTTTAGTTTTTAATCATTATTTTTGCTCTCATGAGAAAATATTAATGTAAAGTTTAAAAATGAGTTAGTATAATGGAATATTTTTAAGCATGTGAAAATGTTATTATAAAAGTAAGTTAATTTATGTAAAAAATTTTATCCATACAAAAATTACTCTTAATTATTTTAAGTTAAAATTAATTTTGAATCCAAAATTAATTTATAATTCTTTTTCAATATAAAACTAAACCTGTCAAAATATGTTTCAGATTAATTTTGAGTCTGCAAAACTAAACCTGGACTGATTTGATTGAAAGAAATAACTAAACAAATATGCTCTAATATTATTATTTCTACGTTATGCTCTCACAAAAAGAAAATGATAAAAAAAGAAATAGAAGTAAGATAAGAAAAATGATGTGACAGAGAGAAAAAAATATTAAAAGTTTCAACAAAAGTGTGATGAAAATTATAAAATAAAAATAACCATTAATAAAAAGTATTTAAAAGAAAAGCTTGTTATAATGGAGTCAGTGTAATTTGCTTTATGCGCGCCACGCAAACACAAGTTTTGTTTTATTTCTCTGCGTTGTATTCTCGATGAGTCACTTAGAACAAAGTAAAAGAATCAAATAATTTTTTATTATTGGTTTAATCTTTTCAAGAAAAAATATATACTCTGCTCAAAATGCAACCAACAATCTCACCCCCAATTTGCTGCTTTGAGATCCTTTTATTTAAAAATTACATGCATAAATATATTTTTATCCTCATAAATTAGTAAAATTTGTGTTTAATATGACTTTTATTATTAATTTTTTATTTTGTGTTTGATATCTAATAATTTTTTTTTATTTTTAAAATACTATTTTGTAAACAATAATATTGGCTCTCATCCCATATGTGGATAAACTGATCGGAGAGAAAGTTTGTCGCTGCTTATATGGTATAAGTGATGGATTGCTTAAAAGTATAGCGAGCCAATGTATTATAATGATAGTCTGGATATTCAAGACTCCTGCTCCAAGTGGTATCAGAGCCTAATACGCACCCACTTTGTTTCTTTGTCTTCTCTAAAGCATGAGTCATATGATGATATGGTAAGAGTGAGTAGGGGGAGAAACCTCTAAAAATGGAAACCTTAGCCTCAACCTCTAACACTGACCCTGATAAGTCAGGACCAATCCTTTTAAATTCGACACTCTCTCTCCCTAGAAATATTACAAAAACGCTTTCTTCAAAAATAGAAAATCTTATTGAGTATCCTTATATTCCTGAAGATGCTCAGATTTCTGAGGTTACTACTCCTTTACTCAGTCCATATAATATATTCCGCTGTCAACGATCTACTCTTAGATCCATTACTAGGCTAATCTCCACCAGGAGACCAGGCGAGAAAAACTATGTTCAAGCCTCCAAGTTAGAACAATGCTCTTTGGTGGCTACATCCCAGGAACAGTATGTGACTCTAGAGATCCCTGATGATCTCATCCGATACTGGACTTCATATGGTTTCACTCATTTACATTATGGGGTTGTTCGCCTGATCCTCTCTCTCTTCATGGGAGAAGAGGACTTCCTATTACTGCCCGAGTTACTCTGCTTGATTCCAGCTATCTCCACTATGAGAATGTTGTGATAGGCATTGTCTTGACCACTCTTCATGCCGGAAGTGTAGTGCTTACTATATTTCCAAACTACAACGTCAGTTTAAGAGATCCTACTCTTCCTCATAGACTGAAAGTCCAAGTCCAGATCACTGGAGCCGACCAGGTACCTGAAGCCCTGGTTGCTACCTTACATCATCAGATTATGTATCGAGTACAAAGCCATGCAGTAAACCTATCGTTGCCATCCAGTGACAACGGGGCACTATTTGTACTAGCTAATCCTCAAGAGGAAACTCCCTCCATCATACAAGTTCCTAGAAATACTTCTAGGGAACAGTTAAAATAACTCATCCCATTACAGTGGGTAACTGATTATGAAAAGTTGCATGAAAACTAGAAGCCCATACAGTCCACAGAGGCTATCTTTAGAAGATCTGTTGATGGATCTGTAAGAACCATCTTCAGAAAGCCTGAGGATATCTCCACTAGTAGATCAACTTTTATTTTTCAACTATGATGATAAGGCCATACATCAAAGAAAAGAAAATTCCCATATCATCAGTAGAAGCAGACGAGAATGTCAACTATACTGACAAGATCGATGGTCACTTCATATGGGATGTGGATCCATCCATGTGGACCCTGGATGTGATTATTGGGACAGATCATCAGATCCTAGTAGTGATGAAGAAAATCCTGGATATTCTTCCAGTGAGTCTAGTGATGATGAAGATGATGATGATGATGGAGGATACTGTAAACCTCCTCCTCCTCAGCCAAGGCGTAGACCTCCTCCTTCAGTTCAGAAGAGACCTGGCCATTCTCCTCAAAGGAGATCATTTGACCCTGCCAAGAATCCATGGGTAGGGTTACACTGTTAAGAGAAACCAGATCCTTCTTGGATCTTCAAAAGGATGGAAGAAATATTAAAAGAAGAAGTTTTTCCATCTACTCATGAAAATAGGAGAGCTCACTCTCCAGTTATTCCATCAACTCAATGCAATCAACCGATTCCCTGCATGATGTTTACTGAGACTTCCTATGAGGAAGAGTTTCCTTCTCTAGAAAGGAAAACAGATCATGTCACTAAGGTGACTACTAAGCCAAACATCTCATCTACTGAGATGGGACCAGATGGCAAGTCTAAACCTCTCACTCAAGCTGACGAGGTACTGAATTGGCAAACTGAGATTGCCAAAGCACAAAACACTATCCGTAAAAGACTTGACCAAAAGATAGACAAGATGTCTGCTCATTTAGAGAAGTCTGACAGGAGATTAGATCATCTTTCTACAAGGATGAAGAGGTATTACCAACAGCTGACCTCTGAAATCTCTGACTAGAAGAGGAATGGAAAGAGACCACTTTTGGACAAGCCTCTCATGCAAAAGAAAAAGAAATAAGGCACTTAAAAGCCCAAATCAAAGAGTTGGATGATCAGATCGAGCAAAAGATAAGAGAAAAGCAAATTTTTCCATCTGACCGATATGTCTTTGTACCACCTACTACTTCAAGGTTTGTGTCTCAGTCCATCTCACCGTTTCTTAAACCAGTCCAGTCCTCGTGGACTTTGCCTACAACTTCAGCATATCGGACTCGAGCTAGACCAGAATCTAGTTCACGATCCACTAAAGCTAAGACTGACCTAAAGACTGAAGAAAAGACAGAAGCACAGAAGAAAATTCAGGCTTCTCCAATATCTTCTCCACTGTCCTTACCGGACAGACCATCTTTTACTAAGATGGATCTATTTCAGGATTCTCAGAACCCTTATTCTCAGTTCACCATAGAAATTGAAGTTGATGGTGACTCTCAAAATGGAGACCCTCAGGATGATTCTGATACTCTAGATTCTCCAGAAAGTACCAGCTCAACTAGAAACACAGATGTAGAACAGGGTGACACTAATGAAAGCACAGATGATGAACTAGGCCATACTGATCTATCCAGGATCTTAATGGCTACTCCTGCAGGCTCATCCACAAGACAAGAGCCTATCTCTGAATCCCCTGATGAAGATGCTGATAGACCCCAAATAAATGGGATAGCAAGGCCTACCAGTGGTCTTTGGTTTGATATAGATGACTATCCTCCAGATCAATAGAGACGAAAGTTCATAGAATTTGGTGCATGGTTGGATACCAAATTAATGAAGGACCATGATTCTTACAAAGTCGTGGAAGAATTTTGCTGTAGAATGACAGATATCTTAAAAGAATGGTACCATAATCTAGGTATTGTTCGCTAAGATCAATTTCATAAGTTGGATTCAACAGCTGCAGTCTTAGGAGCCTTACATGAAGAATTTCATGGAGATGGATCTATTATAGATAGAAAGATAAGACAAGAATTCTTTGAAATGAGGTGTTGTTCTCTAAATATGAAAGATCTAGACAGACACTTCCAAAGAATGATGAAGAGGTTCTATCTTCTAAATGGTCTCAATGATGCCAGCCTAAAAAATACATATGTTGCCTCTCTTCCAGCAGAGGTTCAGCCAGAACTCAACAGAATGGCTATGGCTGCTCAGAAAGACTTTTCTGCTATGACCATGGGTCAGATCCATCAAATGACTAAAGAAGCAGTGGATAAGCTTTGTAGGCAACATCAATTCTTCTCTGATGTTATGAATCAAAAAGGCAAATTCAACAAAGCTTGCAAGAAGTCTTACTTGGAGATCAAGTGTAAAGACAAATGTAACTGCTCAAAAAAGAAAATTAAAAAAGAGTCTTTTAAATTTCCCAAGAAAAAGAAAAAGAAGTCTTTTAGATTCTTCCAAAAAAAGAAGATGGGAGGACGATCCTCAGGCTCAAGATGTTTTATCTGTGGAAAGAAAGGACACTTCTCTAAAACTTGCCCCAAGAAAAAAGACAAGGCTATGAGGCTCATCTCATCTCTAGATATTGGGGATGAAGAAGCAGAATCCATCTACTCAGAACAAAGCTCGGCAGATGAGGAAACTGTCTTCGCTCTCAAAAGAATCTTCAGACGAAGAATCTATCCTTGTCTACTTTATACAGGAGATAAACAGCAGCAGCCTCGCTCCACCACTACCTAACTTTGAGGTACACATATTGCCTTCCAAATTTGACAAACCTATAAAGGCAATTGCATTTCTAGACACTGGAGCACAAAAGACTATGATGAATCCAGATATTCTTCCAAGAAGATATTGGAAGGAGGAAACTTGTCATTTCCTAGCAGCTGATGGAAGGATGTTCAAAACAGATTTGGTTACTAAGATACCCATTGGAATAAAATTTTTTCTAGACTGTATTATCTGGGCGAAGGTAATTGGTAGTAAACTACCCAACAAAGATATCCTTATTGGAATGGATGTCTTTTCTGCCTCTCAGAAACTACTTGTTCATCCACATGGTCTGAGATTCAAAAGAGAACATAAGCCCTTTGTTGACATTCAAAGGCTATTCTCTATAACAGAATCTCCAGTAGAACTTGAAGGCATAAAGAAGAAAATTCTCTCTCTATGTGCTGACAATCACGAGAATTTTGAACACACCAATCCTTTATGGAGGAATGAAGAATTTTTCATCCAGCTACCTTTCAAGCTGAATGAGGATGTCAATCCTACCAAAGCAACTCACCCAGAAATGACTCTTTCAGATCTCCTACTAGTAAGGCAAGAATGCCAAGAATTGCTAAAGCAAGGTCTCATCGAGCCTACCCAGTCAAACTGGGCTTGTCAAGCATTTTATGTGGAAAAAAGATCGGAAAAACTCCGAGGAAAAAAGAGACTGGTGATAGATTATAAGCCTTTCAATCATTTCCTCAAAGATGATAAGTTCCCCATTCCTAAGGCCTCTGCTCCAAGTTTCACCTGAAATCAGGATTTTGGCAGCTCGGAATTCATCCAGTTGATAGAGAAAAGACAGCCTTCTGCATTCCTAATGCCCAATATTAGTGGACAGTTCTTTCATTCGGACTCAAAGTCGCCCCATCTCTTTTCGAAAAGGCTATGACCAGAATATTTGAACCTCTCTTAGAGAATGCAATCATTTACATAGATGACATCTTATTATTCTCTAAAGACATAGAGGCTCACAAGAATCTGCTTAAGCGATTTTTTGAATTAGCTGATCATTATCGGGTAATGCTTTCTGAGAAGAAGATCCAATTGGGCCAAACAAAGATTGATTTCTTGGGGATGCAATTCTTCCAAGGAGCCTATCAGCCACAAGCTCACATTGCAAAAGAGCTCATAAACTTTCCTGATGAGTTCATGATCACTAAATAGATTCAATAGTTCTTAGGAATCTTAAATTATATTAGAGATTTCATTCTTTATGCATCCAAGTATACGAGTCCTCTGTCCAAACTGTTGAAGAAAACCCCCCCTCCTTGGGGACCTGAACAGACCAAGGCAATCCAAGAAATAAAGAAGATTGCCCAGAACCCTCCGACACTGAAAATTCCCAGAGATGGAAAAAGAATCATCCAGACTAATGCCAGTGATCATTACTGGGGAGCAGTATTGATAGAAGAAGTTGGTAACAAAAAGTTTTATTACGGGCATGCCAATGGATAATTCAAAGAAGTTGAAAAGCATTATCACACCACCTTCAAGGAAGCTCTGGCAGCAAAAAATGGAATAAAGAAGTTTGGCTTCCATCTAAGAGGATACCAGTTTGAGGTACAAATGGATAACTCATCCTTTCTAAGGATCCTTGAGTTAAAAAACAAAATGCCTCCTGATCCACAGATCCTCCGTCTTAAAGATTGGTTCTCTAGATATGACTTCATTGTGAAGCATATTAAGGGTCAGCAGAATGTGATTCCGACTCTTCTTTCCAGGCCAGGGAAGTTGATTCAAATGATTACCACCACCCATAGCTTTCCTCTAATATTCATGGTCAGGCCTTTGCCTAACCAGGCCCAGACTCAGAAACAATATCCTCCAGGATTAATCCCAAGGACAGTCAGTGATATTCTGCACTTTGCAGAATCTTATAACTTTTACTTCCTCCATGAAACTTTGAAGTATAAGCATATCGTTCCTTCATCCTTTAATCCTCATAATCCTTATGGAGGTATCTTTGAGCTATTCTGTGACATAGGATGGGATCTTTGTGAACCCACTATATGGGTTATTTGGTGCAAGACCGTTCAATATGCCATTCCTATTGCAATCCGGACCAAGGAAGCTTATAATATTTTAATTAATCCTGACAAACAAGACTTCCTATTTTGGACATTATTAGAATGGTATTCCCCCTTAACCTGGTGGAGGACAGAGTTAGAGAAAATTCTTAGACTCCAAGATCTTAGAGAAAAGAATTCTTGCCTAATCTCTGTTATCATTATCCATCGACCTTATTTTCAGAATCAGGCAAGACAACTATGGTCAAGAAACACAGCTTACTTCTAGGAAAATTTTGAAGAATACCCATTAAATCAGAGTTATCAATACCAGCTGTCCTGTCACCTGGTAGAGGTTAACACTGCTAACAATGATTCTGAGAATACCTTTCCTAATAGGATTATCCCTAACTCTTCTAGTCATCTCGGAATAAAGTTTTTTAAGAGTACCACTGAATTCTATGTCCCATCAGATCAGCTCCAGACAGCCAAGGACTTAGCCAGTGATGATGAAAACCCGTGGATGGTTTCTACAATGATGGATGCTGACTCAGACTCCTCTGATCCTAATCTCTCTTCAAGTCATGAGCCTATCTTCAAAGGATAATGAAGAATCACTCTACTCAAGCATGAAGAGCTAGCAACCAAAAGAGATCACGTAAGGGCTTACGTAATAAGACAATAATTAGTCTGTAGAATTCTAATAAAGTCCTACACGTCTGTAAAGGAAGCACTATTAGATAAGTGTGTGTTAGTATCTTTATTTTTGCCTTTGTCGAGTAGTGTGAATAATAGAGAAGAATCTTACCCTCTCTATAATGATGTCTGTAAAGAGTCTATAATCTTATCCTCTCCTTGTCTATATAAGGGAGATATGTGCTTGTATCTGGGGCATGAAGAAATCAATAAAAAGACCAGTTTTCTATAAACATGAGTTTCTAAACCCCTCTCTCTTCTCTCCTGAAAACTCTAATCTATGTCATTATAATCTCTGTGTGAAAGAGAAGGTGAAGGAATAAGGGAAGGGTATTTTCAGATGCAAGTATGCTTTGTACTCGCCTCTTTGAGAGAATCTTGTACATCAGAAAACTCTGAAGAAGATCCATAGTTGTCGGTCCTTGTTATTCAGATTGTTGTTATGGATACACTGCAGGGCTGAAAAAGAAAAGCTATAGGTTGTTTAAAAGTACAGCGAGCTAGTGTATTATAATGATAGTCTGGATATTAAAGGCTCCCGCTCCAAGTGGTATCAGAGCCTAATATGCACCCACCTTGTTTCTTTGTCTTCTCTGAAGCAGGAGCCATATGATGATATGGTAAGAGTGAGTAGGGGGAGAAACCTCTAAACATATTTAAACATATTTAGAAATAAAAAATAAAACAGATAAAAAATATTGAAAACAAAAAAATATTTTTTTATAAAAATGTATACAAATTTATTAATGATAAAAACATATTTAAACTTAAACTATATTAGATGTATTTTATTGTTATAGCATGTAATAACAATGGTAGAAATTATAAAATTGATCTAGTGATTATGTTTACATGTGGAGAGAAAGTGGTTGGAAGGAAAAGATCGTGAGTTTAATTTATTTTTTTTACTAACAAAACTAATATATTAACAATTAACACTTGTTTGTAAAAAAAAAAAAAACTTTTAAGTTAGACCATTTGTACCACTCTATCTTTATAATAAAAGTTATAAAAGATACATAAGAAAATGATTAGTAGGAGTATTTTATTTTCTTTGAACCTGAATAAAAAGAATGAATAAGACAGTTTGGCATATTATAAATGATATTTATTCACATAAGAATCTCTTATTAAATATCGCAAAATCATATCTTTGTTTTCCACCTTCCACTATTTCCCTTGTCAATTTCTCTTGCTTTTCTTGTATGAAGCTTCCGTGGAAGATATTACTTTCTTTTTAATGTATATTATAATAGGCAGGTACACTTTGTACTTGTGCCATTGAATATGTAGGAAGAATATATATATTTAAGGAAGTGTCCAAAATTAATGAATAAATAAATAAGATTTATGTTGTTTTACTATTTAATGTCATTTCCAATGCAAGGAGGCTCTTATTTGAGTTCTTCAATTACGAATTTCATGTGATGGTTCTTTTGTTAAATAGAGTAGTATGTAGTATATATTTTTTAGGGTGTTGAGAAATCGATGTGTATTGAATTTGATCAAATTTAATTGTACTGTATTTGATTTATGTTAAAGGATTTATCGATCCATTAAGAACAAATCGGTTTGGATTAGATTCACATATTACAAAGAATTTTTTTAAATTTATTTTGTTTTTTTATAAAATATAATAAATAAAATAGAAAACGTAAAAATTTATAAATAAAATATTAAGGATATATTTTTTCTTCATAATAGCATATTAGCAAAATTACATATAAAAATATTCTATAAATTATACAATGTAAATTCTAAAAAGATAAAAATAATAAAATTTAATAACTTGCAATGTTCATAACCACACTATTTAATACATTTATTTTCTTACTTTAAATCTTCAATTTGTAAATAATATTTACACTTTATATTGTATTGTCAACTTATATTTACATAATTTTTAAATATATATATAAAATATTAAAATTTAAATTGAATGGATTGATTTATGAATGCAAATTTTTGAAGTTTAAATTTGTTACCCAATCCGTCTATAGTAAGATTCAATCGGATTGGATATGATTTGATCGATTACGTTTCACGGATCTAATTGGATCAGTTTGAATTCACATATTGATCTAGATCCATAAATACTCCTATATTTTTTTATCTTTATGGATAAAAAATATTAAGAATCTTATAATTATAAACTTTTACCATTAGGGAGAACTAAAGTGGATGTTATCAATGTTTAACAGAAGGAAGATAAATAAAGTGAATGAAAATAAAATAGATAAGTGAAAATAAAATATATAATTATTTATTGAAGAAAAAATAAAAAATATTTAATTAAATTTTTAGTTCTAAAATATGAGTCGATTTTTTTTTAAATAAATATTTTTTTCATTTCTGAATGTAATTAAAGTTAGTTAAATGTAGTTCTTAAAAATTGTGTAAATTAAAATTCAAAGGAATTTTTTTTTTACTTTTTTAAAAATTAAAAATAAAATTTTAAAGACTAAAAACTTAATTAAGTCAAATAAAAAAAATAAAGAAAGATAATAAAATTATAGGAGAAATTGAACTATGGATTTTTTTATTTTTTATTTTTTGAATTAATGGTTTCACTCCAAACTCTTGCAAACCAAACAATTGGTGACTTATTTTCATTCGCACGATATTATTTCGATCATCAACATCAAACACGGAGTTAAAAAAGAATCCAAACTCATAAGAACACATTATAATAGCAACAAAAAGAAAAAAAGAAAACAAAATTAACAACTTTGAAGGCATAGTTAGATTCTCATATAACAATAATTTAGATAAAGTTAATAACATAACACCAGTTTTTAACATCAGAGTGTAAACTACTAACAACATATTCTTTGTTATATTTTTTTAACACTCTCAATTATGGTTAGAGTTTATTGAGAAAACAAAATTTGATGAGTCTCATACCACATTTAATATTTTTCTATCTGATTTTGTAGTTTTTAGTAAATTTTGAACCAATAATAAAATATGTGTTTTTTTAAAAAAAATAAAATAAAATATGTATTAAAAAGAGTATATTGCTAATGTTCCTAATTTTTAAAATTGATTTGGTAAAAGAGGTCACAAAATGATTTAAATAATTAAACAATATATGTTTGTTAGAGATGTTTTAATATTATATTGATAAATTACTAACATAATGTAATTATAATCATGCGATAAATTAATAACATGTTTTCATTTCAAGTCAACATAACTGAGTCCAATCTAGGGTAAATTTTAGGAGTAGTTCAAGCCAGTCAATATTGGTTTGCAGTGATAATTCATACAACCATTACTCATATGAGACTAATTTCACTGAATGAATAGTTCTTTATGCATTGAATATTTGGGTTTAAGTTAAGAATATTACCTGCACTTTTTAATGTAAAATTTTTAAATTTTAAATCTTAAATTTAATGGTTTAAAGTAAAATAAGAGTATGATATCATCAAATTATTCCATCTTAACTTAGTAGTCTTAAAAAGACTTTTTTGTCCACTTATAATGATTTTTTACAAGGTTTGTATATGATTGTCTCCGATAAAAAATATGTGATTTATACATAAAAAAGGTATATTTTAATTTTTTTTTTCAAACTCAAATTTTGACCTGAAATTCAAGCATTTATACACTAAATAATGGGATATCTAACACCTGCATCTAATTGCTATAATAAACCCTACACAATGTTATTAGGAACACCTTATTATACACACGTTTTCCCTTATATTTTCTACTTTGCTGATTTGTGTATTGACTTTGAATACTGCAACTTTTTGAAGGTACTAGCTAGTAGTACTTTTGCCATTGCTGAACTTATTGATCATGCCTCTCAACTCCAAAATTCAATGAATCTCAAAGATACTTAAGGCTTAACTAGGTTATTGCGTATAATTAATTTATTGACTTTAATTTGTATTTAGTTTTAAATGATGTGAATCTTCATTTGAGTTATTATTCATTCATCCTGAAGATTCATTCAATGAATCTCAAAATTTTGATGGCTCAACTGGCTTACTGTGCATCATTAATTTATTGACTTTAATTTGTATTTATTTTTAAAGAGTAATTTTGAAATAATATAATTAATTTAGAACAACTTAAACATCTTTCGGCTTTAACCAAATTACCTATACTTTCCTTTTTCTAACGTAAGATATTAACTATAATAGGGCGTAGTTACATTTAAATAAATAGATGATAAATGCACCTTTTCATTTAATAATATCTTTCTATATGAGTTAAAATTTTATATTTTGTATCTTTTAATTTTATTTATTTGAACTTTCTTATTTTTAATGTAAAGATAAGTAATTAAACTTCTTATTTTAAAATATATATTTTTTATGTGTCTGAACTCATTATTTTTATTACTGTTGTCATATGTTTATTATTATTTTATTTATATTTAATTTGATATGTATGATAATTATTATTAGATTTATTGTTTCAATAAATTAGCCTATTAGTATTAGGTCTTACATTCGCAACTGACTGCAATATTAAAAATAACTTGAGAATTTTTTTTAATTGTCTAGATTTTTTTTTTAAATCACCAAAATAACCATCACCTCCTAATAATCATGAGTTCAGCTTCCGTTGAAAAAATTTTAATATTTGGAATATTTCTCGATATATTCATATATTTAAAAATGATATTTACTCATCTAGTTCGTAATGCACAAGTTATTTGTGTTTAAAAGTTTTGTCTATCTTAAAATGATTTGTTATCTCTTCCTCATTTTTTTTAAAAAAAATAAAAATTACCTTATTTATCCTAAGTGTCACATGAAAAAATTGTTCCAAAATAAATGTTTTACATGAATTTTTCATGTAACATTGATTTTTTTTATTAATATCTTAATAATACCATTTTAGTTTTTTTTTATCTTAAGCATTTTTCTTTGAAAATAACAAAATGTTTTATTCAGCGAATGCAAACAACACCCTAATTACAAGTAATAATAAGGAAGGAGGTTGAATTGTTACATAAGATAGTCATAGATTACATTATTAGAATTAACCCAAGCTCATAATATTATGAAACAAAGACATAGGATTCCTTCATCTATTAAATTATCAATACAATACACTAGTTGCACTGTCTACTCATAAAAGAAGCACACTTTTTTTTTACAATAACTTTTTACTCATAATCATGACTTTTGGAAGGTCTCTTGCCAGATTTTTTATATTCAAAATCGAACCCCTTTGAACATTAGAGAAATTTTTGCAAGTCAAATTGACTAAACAATTATCATCCAAGTTATGATCATAACAATTTGTTTTACCTTCCTAGAAGCTTGATTGACATGTTTCCAAAAATGAGAACAACAAGCAAGAGGCAGGAAGACCTTTTGCCCGGAGACCTAACCAACGATTGTAAACTACCTTCCTAGCAAAAGTAACCAATATTATTAATGGGATCCTAACTTTCCAAATTGCGTTGAATATGGAGGACTCATAATTTAGAGAGTTGCAATATTTTAATTTATAGGCTTTTTTTATTGAATAGTAACCTTCACGCCTACCATGCCTATCTGACACCCAACTATCTTCCTTATCAGAGCTTAAATGGAATCCTTTAAATGCCCTTCCCAAGTCCCATACCTAGACATTCTCCCAATTAAATAGGGGTATTCTCCATTTTAGTCTCCATTTCCATCCATTATTGCTCCATTATCTGATTTCCAAAATGTGTGCATACTTTTGGTGGAGAGAGCGAATAACCTTAGGAAGATTGATTTTAGGATATTTGAATCCCCCTACTTTTCTTCCCAAAATTTGAACAAAGAGTCATCACTTACCACAATCTTCACACTTCCTTTAAATCAATTCTCCACCCCTTTAAAGGATATAACCTTAAGTATATCTTTCCACCACCGAAAACCACCTTTTCAATTATTAAAGAAAAGCTTAAGTATATCTCCATACTTATCTTGAAGAAATTTTACTATAGAGCATCTTCTCCATAAGAATTCTCCACCTCCATTTTCTCAACAATGATTTTTTGAAGTGTTCCATGTCTTTGATTCCTAAGTTTCCTTGGTATTTTTCCATACACATGATGTACCATTTAATTCAAGCAAGCTTTTTCATCGCTTCAGACCCACCCCACAGAAACCTTCTTTGCATGCTTTAGATGGAATAGTATACCTTCTTTGGAATCTTTTAAAAAAATAGAAAGAAAGGAGGGACAAAAGAAAGGTTGTATTTGATAAGGCAAATATACTCTATCAATTATAATTTTCTCCTCTTTCAAGATGATAATTTTACCCTCATTTTATCTAACATCAACCTCCACTTATTCTCTCTGGTCACATTGACTCTTAAAGGTACTTTTAGATAATAGAATTTCAATTGCATAACCTTACAATTTAAGACTCCTGCAAAAGACTGCAACTTCTGTTCATTCATTTATACACCTCCCACATTACTCTTGTGAAAATTTACCTTGAGACTTAAAGCCATGCCATAAGATCTTAAAATACTTTTCAGAACAATTACATTACTTAACCAATATTAAGGTGTCATCAACATATTGTTGGATCACAACTTGAAACTCTTGACTACTCACTTTCAACCTTGATAGGTGATTTTGACTAACATCTTCCTTAACAAGCCCCCAAGGTCTTCAGCTACAATCAAGAAGATGAAATGAACCACATGATTCTCTTGTCTTAAGCCTTTTGCATACAGAATTCTTGAGTAGTATTCCCATTTACAAAGACTGAAATTGATGAAGACTGAAGGCACCTTTTTATCCATCTGATCAATTTTTCATAGAATCCAAACCTTTGGAACATATAAAGAAAAGGAAAGACCAACAAACTAAATCATAGGCCTTTTGAAAGTCTATTTTAAACACCAATTATGGCTTCCTAGATTGCTTCAGCTCATGGATTGATTCAACACTATCCAAAAGTTATCTTCCTTTAAAAAAAGCAATTTAGGTATCCTTTATAATGGTATGCATCACTAGTTTGAGTCTCCTGGCTAAAAATTTTGCAATGATTTTTTATATAACACCAATTAAAGAGACAAGTCAGTTAGGACTTCTTTCTTAAGGATCAAGGTTAGGAACGATGTATTTTAGCTTCTTGAAAGAGACACATTTTTATAAAATTCCACCATAACTTTCATTATATCACCTTTAATAAGTCTCAAAAGTGTTTCACAAATTTCATGTTGTAACCATCTAGCCTAGGAGCTTTTGAGCCTTCACAACTTCATACTGTAAGTTTTACCTCATCCTTAAGGACTTATTTCACCAAATTAGATGTTTGCTCTGAAGAGATAAATTTAAAAGTTACCTTATCCAATCTCACTCCTAAATCAACCTAGGAGTGACATCTTTCCATTCACCATCAATCATTTTTAAACCATTTTATTTTTGTCACCAGTTAACTATAGTGTGAAAGGAACTGGTATTGGAGTTCCCACAACCATCTGCCTTTAAGTTTTGAAACTAAAAGGGTCTCCTAATAGTTGCTCCATTTTCTCAGTCCTTTAATTACTTTTGGTAAAATTCATTGTGATGTATACCTATAAAAGATTATCTGAAATATTATAAAATATATATTAATCTCAATTTATTTAGGACTAATTAAATATTAATTGACACTTAACTAAAAAATCATAACTCATCCAAGCACATAGTCATGTTTATAAATAAAGGAGTAATTAATTAAGTTTGACTTCATTATTCATTCTTTGACTTGCATGGATTGCGTCATAATTGCTTTGAACTAAGACCTCTCTTTGACATTAGTATTGTAGTACCTTTAGCAAGTATCCCTACTTTTGTTTAGAGAAGAAACCTACTAAGACATCTTAGAGTGTTGTGACTTGGACATTTTGTAAGACACTTGTACTCATAACATCTTTGCATGGTATAATAATAATAATAATAATAATAACAACAACAACAACAACAACAACAACAACAACAACAACAACAACAACAACAACAACAACAACAACAACAACAACAACAACAACAACAACAACAACAACAACAACAACAACAACAACAACAACAACAACAACAACAACAACAACAACAACAACAACAACAATAATAATAATATAATAATAATAATAATAATAAAAATAATAATAATTAATAAAATTTTCATTATTGAATCTTTTAAGTATTAACACTTATACTCTCTTTACTTTATCAAAAGTGACAATTTAATGAAGGAGAGGGGAAGAGTTAAGAAGGGTTTCAACTTAATATTATGTTTTACTTTGAAAAATAAATAATAATTTGTATTCATATTGTTTGACATACATCACAAACAATTATATTCCTAAATGGAACGATGAATATCATCCAAAAAAGAAATCACCCCAATTAATTGTTAATTTTCCAAATAAGACATTGCACATCTAATGACCATACTAACATTAATATTCTCATAACTTTTTATATCCTTATGTATTTTCAATCACAACTTGACAATCTTCACAAGTAATTTCTCTACACAAGGCAAAAGAGTTATGTATAGGGGTATTGTGTCCGTCTTGTTGAATTACTTCCCTTGCATTTTCTCTAGGGTACTATGTCTTCCTCCCCTACGTTTTCTTTAAGGTATTTCATCTACCTCCTTTGTAGAATTTTGATTTTCCTCCCTTTGGGCTACTCTAGGTACCACGTCTACCTCCCCTGTGTCTACTTTGGGGTATTACATTTTTTTATACTAGTTTGTCTCCCCTGCAAAATCTTTGTCTGCTTAGGGATACTACGTCTGCATCTGTTTTGTCTGATTTTTGCTACTACATCTGCTTTTCATGTGTTTAATTTGAGTATTGCGTTTGCCTCCCTTACATTTGTCGCCTTACGTTTAAGATCTTCCTTGTTGACCCTAGCAAGTTATGACCTTACTCCAAATGTTTTCATCATTCCACTTAACAACAAGACTGTAGATGAATTTTGAAATTCATACATCAAACACAATAAAGGTTCAAGGAGAAAGTACTACAAAAACTCAATGGTTAAACGAATTTCTCTAACAAGATAGAAGATTATTACACCATTATGTATACTTATAACCTAAGTTTTGTCTCGTTTTATATCTAAACCACAACCAAGAAAACTCTTTTATGCAAGACACCACCAAGTTTATTTCTTTAGGTGCATCATGGAAGATCATCCTATTTCGGTGAAGCCAAAGACATCAACACATTGAATTCCATAACAAAAAGCATACCTCATTCTTCTTTTCCCCCTTTCAATAGAAAACATGTTGCAAGCAGTGCTTTTCTACTTTATAGTGTTGTACATAGCTTATCCCTAGCCATCTATATACCTTACTCCACATTGAAGAATGTTCCAATTGATAAAAGGTGATTAAATTCTTCTTAGATCTGGCCACACCACACAAAATTTGTATTAGTCAAAACCATTCCTCTACGAACCAAGGCTTTTCTAATAGGTGCAAATGAATACTTGAGAAGGCCTAATAATAATGATATCAATCAATTACCACAAATTGAGAATTTTAGGTATGTTTAATTTTATTGATTGTGTGCATTAAGAATGAAAAAATTGTCATGTTGCAAGGTCAATATTGGAGAGGTGATCATCACAATTTACAAACCATAATACTTGAAGTTGTTTGTCACTTCACAAAGCTTGTGGATTTTTCATGCATATTTTGGAGTTTTAGAGTCAAACAATGATATTAATGTATTAGATCAATTGTCTGTGTTTGATGCCATTTTTCAAGGTTGAGCTCTGCAGTACAATTTACAATTAATGGAACCCCATATAATATGGGATATGATCATGCAAATAACGTAACATTTATCCTGATTGAGCAATATTTATCAAGATTTTTCCAATACCACAAGGATAAAAACAAAAGATTTTGCAAAATATCAAGATGTGACAAAAAAAATGTGAAAAAAGCATTTGATATGCTAGAAATTTTGATTTGTAATTATCTATGGTCTATCACGTAATTTGCAAATAAATACAATGAAGAACATTATGTTAACACTTCATATTGATGATATTTTTATTTGGAAATATTTCAAAAATAATAATTAAATTTAATTTTTCATGCTTGATACGAATGTCTTCTTTCATTTCAATGCTAGGATTAATGTTAATGTTAAATTATTTATATAAATTTTTATTTATTAATATTTTATATTTGTTATTTTATTTTTTTAATAATTAAATTTATTTAATTAATTTTTATTTTTATTTTAAAAATAAAATTTTATATATTAAAAGATAAAATTTAAATAGGATGGATTGTGAAACCCATTGAAAGTGCTTCAAAATCCCAAAATGAGATTTACAATTAAAGTAAAAAAAGATCAAGATCTTGAAACTCATGTAACATTGTGGGGTCCATAAAATATATTCTAAGATCTCAAAATGTCACCTAGCATGAAAGATATTCTTAGTAACTAAAAAATAAGATGTAAGTAAAAAAACAAAAACTAAGAACTTTCGTAGGTACCAAAAGTGTTTCACCTACACTTGAGCATCTTCGTTTCCTCCTGTTAGTTGATGCTATGAGAGTTAGTTTTACTCACCGTTGAGCTTTGTTCTTTTTTCTTATCTATGTGTACAAATAAAAAATACCAAAAGGATGTTAGAGCAAGAGGATGTCAACCTATTTTGGGTGCAAACTAGGGATGAAAACAGGGCGGGGCGGGTGTGGGTTTGACCCTTCCCAACCCCGTCCTCGAAAAATGTGGGACAGATTTAAGTTTGGGCATAAAAAGAATGGGTATGAAATTTTAATCTTTATCTTCGTCAACGTTAGATATTTTCAAGTTCTGATATACCCACGTATGCGTTATATTCTTTTTTATAATTAAAATTTATTTATTTATTATTAAATAAATTATATATCAATTTATTAATTATATTTTAATTTAAAAAGTATATAAAGAATAATTAATAACAAGAAATTATAAATTAAAGTTTAAGAATTAAAATTTTTAATTACATATATAAATTTAAACTTATTATATAATTATTAAAATTATAATGGGTAGGTAAGGGTGGGTAGTCACATACCCGTACCTATATCCAATTCATCACATTGGATAATACTCATACTCATACTGGGTAAAAATGGGTAATATCCATAAAAAACGGGACGAGTTCGAGTAGGTATTCACGAGTACGAGTATTTTTGTCATGTGCAATCCGATGTCTCTATCATGATGGAATTCAATAGCGGTGTTCATGGTTTGGGTTGGTTAGGTTTTTGGAGAAAATGAAAACCAAACAATTAATTTTAATTAGGTTGGGTTGGTTCGGTTTTTTGAAATTTTTTTCCCTGACTTGAGTCAAACCAAACCAGTAATAATCGGGTTAATTCGATTCGGTTTCAGAGAAAACCAATAAAAAAAACAATTTTTTTCACTAATTCGTAAAAAAATAATTATATACCTGAAATTAACCAAATCCATTAGTATACTAAATTCATAATTTTATAACAAAATAAGTGTTTCATATATGCTAAATTAGTCAAATTAAACTATTAAAACAATCCAATGCATTACAAACAACAAATTATAAATTTAAAGTATAAAATAGATATAAAATAAATTTACTAACTTAAAAATACAAAATAGGATCGGGTTAGAGTTTTGAAATGTGAAACTCTAAACAACACATATTACTAAATTTACTAACTTAAAAATATAAAATAAATATATAGTAGTAATATGATATATATACTTTTGGGTTGGTTCGGGTTGGGTCAGAGTTTTGAAACATAAAAATCGTGAACTGAACAATACATTATTGGTTCTGATTGGTTTGGGTTGGATCCAAACCTGATCAACTGAAAAAACCCAAATTAAATTAATTAGTTCAATTCAATTTACTAGGTTCATCAAATTGACGCGAACTGATTAACAATCCTAGAATTCAAGTAACTACATAAGGATGAAGAACATATACACTATTGCTAAATGTAGTCTCTATAGAATAGAATAAAAGTTGGATATCACTTTTAGTACTCAAGCGTAATTTTTCTCTTGATAAGCTCTAAAAATTTATAATAAATAGTATATATAAATAAGTATAATTATATCTTTCATGTCATTTAAAATATCGAATATATTAAATTAACAATAATTTTATTTTCACTATTATTTTTAAAGAAAAGATTAGATCAAATAATTATTATTTCTCCAATTTATACATTATCCCATTTTCTTCTTTCTCACAATTGCTTGTATTGGTATTGATTATGTTCTTTAGCTTCTCCTTTCTCAATTTTTTATATTTTGCTTTACTGTTTTTTTTTCTAAATTTTATTCATGCTTATCTAGTTATTTTTAAAATTATTTTATACTTTATTATATATCTAGGTTTACATATTTAAAGTTATCAGGTCTTTTTTGGATTAGATTGTCATTCGAGACTCAAAATAAATTGCTAATGTATCACAAGCAATATTTTTATTTATATAACTTATTGGATTTTATTAACTAATTTTTAAACTATATTTCTTTGTGTCATTAGTTGAGACCCATGATACATGTGTGACCTTACCAGTAATATATAATAATTAACATCAAAATTCATAATCAATCTAACATAAACGTATAGGATTTGCATTTTTTCAATAACAAATTTCAACGAATATGAATTTTTTTATTTAAGTTTATCAGTTATTCGAATTATTCCGGATTTCTGTCCCTCCCTAATATCATTGTGTTTCGTATTTATGCCTCGCCATCATATTATTTATGTCTCTTTTCCCCCTTTTTTTTAATCTCTTTCTTAATTTTATTTTTTAAAATAAAATTTCTCTAAAATGTATACTTTACTTAAGATAATTTGTAATTAATTAATAGTACAATAATGTTACATTAAAAATTCTGGCCTATCAAATTATATTCTTAGTTTGTATTTAGTTTAGTTTAAAACATTTTTAATAAATATTTTTTTATAAAAAACACTTCAAAAGTTCAAATAGTCGGTCACTTAATATTTCCTAATATTACTTTTTTTTTAAAAAAAAAACTTCCCATTATATTACGTCAAAATTTTCATTTTTTGAATCTCAAACAGCTTCTTTTTTCAATTTTAAATGCTTTAATTAGTATTTCCTATGATCAAGTTACCCAAGTGTTTAGGATCATATAGATAAGTTTCTTAAGATGCCGAATGAATCTTCTAAAAATCATGTTTTTGTTATTCAAATTCAAAAATATCTTTTAATTTTTTAAATTTATTTGTTTTTTTATTAATATTGTAAGTTCTTGTGTATATGTCTATATCAAATGTAAAGTTAAAGATTAGAGAGGTTATAATGAAAGAGAAAGTGATTCACAAATATAAAAACATGTTTTTTATCATCAATTTTTTAAGAGAGAAAAATGACAAAAAGTTTTGGATTTTAAAAATTAAAAATGATTTTTTATAAAATTTTAGAACAAAAATCTTATTGAAGCATTCAATAAAATCTTATTAAATGTGCTCAATTACATTAAAAAAAAAAGTAAATATTAAACAAGGAGTAATTGGTATGTTTTTATGTTTATTAAATACGTTACAATTTCGTTTCCCTCAATAAGTGGGTAAAGACTATTCTTCAATCCTCGTGTCTTTCTAATAATTTTACTTTAAACCTAATTCTACGATTGCATTGTTTTTTGGGCTTTTTCTACTTAATTGAATATTCAACATTGGACTTGTGAGTGTTTGATTGCATTTCAACCATTCTTGAAAGCTCATAATGACGTTTACAAAATTTAATGGCACTAGCCTCGTCATTTGGTGGATTAAAAAATCAACCTATGTTTAAAGTTGTTATAATTAACTTTAACTCTACCAAAACTATGTAGTATCGGATGCTAAAGTAGGCCTAATCTAATAGACTTAACTCAAAAGACAATTTCTAATGCTCAATGGTTTTTGACATTTACATTGGACCACAGGAAATTTATTCCACAAATTATTTTCAAGTTGATTATATATTTGGAAAGTTGCTTATTTTAATTTTTAAAAATTATATTATAAGTTTAATTGGTATACATTGTTAGTATATAAAATATTTTTACATTGATATTCAATCATGACTTTTTGTTTATATGACTTTTAAAATAATAATGAGTAAAGTCAACAAATTTACTATGAACGAAGAGTTGTGATTGAATATCAGTGTAAAAAAATCTATCTTTACACTGACAGTATATACTAATTAAACTCTTATATTATTGGTACAAATTATCTATAAATTTTGGTAGCAAATGAATCTTTCAAAAACTTTGTCTGACCATCTTTAATACGATATTTTTTTTCTACTATATTTGTTTATACATAAAATTCAAATTTGAAAACTTATTTAAAAAGATCAAGTCGAGTTTCAATCGAACAAAAAAAATTGTTAATGTTATTTACTCTAATTGAGTAATTAACTAAGCTTCAATGTACTTTTATGAACCATTTTTTCATTTTCAAGATTGTATCCTTCTAGATGGGTGTCTTAAAGGATCAGAATATTGAATCCATATCAATCAAATTGATTAGATTTTCCATGCTTCACCTGAAACTCTAAGAATCACAAAGATATTTTGCATAAGCGGCCATATCTATCTTATTTGTTGCATTCATCACATCATATCATAATCTTTAAACTCTAGAAGACACCAATAGTGTGGTTACCAAAAAAACTCTAGAAGAACCTCTTTTGAAATAATAAAATTCTATTTTACTTTTTCATTGTAATTTTTCTATTCTTTCTTAAGCTCTACCATATTATTTCTAAACATGTTATTAGATTTTCAATTGTATCTATGATAAATGAGAGTGTCATTTGGTTGCTAAATAAAAGCTCTTTTTTTATTATATTTTCTTTTAACTTGTTCATTAATTGGTTCTCTTTTGTTTATTTGTCTTTTAATTATATTCGCCTATTGCTCTCATAACTTAATATTTTATTAACCGACACATATTAAGTTTGTAAAATAAACAAGCTTAATTTATAAAAGTCCACAATCACCACATCTAAATAAGTGCATTGAACTTCATCTATTAGAATCTCTTGTAAATAACTTTTTTGAAATGTCTAAAGATCAAAGATTGTCCTCATAAATCAACACAAATTTTTTTATATGACTAACTTTACTCATACATTTTTTTGAAAACTTTTCAAAGGTTACACATCCTTAAATTGCTTAAATTCAAACATGTTTAATTAATTATATATATACTAATATTTAATTACAAATAAATTTGTTGAATTTATTAATTAATATTTTAAATATTATATATAAATAAAAAATTATAATTGAGCGTTAGTGTAGAATTTTTTTATACTATTAATATATACTAATTAAATACATATTCTGTCTATCTATTTATCATTCACTCTATATATATATATACTTTAAAAAATCAATCTAACTTGCCTTCAGTGCTTCTAGTTTTTCTTAATATTTTGGTAACCATCATTCCCATGTATTCTTCTACTTATCAACTATAAAAGTTTAAAAACAATCATCTCAATAATTTGAACATCTACTAGCTAAATGGGTATTTGGTTAACTTTTTATATTCATTATTTTTTCAATTTTATGGAGAGATTCAAATTTCTTTTTTTTAGTAAATATTGGTCTTATATTTTCACCCTCTGCTTTCATTTTCTATTTAATTATTTTCTAAATTGTCTAATGACTTAATAAAAGTAATAACATGATTAACTCTTTATTATGTGTTAAAATCTTCATAATTAAAGCATCTATGGAAAAACCGAACAAAACGCTTAAAGTACACTTAATCCAAGTTTTGTACAAGGAATGGAAGGAAAATATATAAAGGTTGAAAGAAATAATACATTCGAAATTTAGAATAGAATTAAATTTAAATTTATATTATTATTTTTTTAACTGATGGACAAAAGTCCAAAAAATTGATATTATTATTAAAATATTAAACTCTAGAGTTTGGAATTTAGACAATATTTACATGATTAAATAGAATTAAATTTAAATATAATTTGATTAAAAAATAATTAATTATTATTTGTTATTCAATTTTGATAATTAATTAATTTACTTCCATTAGACCCGGAGAAAACTTTTGTAAAATCCATATATCAATTTTTTTAATTTTTAATAAATTTATCCAATTACAAAAATAAAATTTGTGTACGACTCTTCATATCACTATTAATATAATATGAATGAAAGATGATTAACCGATGGACAAACTTCTGGTATAACTGTTAATATGAATTAATGAAATCTTAATCTTAATATGAATGAACGATGAATAACAATGAAATGTTAATATGAATGAATGATGAATAACCGACACAAATACACATAATAAAACTACATAAAAAAATATAACCTAGTAAATTGCTTTCACAAGGTAATTGCTTTTTCATGGAAACTATTGTTAGATAGATTACCATAATCTCTTGAAGAGAGAGGTTGTTATCCCAGGTGAGGATGTTCTTTGTGTCTTTTGTAAAAGTGTTGTCGAATATAGGAATCATTTGTTCTTAACGTGTGTCAAAGCTCAATTAGTGTGGAACAGCATAATTATATGGCTGGGAATCCAAGGACCCATTCCAGGGGATCTGTACCAACTCTTCCTTTTGACACCAGCATGGGTGGTTGGAAAGCGGAAGAAGAAGTGTAGGTATGTCTTCTGGTTGACTGGGTGCTGGGGTATCTGGATTACTAGAAATCAGGTTGTCTTTGACAACGTATCGGTGGATTCAGTCGACATTCTGATGTATATAAAGGTAATCTCGTGGAAATGACTATCATATTCAGTTGGATTTAACAGGGGTTGTGTTTTTTCGGATTGATATGCTAATCCTAGACTGTGTTTATTAAATATGAAATAGGTGGAAAAGTCTTGTTATGCTCCAATATGATTCCAAAATTGTATTCTTAGAGACAATTTGGTTCTTTTAATGAATATACCTTTAGCTTTTAAAAAAAAAAAAAAAAAGTAAATTGCTTCCAAAATTGTGATAGAGAACATGATATAATCATATAAAATAAAATCGAATAGTGATAATGTTTAAGGAAAAAAGTCAGGTAAAATGATAGTGTTTTTAGGGAAAAACCATGAATGTTTTTAGGAGTTTAAAACTGAATTCAAAGAGACAAATATTTGTATATGAATACAGAGAATGGGAAGGATCTTAAAAAATTTAAAATGTTTAATTTTTATAGTATTTATAACTATATGCTTTAAAACAAGTATATATAATATTATAAAATAAGGATATGAATTATGATTTACAAGGATTTTATCTAGATCATAAATATAAGAAAATTGAATTTTCTTAGTAACTATAATTTAGCTAAATTATTGGATTATTTAAAAAATGATATTTGTACATGGTACGTATATAATTGGAGATAAAAAAAAAAAAAGAAGAGAAAGAGATAAAGTATATAATGAAAAGGATATAAAGATTTATAATACTAATGTTTTATAAGTGATTATAAGGTTCATCTCGTTGTAATACTTGAACATGATTTTGGTGAAATTAAATTGATAAGAAATAATTTCACTTTATTAACATTACATAGCAACTTATTAGGAAAATCAATTATTTAATCTAGCTTATTATTTATACATATATCTTACATTTTCAAATTTTTATAGTCATTTCATTATTAGTTACATGCTAAAATAAAAATTATTTGATTGTAAATATTGTTTTATGCACTGGCTTATTTATATAAATATATTGACTTATTATGTTTTATTTGTTCATATTTTTTAACTCATTCTTTTAGATAAATTACCTTTTAATCTTTTATGTTGATAATTTAATACTATCATTTGAAATATAGTTATATTCCTTTATAAATTTTTATTAAAAGAATAAATCTTTTTTTTTAAACAACTAATCAATTTTAGCATTTAGTTACCTTTTTTACAGAGATAGTAAAATGGGACAAATCTGGCAGACCGCCTCGCCAGTCCACCCTCATTTTGGTAGGGTGGGCTAGTGTTTCTAACTCATTGATCCATTTTGGCCTATTCTACCTAACCCGCCAATTTAACGGGCCAACATCGGGGCGGAGTGAGTCGACCTGCAAACTCACTATTATTTTATTTTGTTTTAAAAAATTATAATTTTTATATAAATTAATAAAATAATTATAATAATTAAAATATAAAATAAATTATTAGGTAAGATTTATAAAAAGTGACTTTGTTAAGCAAATAAAATAAACTTTGTCACGAATTTATTTGTCATTTATTTTTATAAAAGCATAATATTGTCAAAAAAGTAAAACCAATTATGCAAGGTTTACTTTTTGTGATTTTTCTATTTACTTTTTTGTAAAGTTGTGAATTTTTTTAAAAAAATTAATTTTTAAAATAAAATTTTATATTTTTTAAAAATAACAACAAAAAAATTAAAAATTTTAGTGGGCTGACAGCCAACCCGTCTAATGGTGGGACGAGCTAAGTAATTTGGCTAGTCCTAACTATGGTTGGTCAGCCCGTCCTGACCCATTTTTTGGCAGGCCAAAAGCGAGGCGAGCAGACTCGTTTTGCCCCCCTAGTTTTTTACGCCTCAGTTAAGGATTGTGACTAGGCATGACAATAGGGCGAGGACGGGTATGACATTCTCATTCTCATCTGCGTTTTGAAAAATCATCCTTATCCCCATTCTTATATCTAATGAGTATGAAATTTATGTCCTTATCCACATTGGTATTAGGTATGTCCATACCTGTTTGATACCGGAAAAAAAGTTATAATAATTTTTTAAATAAAAATAATTTGTTTGTGATATTAATTCAAAAGTTATCTAATAGACGCAAAGTTTGTAGTTTGTTAATTAAATTGGGGATTCCCTATCAACTTCGGAATGGATTCAGGAATTACCTACAAATATAAGTTTATTTGTTATCTCTACTTGCGACATTGTCCCTTTTCTATGATATGTACCAAAGTAAATATCTTGATTATGTGTGTATAAGTTGTCTTGTACAGTTGAATAATATTACTTTTACCTTAAGAAAAAACCAAGAGTTCATCTTAATTTTTTATAGAACACATCATCTATAATTTTATGGATTTTCTTGAGAGAAATTTAAGCAATGTGATATATAATTAAGACAAATTTAACAAACAATATAATCAAGATTTGTGCAATTAGATTTATTCACACTAGACAAATCTTTCCACAAATCTTTTTGTATTACAAACACTATGGACACACAAAGAAATAAAGTCATTTTCACTCTTCCTTGAAACCCACAAGGAAGGAAAGACTAATCCTTGATCAAACCCTATGATCAAAAGCCTTAATACAAACTCTATGCGTCACAACAAAAGCAAAATGTGAATACAAGATTTGGATTAGATTACACCTAAATTATGTAGCCACTTTGAAACTTTAAGAAAAATTTATGCAAATCAATATTGAAGAGTGTTGAAACCCAAGTAAAGAAATGACTTGATTTTATCTCAAACTTTCACAAAAAAATTGTAAGGTTTTTCAAAGAATATTCGCAAGCCACTACAATAGAATGAGTAGTTGACTATTCATAAAATATTTCTAATTTAATTGATTATAAGAGCAAGTAATCTATTAGGGTGTTCTAAATAGTAGCTAAAATCAAGACATAACCAATGGCATTAATTGATTGCAGAAAGGTGCAATTGATTATTTCATTCTTTTTATCAGTTCTTTTTTAGTTTTAGAACTGTTGTAATAATTTAAGAGAACTCGTAACATGTTAAAACAAAGAGTTTTGATTTTTGACAAAATACATTTTTAATTGTGTAATCGATTATGAAAAAATTGTATATGAAATAACATATTACAAAACTATGTAAATCGATTATCTCGATTTAGAACTCACTCTTAACTCTAAAACTGACTTATAACAAGGTTAACACATAATCTAAAACTTAATTAACACAAAGCTCAATCATGCATGCCTAAACTAAACAATCAATACAAAGTCACACTTTTAAAACATGTTTGGCTTGCAAAATAGAAACACCAAAACCAAAACAATAAGAAGGCACAAGAGATAATGCACACTTGAAGTCCAACAATCTACCCCATTTTGGTTTTGCTAAAGCCAAACAAAAACCAAAAGCTTTGTATGATGTTGTTGAACCTATTTCTAAATAACACAACTTGAAACACACAGGTTAGACAACATGAGCTTTATTTTTCTCCCCTTTACTGAAAACCAAAAAAAGAGTTGAAAGAATAAAGACTCAAAGTAAAAAATATAGTAAGAACAATATTGAACCATAGAAACAACCATATTATTCATATCACAAAAAAATAAATTGCAAATGGCGAATAATAAGGAACCAAGCAAGAAAAACAAACAAAGATACAATTAAAATAGAGCAAACAAAAATAGCCAAATAAAGGCTAATACAGGTGGCACATGAGACTTGGATTCCTAGGCAAGCCTAATCGTTATTGGATAAAGGGTACCCATGAGATCAATGTGGTTAGAGATAGTGTTGAAGCATCTTTTCTGCTCTTTATAGTCACATAAGTGCATGGTGGTCAAGGCATTCAATTTGTTGATCATCATCTGCTCAAAGGCTAAAAGGCGTTTCTCTTCCTCTTCTGCTTGTGTTGGTGTATCTTCAGTAGCCACTTGAATCTTTTAAATCCAACCTCTATGACCATCTTTAATGAATCACATTTACTTGGGTTGCTTCTTCTTGAGCTCACTTTCAGGCTTTACAAAGTCGGATATCTGGTCTGACACATCCACACCAAAATACTTTAGCATTCTTGAAATGAGAAATTTGTATAAGGGCACTTGTAGTCAGTTAGACTTTTTGTATCAAACACACCAAAATGCAATCCACTTTCAATTTCCTTTGCATTGAAAAAATGAAAATAAGATCGTCTTTAGTGAGTTGGGCATGGTTGTTTCATCTAGGATTGATGATCCATCCAATAACATAGGCGAGAAGGTGATCATTCATCTTTAGTTAGTTGACCCTGAATCTATCTTTAAGTGCTTCTTGAGGGTTCTTTATTAAACTTCTATAAGTAGCCACTTTGCTAAATCCTAGACATTGCTTTTCTAGGTCCTTTTATTTAGATGGAAGCCATCATCTTCCAAACTAATGAGAGAAAGGCACACATCATTGGTGACTTCAAAGTTGACTCCTTTGACAGAGGCACACAAATTTCATGTTTTTCCATTAGCATAGGCAGAGGTGTAAAACACTTGATGATCTATGGATAGAATGCAGCACTTAACTCAACCAGGGTTTTGAGTCCCTGTTTTTTAACCATTGAACCATTGCAGGTTGGGAAATGATGGAGGTACTAACTCTTTTGTACCATAGAAAAACTGATAGGAATAGAGAATATCCTCAATAGCAAATGGTGTTTTCTCTGGCATGGGTTCCTTTTCCTTAGATGTACCTATTGGATCTTTTTGTTCGGAAGAGGCTTTCTTACAAGGTTGGGGCTTAGAGTACTTTGTGGCTCTGTGCTTGATCCTTTTGGGATGCTTTGAGGTTAGAGGGGAAGACATTTAGAGAGGTTAAGGTTGAATGGTTGAGCAAAGGATAAAACGTAATTTGAAGATTAAGGGTAGGAGAACATGTCTGAAGTTGTGAGGTTTGGAGAGTGAGAGGGTATATTTATGGTGTTTAAGGGGGTTTAAGTAATGAATGGGGTTGCTTCAAAAGAGAAGAGGTGCGTTTTGAGGTGACTTACTAGTTGCATATGTTTTAGAGCTTCTGAGCCAAATACCTAGAAATTGAACCAAAACACTTTGCAATCGGTTAGCACTTACTCATAATCAATTAAATCAACCTTCAAATCCAATTACTCATTGCTAATAGCTTTGAAATTGATTAAACCAATGTGTAATTGATTAAAATAGAAAGGTACAACTAGATACAACTAAACTTTAATTGTTTACCATACCTTGTAATCAACTAAAACAGAAAGAAACACAAAAATAACATGTGGACTGGAGATACACACAAGGTAATGTGATCAAGCCAGATGTGTGAATGCATGTTATGCTTGAATGCATGAAGCATTGTTCCTAATGTGACCTGTTTTATGTGACAGAAGACTCACTTAAAATACCAAGCTCATTCCTAAGATGATAAAATCTATCTCTAGCTAAAGGTTTTGTGAATATATCTGCAAGTTGAGATAAAGTCTCAATGAATTGAATATCACAATCACTTTTTCCCATATGATCTCTAATAAAATGATGTCTTATCTCTATGTGCTTAGTCCTAGAATTCAAAATGGGATTTCTAGTGAGGTTGATAGCACTTGTGTTGTCACACCTTAGAGGAATATTCTCTAAGTGCAAACCGAAATCTGAAAGTTGTTCTGTGAGCCACAAACTTTAGGCATAATAGCTCCTGAGTGCTATATACTCAGCTTATGCAATTGACAAGGCAACCAAGACTTGCTTCTTACTATACGATGACATTAACCCATTTCAAAAGGATGACAAGTTCCACTTATGCTTTTGCTATCTACTTTGCATCCTACAAAATCAGAGTAAGGGAGGGTTCCGCTCCTTTGGGATACCACAAACCAGTATCTAAAGTGCCTTTAAGGTTTTTCAAAATCCTCTTGTTGTAGTGAAGTGTGACTCCTTAGGTTTGGCTTGAAATCTTGCGCACGTACAAATAATAAACATGATAAAGTTGCATTCTAGATATCGAAAAATGTGCCTTTAAGGTGTAATTCAATCTAGGAAAAGGTGACAAAGATGGTAGTATGTCTTCAAACAAACATTTCGGCAAGTTCAAGATCAAGTTGCATGAGCCTAAATTCTTCAATTTTTTAAGAAAGAGCAACAATTATTATTTAAAGGCTATAAATAGAGGCGCAAGGAAGAAAAACAATAAGGAGATAAAGTTGAAGTGAACAATCTTATTGAATATATTTCTTCCTTTCCTGTTGCAATCTCTATATCATACACTCACATTGAATTATTAGAAGCCTTGTATAAAAGCAACCTTCTACTAAGATTAAGTTTAGATATCCTCCACCTAAGTGAAGTTACCCTTGTGACTTGTGAGTAAAACTTACATATCCTCTCTGTGACAATAAACTTGTAATTTCTACCATCTTACCTTTGTGTTGTGGGCTAGGAGTGCTTGTTATGTGAAGGAATAATACTCGGGTTGAGCCAAGAGTGACTTTTTGGGTGGAAAGCCAAGGCTGGCTTAGTGTGAAATAATATTTGGTGTTCAAACTTGGGGGAGTTTGTGTTATAAACTAGAAGTGATTACAATACATGTTGTAAACATGAAGTGGCAAAAATAATATTTGTTGTAATTCAGTTGAATTAGTGAAGGTAAGATCCTTTTTTTTATTTTATAGTAGGTAATAATTGTACGAAGTAAATAAAAGATAGAATTCAATTTAATTTAACCATAATTAATAAATTAATTACGAAATATGTGGTGAATGTATTATATATGTATGTGTGTGTATATATATAAGACATATCATATGAGAGTAAGATATCTTAGATGAGAGTGAAATGAGCAAATCCCAGCCGTTGAAATAAAAATTAATGGTTGAGATCAAATCATACTCATCTACTCATACTCTCTCTTTTAGCATTTATTATCTGTCACTCTTTTTTCTCTTTCCTTCCTCAATGGCTAAGATTTTTCGAATATTATTTTGTCTTATCTCTCAATGGTTGAGATTTTCTCCTCTCACTCTTGTATAAATTTGGCTTTCTCATTAGATGTGTCCCTTATATATATTATTTGGATGAAATATAGTTATTTAATTATATATAATTGGATTTTATTGAAGTAAATGATGGTTTATGGTAAAGTAATGTTTAATATGGTAAGGGATGAGTAAGAATGGAATTCTTTCAAATTAAGGTTGTTGGGTTAATGTTATGAGGAGTATTCAGAAATCTAAATTTTGAAAGTGGTGGTTGTAGGTAGCAAATCACAATCACTAAGTTCACCCCCAACTTTTCTTCTTCCCCATTTTTCTTCTTCTTCCTCTTTTCTTTATTTTCTTCTTTCTTTTTTTCTTCTTTGTCACCGTCTCTACCTCTCTTTGACTGCCAATCTTCTTCTTCTTCTTGCATGGTTGGCAATTCATGGGCAGAATTCGATGAAACCTCTTCCAATGTTCTTAATTCTGAGTGTTTATCATTATAGGTATGTCTAATCCTAATTCTTTGAACCCTTTTTCATTTGTTTTCGGTCCAATTTTTCTCTTTAAACGGGAATTCTTTCAAAATTCCAATTTCTTAGGTTCCTATTTGGTTTTTGGATTTTTGGTTGGTTTTGAGTGATTCCTATCGTTGATTTTCCCATTTCAACAAATTCAATTTTTAAAGGAAAAAATAGGTAAGAAAAGTTTAATCTTGATTTTAAATTGAAGTTTTTGATTTATCTTTGTAACATCCCAAAATTTACTTAACGCATTATTCATCAATTTTCATTATCTTACAAATGAATAAAAGCTCAGAATAAATTTTTATTTCAACTTTCCAATGTACTTAAGTACTCATTACTGATAATCATCATTGTACTTCTACTATCCAACACACGTCTAAGAATAATGAATTTGCAACAAAATAAATCATATTATACACTACACCACTTCACTAAGTGAATTGGGCCGCCTAACGAGAAATAGCGATGCTTGCCCAGCAACCACCGTCGCTCAGCTAGGACCTTGAAAATAAACTATCCTAGTGAAGGAACTTCGTTCAGCCAGCTACATCGCTGAGTGCAAAACCAAGTTAATTTTTAACAAAGAAGAATTTGCGCTTGGAGATTGATAACTGCCTAAATTACCTATTTTCACATAGGTAAAATAGAGCCTTTTTCTTATTTCTTTCTTATTTAAGATTTTTTTCCTTATATTTCACTTAAAATTAGAATGAGTTAGGAAATTATTCTTAGGTTTGCATTTATGCATATTTTATCTTTATTTTCCTATTTTTAGTTGTTCTGAGACAGGTTGTGAGAAGGAATGAAGAAATGATAGAAAATTTGAGTGTATTGGTAATGTGGCACTATCCAGGCGCCCAATCGTTAAGACCGAAGCGCCCAACACTGTCGGGTTAAGAGGGGCAATATTGTAATTATGGGCGGTCAACACCCAGTGTATGGCCGCTTAGCACTCGTGTTAAAGTAGGGGACATGTTTCCTAAGGCGGCATCCAGCGACCACGTCTCCACTGCCCAGTGCTGGTGTTTCGATCTGAAGCTTTAAAAGAGCGTCTTTTGTTCTGAGTTGGATGTTGCAACCCTTGCTAACTTAGGGCACGTTCCAAACCCATCTTCGTCTATCCTTCACATTTATCTATCCTGATGGTTAGTTAGGTTGCTATTTTGTTGGGATTTGATTTAACTAAGTTTGAACTCTTGTATATTTTATTTCTCTTTAGTCTAAGTTTATTATTCAATGTCTGTTGATAGTTTTATGTAAGAAATGTGAATACTAATTTACAATGCTTTTAATGGAATTGTTTATTCATAATTATGAACTTACTCTTGCATTGTATATGTATTTTGTTTGACTGTGATGATCGTACTTTGCATGAGAGTAGATGACAACGGTGAATCTGCTAGATAGGAGATGCTGGCTGAAGTGAACAATCGATCAGTAGAGACTAGAAAGCGTATTTTATTCTATATAGACTATGTATATAGGACATTTAATGAGCCTATGTAATAGTATGATGTTATGTTTTGGATTGACACATGTTTATGTTTAAGGAGAAAACTATAGAATATTTGAACAGGTTATAGTATATGCATGTATGTAAGTCGAACAAGAGACATAGTCCTTTAAGCATGTTTTATGTTGATTTGTGATGACTGGGTATAACTTGTATACAATGTGTTGATATAAGCAAATATGATGAAATGTTTAGGTAGTAGGATGTGTGATTGTTCTTTGAATGGTATGATTTTTGCTATTGAAGTTCTGCATTCTGCAGTCTTATTGGGTGACAGGGCTTGTCCAATGCAAAATTGCTTTGATGGGGAATTGTTTGGATTTGTGCCAAACGAGTAGTCTCGCCTAACACAAAGTCTTCTTTGTTTTAAAAGTAAATTAGGTTTTTATCCAACAATGCATCTCACTGAGCGAAGTTCCTCCATTGGAATAGTTCAATTCATGGTGCTTGTTGAGTGATTATTGTCACTAGGTGAGATACCTTGCTCCTCACTAAGCGACCTATCTTGCTTGGCAAGCTTGTGTAGTGCATGCCATAATCTATTTTGTTTAAAATTTTAATATTGTGAGAATTATGTTATATTTTAATAGTGGTATTGACAATTAATAATGTTAAGTACTTGGGTAACTATTTTGGGATGTTATAATAATGGTATTAGAGAAATTTGTGTCCTTTACACAGACTTGTAGGATATGTCTGATATGGATTTCATTTCGTGTGTGTGATTGATATGTAATTGTGATGCATGATGATATTTGCTGAATGAGCCATGGTACATATAACATTATTCCTTCTTTTTGCATGAGTAAAGCAATTATTTGTATCTCTTACTTGTGTGAATAAGTTGAAACTATAATTTTGGTATATATTTTCTATCTGTTGCCTGTTTATATGTTTCCCAAAATGTTCCTAATATGTGTAACATGTCTTGTAGTAATGAGAAGGTATAAGTCTAAGGTTTACCTTGATATGTTAGTTTTGATAAATATAGACATAATCCTAAGAATGAATTGGTTATCTACCAATCATATTTTGATAGATTATGCTAGGCATGTTTTAGCTATCCTCAATACTAGATTAGTGAAGTTTGTGACTGCTCAATCAACATTGTTGCTTATGAGGAAGGAGCTTGGTGTTTTGTAATCCTTTAAGTCTGGAAGTGTAGGTTGGTGATATGCATTTGTGAGAAATATGTATGATGAAGGATTTTCATAAACGAGTACTAAGGAAGTACTAGAATTATATCAAAAAGTGAAAGTTGACTTTGTTGGAATTTTTCTTGAGGAAAAAGCAGTTGGACATAAAGTTGGCTAAATGTGAGTTTAGTGGAAAGAAATGAAGTTCTTGAGTCAGGTGATGTTAGTTGCGAAGACGGTAACCAATCCTACTACGGTGGGGGTAGTGAATAATGAAAGCATTTGGAGACTAGATTGAAAAGCAAGAATTTTATCGTCGATTATATACTATTAGAGACTCAGAGAAATTTCAAGAGATGGTAGCACCCTTGACCTCATTTATTAGTAATAATTAACTTTTTGGATTTGATTAGTGATTGTGAGCAGAGTTTGATGAAGTTGCAGCAAGGTTGACTAGTACATTTGTTTAGTGATATTTGATTTTTGGAAGTCTTTTAAGTTTACTTTAAGGTGTCTCATTGGCAGGGTAATGTATTAATACAAGAAAAGAATGGCAGAGCTTATGTTTCAAGGTCGTTGGAGACTCAAGAGTTTGGTATGATCAACAACCATACGAATGTAATATACTTTTTTAGTAATAGGATCAGAACATTATCAACGATAATGGATGGAGTTCTGAAAAGGATATGATTTCAGGAGATGGACCTATGGTAGAAGATGAATTTGTAAGGGAACTATTAGTGGACACATATACTTTGATATATATATATACACACACACACACACATATACAGGAACATATCTAGTGAGAAAGCCAAATTTATATGAGTGAGAGGAGCAAATCTCATCCATTGAGAGAGGAGGGAGAAGAATATCCAAAAAATTCCAACCATTAAGAGAGGAAAGAGTAAAAAGACTAACAAATAATAAATGCTAGAAGAGAGAGAATGAGTGGTTGATCTCAACCATTAATTTTTATTTCAATGGCTGAGATTTGCTCCTCTCCCTCACATATAAATTTGGCTTTCTTAATAAATATGTCTCATATATATAGTGAGAAAGCCAAATTTATATGAGAGTAAGAGGAACAAATCTACGCCATTGAGAGATGAGAGAGAAAAATATTTGGAAAATCTTAGTCATTGAGAAACAAGAGAGAAAAAAAAGTGACCGATCATAAATGCTAGAAAAGAGAGAATGAGTGGATGTGTACGATTTGATATCAACCATTAATTTTTATTTCAATGGTTGAAATTTGTTCCACTCACTTTTATATAAGAGACCTTACTCTCATATGATATGTCATATATATATATATATATATATATATATATATATATATATATATATATAGGGGTATCTATTTACAAGAGCCATAAACACAGAGTTGTAATTATCTTCGGTGAGTGAGATGATGATCTTAAGAGGTTCAAAATCATTATCATCATATGTCAACACATCTGGGTATAATGATGACATAGTGGAGCTTGTAACTAGAAGGTATCTTCTTGGAAGAAAAGTTTCAACTGTTAGAATTTCCCTCTTTTATATGGACGTAGTGTTGGACTCATCTATGTAAGAACAAAGATATTTGCACAAAGGTGATCTCTTATTTGAATAATAAGAAAATAGATCAATAAAACTTGGTAGTAGAGGTAGATGCCAATGTAGAAGAACTTAAAAGTAAATTTCAAGGTAGTTATAAAAGTGAAAATAGGAAAGAGACAAAACCTATGGATCTATTTAATCTAAAGCATAAGTTGAAAGAAAATTTGGATGGATTGCTTGGTTGGTCTAAATGAGCTGCCAAGACTATAGTAGCAGTAAATCATTTTAGGGCAAAAGTTTTTGCTTTCGAAAGTATAGTTGAAGTTGTAAATTGGTGAAAAGAAGGATTGTCCCTGGGATTGAAATTGGTAATGAAATTTAATATTGGGAAAAACATAAAATATTTGATCTTTGTTGTCAAATTCAAGGTGGCATAAATTATGTGAAGGAAAGTGAACAAGGTGGGAATGTGAGGAACACTTATAAACAACCTGAAGATCATAAACTTATGACAGTCTTGCTTTAAAGGATAGTATTGAGGAATGAAGTCTTGTTATGGAAATTCGTGACTCTGAATCAGTGAATAGGAAGTGCAAAACATATGTTTATGATGGACGGTACTTAATTATATTGTATTGGTAGGATGTGGAACCATATGGAAAAGTGATAGAGAAGGCATGGAGTAAAGTCTAAGTGTATTGCCAAAATCCTTAGATTCATCATATTGGATGAGCATATGAGGGTAAAATTGGAGTTAAAGGCCAATATTTTTAACCTATCGCTAGATCTTATGTTTAGATAGCATACCATGCTCAAATTGATGAGCGTTAGCTAACAAAAAAAATAAAACAATTACATTAGAGCCAGAACTATGCATTTTAGGTACCTCAGAAGTGACCTAAGTGAGGAAAAAGAATCATCTTTGGCACTGAATAATTTTTCAAATAGAATGGTTTTTGGAATGAAACTTATTTCCACATTTTGTATTACCAAAATATAGTTACTCATTAAGTTTCGTAGTTAGTGCACTTGCATAACTCATTTTGGACACTTAGGTTTATTTGAAAGCAAAATTGGTTTATATAGTGACTGAAAAAACTAACTTTTGACTCATCAGGAGGCATTTTAACGTGATACCAATTTTTACCTCCTTAATTTTTGGTTTAAAAAATCTGTTTTGAGGATTTATAAGGTTTCTTCTCATAAATTCTAAATTTACCTTTGAAAACTACTTATTTTCTAAATCATGCTTCTATCTGAAAAATTGAAATGAGTATAACTTTCAAATCGTTTGAGTTTTTCATCTGAAACGAAAGTTCACATATTTTTTTTAACACCCTCTAAATATATTTTAACTAAAATAGTTTTATAAGAAGTTGTTTTACATACGTTAGCTTATCAAAAGCTTCTAATAAACTGAATGTTGTTATTTTTAAAAGTATTTTAACCTTCTTTTTCACTCTATCTACTTACGTATTTGCAAAAACACCTTCATATTTTTTTTTAAAAAAATTATTTCTATTAGAATGATATTATATATTTTAGAAAAAAAGGATATTATGATTCATTATTTTTCTTTTAAATTAGGAAGTACCAAATCCACATATTCTTAAGGTATCATGTGATGAAAAAGGATATATAAGACTTTTTTACCTCAATCATAAGCGTCTGGTTGATTTAAAGAAAAAGTATTAAATGTTTATACTGCCATAATATTAAAAATAAATTTACTTTTTAATGTATTTGACATTGTTAATTATAATAACTAAAAATTTAATGATAAAAAAACATAAATTAGCTTTCTTGATTATAATTTACAATTACTTATACTAGCATACGAAGTAAAAATAGGCAGTTACTATTTTTTTATTAGAAATTATTTTCTTTAAAAGATGAATTGAATTTTACATAAAAAATAAAATTCATAAGAAAATTATAGGAAAAAATTTAACATTATAGTATATTATACACATGAAATATTAATTATAATCTCATCTGTTATATTTATTTATCCATATTTTATTTTAAACATAATCATTAATTGAATCTTCAACTAACTAATTATATTTTACAATATTAATTAATAATTTACAAATTATTATACTTTATGATATATAATTGATATCTAACAAAAATTGTTATTATTTTTATTTTATATTTTTAATTCAATTATTTAATTTTACATATTTTTATATGTTAAAAATTAATAACTTTTATAACATTTATTACATTAGTTAAATTTATATAGTATGTTTTTAAATTTATTCTTAGAGTAAGCAAATATTTTTTCTCTCTATATTTAAAATATCTGTCTTTGTATGTTTAAAGAGTTAAATTAGTAAACACTAATCGTCCAAAAGAGTTTTAAACTAACGTTAAATAACAATTTTTTATTTATATAACTTTTAAAGTACTAATTAGTTAACAAATATAAATTATAAGTTTAATTAGTATGTAGGGTAGTGTGAAACTTTTATACTGCATTCAATCTTTACCTTAATACATGGTAAGTTGTTGACTTTACCAATTAATATTTTAAAAGTCATATAAATAAAAAGATGTGATTAAATGTTAGTGTAATTTTGTTTATACTTTGAGTACATAGTAATTCAACTTTTAAAATTATAGTACATGACACTAATTATAACTACTACTTTAAATTATTGAAATATCATTTTCAATAACTATTTAAATTTCTACTTTGCTTTTTGAAGAATTAATTTTTATTGCTGATTAATATACACTAATTATATATCTATAATAAATAATACTAATTTATAATTATATACATTATCATTATTAAAATAAAAATAACTTTTAATTTCATAAAATACTTTAACTATAAATTATTTTACAAAGATACTTATAAACAACATTTAGGTCACACGTTTATGTGTTTTTATTCGTAGAAATTAGAAAAATTATAATATGTAATGCATGGTGCTCAATTAATTGAAATACACTTTTATGGATTATTTTGTATTAGCTATACCATAAAGTAAATTATCCTCTTTAGTTATACATATTTATTAATACTAATATTACTCTTTGTTTAACTTCCAATTTCAATTTATCTATAAAATAAATTTATCTATACCATTATATCAAATTTTAACATAATAAAATACTATAAAACAATAAAAAATACGAATATAGTGACACTTTACTAATGACTATAACAATAAAAATCTTATATTTTCACTAGTTTATATAAAGAACAGTTTTACAACCATGCTACGGAAGTTACCGATCACAAAGAAAATATTCTAATGTAATAAATATTTTTTAATTTTTTCACTGAGTAATAAATACAATGTTTTATAGTTCCAATGTCATAAATTGTTTACCATGTAACTTCAAAATTTGCATTTATATCTCTTATTAACTTATCTGTTGACATTATGACATAGTTTATTTTTTATTTAAAAGTTATTTTAAAATTAAAATTTAAATAGAATATTAAAAATAGAAGTGGATAATTTGATAATTCTAGAAAAAATTACACTTACACTTGAATTTTTTTTTAAACTATACTAACACTCTAGTTTCATTTCATTGTCAATGAATGTGAGTAATAAAATTGAAGAAAATAGTCCACGCAATAAAATAGTTGTTCAGTTATTTACTTATAATTATTACATATAATAAATATATTAAATTTACATTGATTTTAGAAATATTTGGAATTTTTCATGTCTAGTTTTTAAAATACATATTATACCCTTATATCTATTTTAAAATTAAAAATAAATTAAACTATAGATACACATATTTTGCCTCTAAATCAATCTTATAATTTTATAATAACAAATACTTTAAAATATTTATATTTAACTTCCATAATGGTTATACTATTAACGATAGAGGGAGTTCAAATAACATAGTGTAATTCTGAAATTATTTTAAATCTAATGATTTTTATTGATTATAAATTTAATATTAGATCAAATCTTTATTTATTCTATTTTATTTCTATTTTAAAAGTAATGTTGTCTTAAATCAATTTATCTTTAATCTTTTAATTTTTTTATTGATTCTCGTCTAATTATTAATTATTTCAAATGCAAAACTAACTAAATAATTAAATATTTCTTTAAAAATTTTAACAAAAATAGAAAATTAACATATTTTATTTATTAATAATCTTTTTAGATTAGCTAAAAGTTTCTTCTTCTCTTATGTTGGACTATTTTTCCCAACTATCAATACTATTTTAGTTTTATAAGACAACCTTGTAGATTTATAAAAACAAAAAGTAGTTTTGGTTTAAGTTTTCAAAATTTTAAAACAATATTGATTATGCTTTTCAAATTTAACATATTGTTTATGATTTTTCCTCCTTAGAGACCGTAAATCAATGGTAACGACCGATGATCGATAATTGCCCAGTGAAGGTGGCAGTCAGTGATTGTTAGTCGAAGGTGATAATTGGTGATCGTCGGTCAGAAATAGTGGTTGATGATTGTTGGTAAGAGGGTGGGTGGCAGTAATTAGCAATTCAAGGTGGCATTGGTAATTAACGATTGAAGGTGTCAGCCGGTGATTGTCAGCCAGATGTGGCAGTCAAAGGTGGTGGTCAATGGTAACAAATAACGTCAAAGTGATGAATTTGAATAAAAACAGAAGCAAAACTCTCAAAACTAGATTTTATTGTTTTTGAAATTGGATGAAAACTATTTCAAAAATAACTAAAAAACTAAATCAGAACCATAATTGTCAAACATGTATCTCTTTTCAAAATACATTTTTAAATAAAAAATCAAAAACTCAAACCCTCCAAACCTAAAAACATTTTTTAACTCATAAACATTTATTACTTATCTATGTCATCACATCTTCCAAAAATAATGGACTATCGTTACATTTAATAATTTTATATCAGGTAAAATATTTCTTTACGACTATTTAATTTTATTTAAAGTTTTTAAAATTTATTTTAGTTAAAGTTCTCAGCTACTTACGAACACAAATAGCGATTACAAATACAATAAGAGAAAATGAAATTAAATTCTAGTTTATAAAATTATTTTGAAAATTAAAAAATAGATGTTATCAATAAGATAGAATAACTAAAGATTTGATCTCATATTGAATTTAGAATTGTTATATTTAAAATAATTTCAACAATTAATATTGAGTGTAATACTTTTAAAATTACACTGATGTTATTTGTACTTCCCCCCCATATATATATATATATATATATATAATTTATAAAGGAAATTTCCTATGATAAAAATTAAACTACCTTGTTAAAGGAGAGATTCAAACCCATGACCTCTACTTCCCAAACGTAAACTTTTCCACTAAATCAACCTTATAAAATCTTATAATAAAAAGTACTTTAAAATATTTTTTATCCAACATCCGTAATTGTTCTACTATCAATAATTTATAATATATATATATATATATATATATATATATATAATCTATACTATTAATAATTTATATTATTAATAAAGGAAATTCCATGTTGATATCAACTTTAAAAAATACATATTCTACCCTTGTATCTATCTGAAAATGAAAAAATAAACTACTTTTTCATAGAAGAGATTTGAATCCACGAGTTCTAGTATTAATAATCTATAATTTATAAAGGGAATTTATTGTTTCTTTCCATCTTACCACCCTTCTATTTATTTCTTATTTCCTTATTTTTATTTTGCAATAACACTATATAATTTTTATAATTTATGCATTCCCTTTATTTTAATTTATTAATTGTATTCTCTCCATGCTAGTTATATTTACACTTAATTCATTCTACCTAATTTATATTTTTATCTTATAACCACTAACTTTCCATCTTTTATTTGATAGTTTATTTCCATCTTACTACATGTTAATTTTGCACTTTTAAATTTACGTTTACTTTACCTTTTAATTTATACATTATTATAATATTATAATATAATATTATTACACATGATCATAATATTATCTATCTATATAAAGATAATACCTTATATTCATTACTTTATTAAAAACTGCCCATTTTAATAAAAAAAACTTATCTTTTTGTAAATACAAACTACCTAACCACATTTCCTACTTAACTTATTCATTTTTGTATGTATAGTGTAACTTTTTTATATACTATTGTGATACAAGTTAAAATAATGTACAAAATTATACAAATAAGATATTTAATTTTAAATATATAAATAAATATTAAATTAAAATAAAAATGTGAACACATAGGTGCGATACCGGTTGTGTTTTTGCTAGTAATATATAATGGGAATATAGCATTTTAGTGTCTATATTTTATAACTATTTTACCCTTTTAAACATTTTATGACTTATCACACATTAATAAATGTATCTTCACAAGTTTTACCTTACCACAAATCAACATTTCTTAAGCATCATTAGTAGATGTATACCTTTGATTATAAATATTTTTAACAGAAATGTGAATACACTTGCACGATAATATGTTTAAGTCTATTTAAATTCTTTTTTCTCTCCATTTTCTCAAATTCATTACAAATCTTACATACTAATTGGTTATCTAACATGTTTCTATCAGGTTAACATAAACAAAAAAACACACTAAACTAAAATTATTGTACACAAAATGACATGATGAATTATTTATACTCTATCATGTTATTAAAAAATATTAAGTTAAAACTTTAAAATTGTTATACATATCAAAATAGAAATGTGAATATACAAGCGTGACAACACTTATGTTTTCGCTAGTACTAAATAATGTTAATTGATATATTTATTTATAGAGATAATTACGAATGCCCCTTGGCTTAGTATAATTCCAAATATACCCCTATTTTTTATAAATTACATAGACACCCTTACTTTTACGTACTCATTATAGTTTACTCCTCTTTCCAAACTACATATACCTTTGTTTATTTTTGGATTATTATGTTTTATTTCTTATGAATATGATGTAAATAATTTTTTTTTCAAGTTTCATAACACTGCGACAATGGAAGTGAGAGATGTGTCAATTGTAAAGTATGAAAAATATAGGTAATGCATCTGTAATAATATACAAAACTTAAGGGTACATACGTAATATCATACAAAACATAGGGGATACATGTATAATAAATTTATGTATGATATTATACTGTTTTGGAAGGAGGGATATAATTGTAATGAGCACTTAAAAGTAAAAGGGTATGTGTAGTTTATAAAAAGAGAAGATATATATGTAATTATACTAAACCAAGAAGAATGCATTCGTAATTACCTCTTATTTATATTATAAATTAGTAAAAAATATTTTTTAATATAAAATTGTAAAATATTACTCTCTCTTTTCCTTTTATTAAGTGTCAAATTTCTAAATATTTTTTTTTCTATTTAAATGTGGTTCATAAAGTTCAAGAACATATTAATTGGAACTTTATCAACTATATCCTTATTTGGAGTAAGGACACTCTCCATTTCTTTTTTGTCCATTTCCTACCATTTTCTATACTTCTAAAAAAGTTAATGGATGATATAAATTTTATAAAATGTAACAATTTTGTAGTCAAAAGCTTCAATAGGAGCAACTCCCATGAATTGCTTCTTGCATTAAAAGAAGTGTTTGATAACCCTTATAGTGTCACATAATTGCTAAGAGCATCTCCAATAAGATATGCTTGTAAAATTGCTTAAAAAGTTAATGAGTTGCTTCAAGCAACTTTCTCATTGGAGCAATCCTACATGACAATTCAAACTGCTTAAAAGGTGGATAAGTTGCTTGAAACAACTTGAATTGTCGTGTAGAATTGCTTCAATGGAAGAGTTGTTTCAAGCAACTTTACAAGTACATGAGAAGATGCTTTGTAATGGAAGAAAATGGAGAGAGAAGAAATGGAGAGATCCTAACCCGTTTATTTCACAATTAGCATAACCTAAAACATCTCAATTATTTTTCTAAAATCAATAAAATTATTGCATTTTTGGTTTATACATAATAACCTTCAACGATTTAAAAGGAAACAAAATATAAATGAGTCAAAACGGATTTATTTATGCTAAAATAGTTTTGAATGATTTATGTATATTAAAAATAATTATTAAACTTGAAGAATAATTGTGAGATTTTTTACATAATAACCTTCAACGACTTAAATGGAAACAAAATATAAATAAGTTAAAACGGATTTATTTATGCTAAAATAGTTTTGAATTATGTATATTAAAAATAATTATTAAAGTTGAAAAACACCATTAAGTGTGTCAAATATTAAAAATAATTATTTAAATTGTTTAAATATAAAAAAAATTTGTGGTAAAAAAATAATTTTTTATGATATTTTTTCTATTGATTTTAATTTTTTAATACATTTTATCTAGAGATCGCAAAAGTACTCATACTTGTGGGTACATGCTTGAACCCGTCCTAATTTTAACATGTATTACTCGTTTTGACCGGATATGAGTACGGGTATTACCCATTGTGATGTACAAGTATAAGTATATGACTACCCTCCCCGTTATTATTTTAATACTTATATAATAAGTTTAAAGTTATATATTTAATTAAAAGTTTTAATTCTCAAACTTTAATTTATAATTTTTTGTTATTAATTATTCTTTATATACTCTTTAAATAAAATATAATTAATAAATTAATATATATAACTTATTTAATAATAAATAAGCAAATTTAAATTGTAAAAAATAATATAATGGGTACCGTGGGCATATCCGAACCTAAAAATACCCGACAAAGACGGAGATTAAGATTAAAATTTCATACCCGATCATTTTAAACTTGAACCCAAACCCGCCCCACACTTTCCGGGGATGGGCATAGGGAGGCCAAACCCGTACCCGCCCTGCCCATTGCCATCCGTAATTTTTATTTGTTAAAATTAAGTTTCATATATTTTTTAAAAGTAGATCAAAATAAAAAAATTATTTTCTCAAATTTGGGGAATCAACTCACTATCCCACCCATTTATCGAGTGGAGGATGAAAACCCACTATTTCAAATTCGTGTTTCATTCCATCTCCCAAACAATCAATAAATGCCACACCATTTAATAAATTTTCTTTTACAATTTTTTTATATTTTATATATCTCATTAAATGATATGACATTTATATTTGTTGTAGAGAGAATGAGACACAAATTTGGTACGTTTTCATCCCGGGGGGAGGGGGGTGAGGGTGTTTGTGGCATGGTATTGGGTTTGAAATTAGTTTAAACAAAACTAAAAAAATAAGTGTGGTGTGGGAGGATCTTTTTAGAAGGTGAGGGGAGTCAAGATCTTCCAAACTCTTTTCCTTATTTTTAGTAGATATAGATTTTTATAAAAAAAATTGTAATTTTTTATAGTATATTTTTTTTTGCTCCCCCAAATTTTTTTCTTCCTTTTTAATAAATACAAATGTTTTATAAAAAATTGTAATTTTCTTAAAGTATATATATCATTTTAACTTCTTAACATTTTTGGCCAAGATCCACACTAGTGGTGTGATTTTGTTCAATTTAAATTAAATATAAATTTTAAGCCAAACTAAATTAATTTTTAGTAGTTTGGTTGGAGTTAGTTTTATTGTTTAAAAATTTCACTACTAATTACTAGAAAAATATATTGACAATATTTATTTTCTAATTTTTATAAAGTTTGCTGACTTCCAATAAAATTATACACAAATAACAATAATTAAGGCTAAAGTACAACCATTAATACATTTAAGAAATCGTATTTAATTAAACTAAATAATTTTGGTAGAATATTAATTTAGCCATGGGTACATATTAATTAAAAAAAATAATTTAAATTAATTATATATGTCTTGTTGTGAGTTTGTTAAAGCAATTAAGGGTGAACTTTGATTTAGTTTGATGGGTTTCAACATGTGCAACTGTGAATCAAATTAAATCATGCGGTTTGAAATTATGAAAAATAAAGAACCCCTAAGTAGGTTAATATTTTTAGTTTTTTATGTTTTTGGTTTTCTATTTGGTTTGGTTGTTAGAATGTTCAACTCATCTTGTCCATCCTATTTTTTACAAATCACATGTTGGGTGGACCTAAACTTAGTGCTTTAACTCGTTTTGTCATCTTTACTTGTTTCAAATAAAAAAAAAACCTTCCTTTGGTCATTTTTACAAAAATTCAAAATATAAGCAGTACTCAATTTTTTTTATAAAAAGATTAAATAAAATTAATTACATTTTTGCACTTAATTATCTTAAGAGGAGGGCTAACAATATACCCTCTAACCCGGTTGAAATATATTGAAAACTACTCTCTTCATTTCTATTTAATTGTCAATGTTTTAGGAAATTTTATTTCTATTTATCTATCATTTTTAAAGTTCAATACTATATAAACTATCTTTTTACCATTTATATCCTTATTTTTTTTGGAAAAAAAAGATAAATTATTGGAATAATTTTCAATGGGAGAATATGAGAAATGAGTACATTAAGTGCTTGTTTGACTCAAGTTTTATAAAATGTTTTTAATATTTTAGTATTTAAAGACTAAAAAACTCGTTTGATTAGATTTTTTTAAATAGTTTTAAAAAATAGTTTTGATTTTTTAATTTTTAAAAATTAAAAAAGAGTAATAATTGTAAGCAAGTTTACTTTTTAGTTTTGTATTTTTGTTTGAAAACTCAAAACACAAGGAGAAGAGTTAGTTGTTTTTTACCAATTTTCATATCTTTTCATTTTGATATCTCTAAAAAAATTTTCAAACAATATTTACTAAATAAGTTTTTTATTCTTACTCCAAAAGAAAATTCTTGAAAACTATTTTTAAAATTTTGGCTCATTTTTAAGAAATACAACTTGTGGGATCTACTTAAAAATAATAGTTTTAATGTTAAACATGCAATGCAACTTGTGTTACTAACATTTCTAATTATCTTAAATATGCCGTGCTCTAAGGACATTGGTTAAAAATGATTGAATTTTATAAAAAATGTATAGTTTTGTTAATATCCTCCTAGTAGGAGTTGAAGATAGTGTCAAAGAGTTTACAATAACTTACAAACTCCCCTCACTCAACTCAGTTAGACCCTCTTGATTATAAAAATTCATAGTTAGCTGTCCTATAAATAAATTCTAGTTTTAACTATTATTAATGTGTTTTTACTTTATTTAAAAGAATAAATGTCCATCAATGTTTTAATTGATATTTTATTTGATGAAAACAAAAAACTTCAAAATTAAAAATAAAATAATTTTAACATTGTTTACTATTTTTTTTATTTTAATGTTGTTCAAAATTAAAAAAATTAAAACTAAAATAGCAGAACATTAAAAATATAAAGTAAAAATGTTAAAATTATTTTATTTTTATCTTTTATTTTTCAACAATGTTAAAATGAAAAAAAAGAAGTAAAAAAACATTAAATTTATTTAATATTTAATATTTTTAAGTTTTTTGATGTACATAAAATAAAACATTAATTAAAATTGCACAACATTGATAAACATTTTTGTATAAAGGAAAAAATTAATAACTATTAAAACTAAAATTAATCTAATAGCACAATTAACTCTACAATTTTGTAAAATTTAATATTTATTAATTATTCTTATAAATACTATCAGCAAAATTCTTAGAAAATATTAAAAAAATAATAATGATAAAAAAAATATTTATACACTAGTCATAAAAATATATAAATAAAGAATTACGATTAAATACATATAAACGATATAAAATGCTTTAAAAATGTGAATACATACTAGTTGAATATATAATTTTAAATTTTTAATATTTATGATGTATTTATTACTATCAACTACTACTTCTCTTATTCTTCAATATTAGGTAATTAGTTCTTGGTACCATAAAACCAGTACAAAACTTTTGTGCTGTGTGTATAGCAGTGTAGGTAGCCCACACACACATGTGAATATATATATATATATATATATATAAATCACATTCACAAGACATGAGAGAGGCAAAACCTGAAAAAGTGAAGAAAAGGGAGCACCCAGAGAGGTTCACGGCTTCTCTTTCACATTCACATAACCAAACACCTCCTTAAAGCCTTCAAGCTTCAATCTTTTTCTCTTCTCTTCTGCTTCCTTTTTCCCCCTCTCTGCATTAATTTTCTTTGGACTTTTCCACTGATGCACCCTCCAATTCCCTCTATTTAACCCTCTTTTTCTTCTCCTTCTTCACCTCTCTCTCTCTTTCTCTCTCTCAATTCTCTTTCTACCAACACCAACATGGGTGGCATCAGCCTCGAAGAAATAAAAAACGAGAACGTCGATCTGGTACTATGCTGTTCCTTAATTCATCTTTTTTTTTTTTTTTCTTGTCTCTTTTTCTTCCTAAATCCAATACCATGGGTCAGAAATTTTCTCTCTAGTTACAAAAATTTTCCAGTAAAATAACATGTGTTTCACATATCTTATGAGTCTTTGGTTTTTTACACTAAAAATTTCAATAACTGAAGAGGATCTTAACCCAAGTAAGACACTAACTAAGTTTAATGTTACATACTTTTTAATTTCTCATGTTTTTTCAATTCATTAAATCACAGACCAATTCAGTTAGTTCTAGGAAGCTACTTTAGTTTCTTACAAACCATTGAATGATAGACTAATTTGTCGTAAAATACTTTTTAAATTTCTTTTTTTTTTGTCAATTTGTTGAATCTGACAGAAACTAGTTCCCTTTGTCGCAGTACTACCATACTTTACTTTTTAAGTTCTCTTATGTTCCAAACCAAACCATTGAATCAGTTTTTAATATCTTTTGTTTTTTGGTGGAATTTCTACATACCCTTTTGATTTCTACCATTTTTCTTTGCTCTTTTCAAAGAATTAATGATCAAATTTATTTATTTTTTCTTGGCTCATAAAACTTTTTCCTTTTCTTTCTCTTCTGTTTCGTTATTGATTTTAGTTTTTAATGCGTTTTGTTTGGTGAAAAGAAAAAAAAACTATTTTTTCCCCCGGAAAATTCACGGGTACTAAATGATGATACTTTATTTTACAGTCACGTACCCTTCTTGTTTCTCTTACCAACTCTTTAAAAAAAATTATGTAAAATTAATTTAATTTAATTACACATGTATCTTATATTTTTAACTATTATTTTGCATGTTAATATAAGATTTGAAAATAGTGTTAGTGTAATGTTTTTAAATGTATAGAGTGTTAATATAATATTTTAAATTTAAAAAGTGATTAATATAAAAAAATAGAAAGTAAAATTATGTGTAGTTTGATAAAAATTGAGTAGGTATATTTATAATTTTTTAAAAAAAAAAACTCTTCAAACAAGGGTGATTTTTGTGAGCTAGATATTCCAACTGTGTAAACGACGCAATTTTTCTTTTTGAGTAAAAGATTCTAACTATGTTTTTTTTTTTTTTTGAGATTTGACTTGTTGAGAATATTTTTTTTTTTTTTATAGGAAGTTGTTGAGAATATTATTAACCATTGATATCCTAACGTATAGATAATAGATTATATATTTCTATATATAACATATTATTAATTTTCTTATTAATGATTTTAGATTATTTCCCTTTATATTTTTGGGTTGTTCGTTTCGGAAAAGTGAAAACTATTTTAATGAATATACCGAAGATATATGTTGAAATTTTAGAATACAGTATTTACATACGTATTTGGTATATACGTATTTGTTATATACGTATTTTGGTGATTACGTATACGGAAATTGCTACTACCAAACGTCATTTGATGATTAGCGGCGTGACCTATTACGACGAGTCAAACTAAATCCCTTTTTGCTGAGTTTTTTATTACATCTTTTGATTTTATTTATTTATTAGGATAAATTATAAAAATATTCCTAAAATTTAATATAATTATATATGTATTTTTATTTTTTTAATATTATTTTTTACTCTCAAGGAACATTAGTGTAAGGTTAATATAATAATTTTTAAACATATAAGAGGAGGTAGTGTAACGTGTAATTTAATAAAAGTTAAGATAATGTTATTGTAATTTACTGTTTTTTTTGTTGTTTATATTAATTTAATTTTCTGGATTTGGTTGGATTTTTGTAGTCAACAAGTTTAGCTCAGTCAACAACTTTGGTTTTCGTTTTTTATGTTTTTTAGTAAAAATTTTGAGAAGTTATTAACTGATATTAATTAGTATTATAAATTCACAATCAAGTGAATTAACTGTTGCTTTTAGTGATAAAGATGTACTCTACAAGAATTAATCATAGTTTTTAATTTTTAAAGTGTTAATTGATCAAATCAATAAAATTTTTTTAAGTCATAATGTATAAGTATTTTTCATTTTTCTTGTTAGCAAGTGTTTTACATAATGAATATTTTGATTTTAAGTTTAAGATCTTTTTCTCTCTCTAATTTATATAATTAATGAATATTTTTTTTAATGCTGCATAAGTTTAAAAAATATTCTTAATAAATTAATTTAGTTAATATTGTCCCATCAAGAATATTTTTTAATATAATTAAAGAGAGAGATATTTTAATTAGTTTTTGAGGTTAAAATTTATAACCACTTTGCTAACGAGGAAATGGGATCCTAGTGAATATTGATTATATGATTATTAATATCCTTTGGTAGAGGATATTTATTTTTAATAAGGGTATTTTTTTTTAAAAAAATCGTATTTTAAAATTTTCTTAATCTCCTGTTTATTTTTATCTATTTTCATCCTTAATCTTAATATTTCAGGTCAAAATGAGTGATAATTATAATTTTCTTAAATCTCCTGTTTATTTTAATATTATTTTCTTAATATTTCAAGCTAAAATATTGGTGATAATTATAATTTAAAATTGTGATATGTGAACCTATGATTAGTGATGAGTATGTTTTTGCTTTACGGAAGAAGAAGAAAAAAAAAACAAAAAAGATTTCGTAAGATTCCGAGAATTTCGCAGGGTACGATGATTAGTGGCAGCAAATAACGACCAAAAATAGTTGTTTTTTCACGTACGGCACGTTTCTCGCTATTCTGGTACACACGCGCCGTTGATCTGTGTCATCAAAATTTTTTAGTTTTCCTTCTTCTAAGGTTGTGCGGTATAATACGTATACAACTTTTAATTGTGTAAAAATATTCGTCCAAAACAAGAATCAAAATTTAAAAAAAAAGGAAATCTTTGACTTTAACTCAAAGTGAATTAATTAGACACTTTGATAAATTAAGTGATTTACATGATAAAAGAGATTTGCATGTTAAAACAGTTTTACGGTGAATGTGTATAAGTTATTTTCTCTCAAAATGTTTTTGTTATAAGTAAAATTATTAAAGGTAATATTATAATTTTTACTGATTTTTGTGTTTTTATTGTTTCCTTAAAAAAAAATTTTGCTCAGTTAACCTTCAAAAAAGTTTTAAAGATTTTACTAATTAATATCTTAAAAATTATATAATGAGAAAAGAACGTGGATACTAGTTAATTTTTTTTAATTTATAAGAATTAAAAGGATTAATCTTCATTTTATTTCTTTTTCTATTGTTTTATGTTTGTTTTTATTTTTTCAAAATGTGAATGCTATACTCTTTCAGTGTGAACTTTTATTGGTCAACAGGATTTTATGTTACAGATATCAATTTCCCATTAGAAATATTTTCCTTTTTTTGAATAATTTTTCTTTTGGGCTGGATAATTTTTCCATAAAAATTAACACTATAATTATTCCTAGAATTTTAATCTAACGTGTATGAAAACAAGAATTTAACTGGTGTACATTTTTCATAAAAATCCTTACGCATACCTATGAAATTCTCAAAGTATTGAGTTTTGTTATTTAACAATAAAATTCCATCTAATGGCTATTGAGATTTTAGGATAAATTAAGTTTGTTTAAGCGTTATAAAGTCAAAAGAAACTTAATTAAAAATTTTAAACGTTATAATTAAAGTATACACACAAAAACTAGTCAAAGAATAGTAGGTGGAATAAAGTCAAAAAACAAGTTAAACATATTTGTCTTAGAAGATAAACTGATGTGATATTTATTTTAATTATCATTTGATATTATTTTATTTTAATACTTTGTTTGTGGGTCGTTAATATTCCTAACAAATTGAAGATTTTTTATGTGACCTTTTATGATTAACGTCAATTTTCTTCTAAGTACCGAATTGAGATTATATTTTGACGACTACAATAAGATTAATAATTGTTTAATTAAAAAATAATAAATACCTCAATTATTAGAGTAAATTAGAATAACTTCTGCCAAAGTTTTCTTATAGGAATGACTTCTCTCAAGATAAATTTTCACTTAAATCTTCTTATGTTAAAATCTCTACTATCAAAATCTTTGTCTTTAATTTAAGTTTTAATCTATGGATACAATTTCACATTACCATAATGTCATATAAGAGAATTCTGGTTTTCTGCACTTTTTCCCTTGAATCTTCTCCTAAAATCTCACAAGGCTAAACTTTTGTCATTAGAGTAAATTTACTCTACAAGTTTGACAATTATTAATAGTACAATGAGTGGTTGAGTGAGGGAGCAAAATGAATGAACTACTTTATAAGACACTTTTGTGCATGTTGTCAAGAATTGTGAGTTTGAGAAATAACATTCATTGAAATTAACCTTGTCCCCAGGAACGGATTCCAATAGAGGAAGTGTTTGAGCAGCTGAAATGTTCAAGAGCAGGTCTAACATCAGACGAAGGGGCCAACAGGCTCCAAGTCTTTGGACCAAACAAATTGGAAGAGAAAAAAGTATGTTTTTCACAATCTCATATTGCAATGCTTTTTTCTTTTGTTGCCTCATTAGATGCGTGTATGTGATGATGTCTGTGTCATGAAACAGGAGAGCAAGTTTTTGAAGTTCTTGGGTTTTATGTGGAACCCCTTGTCTTGGGTCATGGAAGCTGCTGCTATAATGGCCATTGCTTTGGCAAACGGAGGAGGAAGGCCCCCAGATTGGCAAGACTTTGTGGGAATCATTGCTCTGCTTGTGATCAACTCTACCATCAGTTTTATTGAGGAAAACAATGCTGGCAATGCTGCTGCTGCTCTTATGGCTGGATTAGCTCCCAAGACCAAGGTTTTTATTTTATCTTATCCTCTAACTTATCTATGGAGTTAACAAACAATTTGGTTCCTAAAAGTTGTAACATGTGTTGGTTTGGTCCTTGAAAGTATTGACTTGTCAATAAGTATATCCTACCAAGTTGTCAAATTGTAAACAAATTTGGTTCCTGAAAGTATTGACTTGGAAACAATTGTTCTAAGGACTATATTTGTATATATGAAAACATTCATTGACTAAATAAACTTCTCAAATAAGCACTTATAGGAGAAGAAAATATGGTAATTGTTCCTATTATAGTCCCAGGTATCCTTAAGGTCATCACGTCTGAGATAGTTTCAGGTTAAAACTGTGATAGAGCTACCTAACTTTAAAACGGATAATATTTAAGGTGTGGTTATCCTAATGATGTCACAGGACTGGCGGTGGAAACAATGATAAGTTGAACTTCTCTTAGAGCTTCTATAGAAGTTAAGTGCATAAGTTGACTTCAACTTAAGAGAGAAATTGAAAGAATTTTACCTATTTATTTTCTTTTTCTTTAAGTGTTTATAGAGAAGTTGATCCAAATAGACAGTAACTCTTAGCTCATTAATACATGTGTGTGCTTTCTTTATGGAACCATATTTTTGTTTATCAATGTTGGTGAAGTTTTGGTCTACTCAAATTTTAGGTACTAAGGGATGGCAGATGGAGTGAACAAGATGCAGCAATTTTAGTACCAGGAGACATAATCAGCATTAAGTTGGGAGACATCATTCCAGCTGATGCTCGTCTTCTTGAAGGTGATGCTTTGAGTGTTGATCAATCTGCTTTGACTGGAGAGTCTCTTCCTGTAACAAAGAATTCCTCAGATGAAGTGTTTTCGGGATCAACGGTTAAGAAGGGTGAGATAGAAGCAGTTGTGATTGCTACTGGGGTGCACACCTTTTTTGGCAAAGCAGCTCATCTGGTGGACAGCACCAACCAAGTTGGACACTTTCAGAAAGTGCTTACAGCAATTGGTAACTTCTGCATTTGCTCAATTGCGGTTGGAATCGCCATCGAGCTCATAGTCATGTACCCAATTCAGCACCGCAAATACAGGGATGGAATTGACAATCTGTTGGTGCTCTTGATTGGAGGAATTCCCATTGCTATGCCTACTGTGTTGTCTGTCACTATGGCTATTGGTTCTCACAGGCTTTCTCAGCAGGGTGCCATCACAAAGAGAATGACAGCTATTGAGGAAATGGCAGGCATGGATGTCCTATGCAGTGACAAAACTGGAACTCTCACTTTGAATAAGTTGAGTGTTGACAGAAACTTGATTGAGGTATTTGCTAAGGGTGTTGAGAAAGAGTATGTTATCCTTCTAGCAGCAAGAGCTTCCAGGACTGAAAATCAAGATGCCATTGATGCTGCCATTGTTGGCATGCTCGCTGACCCAAAGGAGGTATTTATACCAAGCTCCAACTCTTGTGCAAGAAAAAAAAACTTTAATTTGTGATTTGAGAAAATTAATTTTGATGTTCTGATTGATTAGGCACGTAGTGGGATTAGGGAGGTACATTTCCTTCCATTCAATCCTGTAGACAAGAGGACTGCACTGACATACATTGATTCTGATGGAAATTGGCATAGATCTAGCAAAGGGGCTCCTGAGCAGGTAAATATGGGTTTCATTGGCACCATCTTATGATGTTTCTTGAAGATGTTCACACTTTAAACCATGCTTTTCTTCTGCTTCATCAGATAATCACCCTTTGCAACTGCAAAGAGGATGTAAGAAAGAAGGTTCATGCGGTGATTGACAAGTTTGCTGAGCGTGGACTTCGGTCTTTAGGTGTTGCAAGACAGGCAAGCAAAGCTGATACCATGTGTCTTCTTTTCTGTTTGATTGAAATGAATACCCTTTTATTGAAAGTTTATATGATCTGTGCAACAGGAAGTACCTGAAAAATCAAAAGATAGTCCTGGTGGACCATGGCAATTTGTTGGTCTGCTACCATTGTTTGATCCTCCCAGGCATGACAGTGCTGAAACCATTAGAAGAGCTCTTAACCTTGGTGTGAATGTTAAGATGATTACTGGTAGGATTTGAAGTCATAATTTCTTGTAGCTTGAACCATATCATGGAAGCCTGTAGCTCTGAACTTGCTTGTGGCTCTGTCATTCTGTAGGGGATCAACTTGCCATTGGAAAGGAAACAGGCCGAAGGCTTGGAATGGGAACAAACATGTACCCTTCATCTGCATTGCTTGGCCAAGACAAGGATGCTTCTATTTCAGCTCTTCCAGTTGATGAGTTGATTGAGAAGGCTGATGGATTTGCAGGAGTATTTCCTGGTAGGTCCTTTATACTTACATGTAAAGTGTGTATCATATATCATAACAATGTTATTATGACTATGATAATGATGACCAGTCATCTATTTCCTTTTGCTTTCTCAACTATTTCAAACCATGGCTTCTATGCAAGTAATAAAACCACTATATTTATCAATAATGTAATCATGTTTCAAATTGAGCAGCACTTCAAATGTTCTAATCCCTTTTCTCTTTGTATGATATGGTAGAACATAAGTATGAAATTGTGAAGAGGCTGCAAGAGAGGAAGCATATATGTGGAATGACAGGAGATGGTGTAAATGATGCTCCTGCCTTAAAGAAAGCAGATATTGGAATTGCTGTTGCTGATGCCACAGATGCTGCTAGAAGTGCTTCTGATATTGTCCTCACCGAACCTGGTCTGAGTGTCATCATTAGTGCAGTGCTCACCAGCAGGGCAATTTTCCAGAGGATGAAGAACTATACTGTCAGTTTCCTTGCATTCCTGGTTTAATCATTTGGTTTTATTTTAGTGTTTTTAGTAGTCTAATTTCCGAAAATTCAACTGTGAAACAGATCTATGCTGTGTCTATCACCATCCGTATTGTGGTAAGTGCTGAAATTGTGTTGATACAATATACATGTCAATTTTACCAACATATACAATTGAATCATATACTTATGTGGTTTATTTTTTTATTTTGGTAGTTTGGTTTCCTGTTTATTGCGTTGATCTGGAAGTTTGACTTTGCACCCTTCATGGTTTTGATTATTGCCATACTAAATGATGGTAAGACAATATCTTCTTCACTTTCATGTTGTTTACCTTTTCTTTCCGGCTAAAATGTTAACTAATTCATTATACTACCATGCGTTTAGGTACCATTATGACTATATCCAAGGATAGAGTGAAACCATCCCCACTTCCTGATAGCTGGAAACTGAGGGAGATATTTGCTACTGGTGTTGTGCTAGGGAGTTACATGGCACTAATGACAGTAGTATTTTTCTGGGCAATGAAAGACACCAACTTCTTCCCGGTACATAGTTTATAAGCTTTATTTACAACTCAATATATCACCAACTAATGGAAATTCTAATGACCATGAACACAACTTTCACTCTTGCAGAACAAGTTTGGTGTGAGACAACTGAGAAATAGTCCCGATGAAATGATGGCGGCCTTATATCTACAAGTCAGTATAATTAGTCAGGCACTAATCTTTGTCACAAGGTCCCGCAGCTGGTCTTTTGTTGAAAGACCTGGTCTCCTCCTACTAAGTGCTTTTTTGATTGCTCAGTTGGTAAGATGGAACATCCTATTCTCCTATAAGCAATGCAGTGTATACAAAGTTGTCTTTTTTAGTTGTGCTGTGTCTGATTTTAGTATTGAAGAAAGAAGCATAGTTTTGTTATGTTTAGAGTTATGTCTTGATCATTACATTATGCACTTGTTCCTCTCCAAAACAACCTAAGATGTGTTACCAAGGAATATGAGTGTTAAGTGTTTTTGGCTCTCTTTGGTGGTAACCATAATTTGTTCTGTGATTGACAGGTGGCAACTTTTATAGCGGTGTATGCTAACTGGGGCTTTGCAAGAATAAAGGGAATGGGATGGGGTTGGGCTGGTGTAATCTGGCTGTACAGTGTGGTAACCTATATCCCTCTTGATTTGCTGAAATTTGCAATCCGCTATATTCTAAGTGGGAAGGCTTGGGATAATCTTTTGGAGAACAAGGTATGTTCTTTTTATTTTCTCTTGTTTAACACTGAGAAAAAGGTCATGCATAGCGAAAAGTATTTGATATTACCATTCAATCACAACTTATCATTTATATAGAGAGGGAAGCTCAATGGGCGGCTGCACAATTTGTTAATTTTCATTATTAATGATGACTGAAACGATGAGTTATGATTGAATGATAGTATAATATTATTTTACACTTTATGACCTTAAACCCTTTTTCATTTGTTGCATTGTTGATTCCAAAGCTATCCATATTCATATCATGTTCATGCTCTCTCATCACAGACTGCCTTCACTACAAAGAAAGACTACGGAAAAGAAGAGAGGGAAGCTCAATGGGCAGCTGCACAAAGGACACTTCATGGTCTTCAGCCTCCAGAAACATCTAACCTTTTCAATGACAAAAATAGCTACAGGGAGCTTTCAGAGATTGCAGAACAAGCCAAGAGACGTGCTGAAGTTGCAAGGTAGGTCATTAAGTTATATCACATTAACCTGGTAGAGGATTAGGAAGTAGCCATTTCAATAAGAGGAACTTGAACAACACATTATTTGAGACACTCTTTTGAATGCATAGAAAAAATCTTGTGGAACTCATTACTAAATTGTAAATAGAATGGTGTCCACTAAGGAGTTGGACACATCATTTTATGAGATTCACATGAATGTCACAAATTTTGTTGAAAAAAGTATATATGAAAGTTTGTTAGCTAGCTTTTTTTTTTTTTCCATGATGGACAAATAATCTTATGTTTGAGGTTTCTCTAACAATATTTGAAAACGTGTTACAGGCTTAGGGAGCTTCATACTCTAAAGGGACATGTTGAGTCAGTGGTGAAGCTGAAGGGGCTTGATATTGACACAATTCAGCAGCACTACACAGTGTAAGGAGCTTGGACAAGCTTCAAGAAGAACCAGTTCAGTGCTTTTTTTGAGAACAAAATCACATATAATGACGAAGAAAGACTCAGGCCATGACCAATCTGTCTTTTAGTTATTTAAAAGTTTGAGTCGTGAAATTTTAATGGTCTCTTTCACTGTCTCCAAGTTTTCTAGGAGATACTATGCCTCTTTACATACCAAATAACATAATTGGTAGGGTTTACTATCATCTTTTTATCTGGTAGTATGCTAGTGTTATTGCTTACTAAAATCATATACTAAAGATCAATACATTGGTATTGACACCGTTGCTCAATATTGAACTCAATCTTACTCTGTATTCCTCCAGCCAAAATAAGTTGAGGCTGAAATGGCTACCCCATTTTTACAAGGTTCTTTCTTTATAGTTCATGTTATCTATTAGTGGTTATAATGCAATTGCAGTTGTCATCCCCTAATACATAAAATGTGGTACATAACCATAAAAAAAGGTGGACATTAATACATAAATGTTTCACTGTTTGAATTGAACAAAAAGCGCTTAAAACTGAAGTCAAGACTAGTCACTATAGAAAACTGTTCTAGAAACAAATTCTAACAAGTGACTTTGTATTTTATATTATTATCATCATTCATTCCTACACTGGCCTTAGACATTATTTATTAACTTACAAAAACTAAAAAACAGAAGTATTTGACAATGATCTTAACATAAACAAAATTAGTGGTTCTGTTAACCACTGCAATCACACCTGATTGGGGTGCACAATTAACCATTTCTATGAAATTTTTTTATCAAATTCTTTATTTATGGTAAAATCTAAAAATAAAATTATATTATTTTCTATGAGATAAATTGGGTCTAAACATATTAATCTAATATATACAAAATATTTTATACAAATAGGATCTTACAATGTACTTTTCATTAGAAAAATATGTTAAGTTGATTTATTTTATAAAAATATTATTATTATTAAATCAAATAAGAACATTATTTTAATTTAGTAAATAGTGGGTGTTTACGTATATGAGTACTATGATACCCCATATTTATGCCAAGAGGAGATAAACAAACCTATATATACAATAATGCATAGTCATTTAAATTATCCATTTTCACATTTTATTGACATGAATTTTTTAACTATCTCCTATTTGAAATTTTGTTTGAAGAACTGGTTGTAATGAGAAAAACCAATAGTATGTTTTCACTTTAGACAAGTACTTTAGAAATAGGAAAAAAAGACACAAGAATGAGCAAAGAAATTGAAGACTCAAATAAGCACAATTGTGCTCCATGACAACATGGTTATGCTAAGTCAATGAAGTTTAAAAAGTCAATAAAAACAAGGACAACTGTGCTCAAATTAAGCACACATGAGCTTTGATTTTCCTGTCTACGCATTTCAATTAGCCACATCCTCGTTTCTTTGTTGGACACGGTTGTGCTCACTAGAGATGAGCATATGGGTAACTCGATTTACGAAACTTGCAACCTGCAAAATCCGAAACTCGGTCTGCAAAGCCTGCATTCTAAACAAGCTTATTATATTTGAACCCACACTCATGCTGCAAAACCCGCAGAGGCTCGTGGACCAACCTACATAAAACATAAAAAAATTTCCTTTTAAAATAAATTTATCTCAATTTAAATTATTATAAAAATTTATATATATATATATATATATATATATATATATATATCTAAAGTCACCACATAATGAATTACAAAACAATAATTAAGTAAAATAAAATTATTTATTACTTAATAGTTAAATATTAAATGTCATTACAAATATAATTTTAATTCTCAAATATAAAATGAAATAGTTCGAATTTAAAATACACAAAAAAATATAAATCACTCAAAAGTAAAATCTCAAATCTCAATTCTTAAATGTTATCACAAAAGTATTGAGTTTTTTTTTCCTTTGTACTTATGACACCCCATTTTTTTATAAGTAATATTTTTTTTATTAAAAAGTTGATTATGCAAAGACCTGCGAAGGCTCGTGGGTTAACTCGGTAAACTTGTGAATTTTGGGGTCAAGTTTAAAAACTCTGCTTATCTAAATGAGCCTACAATTTTAGAATTCACATACCATGCAGGTTGCAGGTTTCGTAGGTAATCCGCAAGCTTGAACTTAAATGCACATATTTAGTGCTCACCCTAAGCACAATTGTGCATTTTTGAATTTTGAGAACTATGCTAAGACAACATGACCTTTCTCATTACATCTATGCTAAACAAACACCGTTGTTATGAATACCAAGAAAACAGAAACTAAAAGAGTTCAATTTTTGCTCTATGAAGGAACATACTTGTGATTGAAAGTGAAAAATAGCGAGGAACATTAAACTGAAAGAAAATATAGTATTCTGCATCATCTGTAATTCTCTCTTATCATTTTATATGATGTGTTGTGTAATCTATAAAATGTTCGATTTTACTTTCCCATGTCTAGTTGATCCCTTTTTTCTAGGGTTGTGATGTAAACTGCTCTGTAATCCTTTAAACTTTGGAATGAAATTAAGTGTAATTCAGTTATTAGTTGTTCCATTACTTTAATCATTAAATATAATTAGTTACTCTAATCTCTTAGTCATTCTAATATTTATGAACAATAATATATGAATATTGAAGTATGGACCAATGGGTTTATTCTGATGCAAATGAACAAATGTATTTGGTGAATCTCTCATCAATTAATAAACATAATCATCTCTTTTGCGAACCAATAAACTAACTCTAAATTGAATTCTTGTGTGATTAATTGGAAAGCCATTTATGGTTAAAATGTCTATCTATGTATGAAAAAATGTACAACAATTTTAGTAGGGTATTGGTTGTAAATGATAATGACTGTAATGGATCTAACCCAAGAGGGAGGAAGGGGGAATTGGGTATCAAAAAATTATTTTCTTGACCTTCAAAACTAGTACCTTGATCTTTTAAATTTTGAATCAATATGACTTTACAACGATTTTGGTATGAATAGAAATCAATCTCTTTATGTTAATCACAATAGTAATGCACAATTACAATTCATATAAGATTTTACACGTATAAGAAGTATGTAGAAGCTATTTAAAACGTATAAAGAGATAATAAAGATGATAGAGATAGAGAAAAGAGTACACAGGTAATTTATATTGGTTAACCCAAACCTAGGGCTACATCCAATTTTCAATGCACAAAACAACCTGTTTGGATTGCATCCACTAGAATCAATAAAGTTACATACAAACTCACAAGCACGTGTATTCACAATGCACTATTCTTAAAAACTATCAAGAAATTGATTCTAACCATGTGAAAACCTATTGCAAAGTCTATACAATCCATGAAGCTACCTAGACACATGTTTTACAATCAAAACAAGTAAAAGAAAAGTAAAATGTTGATATAAATGGGAATCTTAATGCAAAAAATAGAACTATTCAGGTTACCAACAAGCAATGTGACAAATGATGAAACTTATTGAATTTTCTTTAGGTTCTTGATTCAATGTTTGAATTTTCTTTGTAGAGATGTTAGAGAGCTATGTATTCTTTGAAAATTGAAGTAATTGTTCTCTCATAATGATTTAGAATTTGAATTTTCGAAATGTCAACTCTTGTTCAAAGTTTCTTTGTTTCAGCTTTTATATAAAAACAATTTTATCCTGGTTTAATTGATTAGCCATGTGAATCATGAATGAGGTATTCATTTGAAAAAGCTTTTGGAAAATCTTATTTATATCATTTATGTTGCAAGCAAATTGGTTAGTGAAGTAATTTAGTTGATTGAAATGCATAATTACTATTTTAATATATTAAATTAGCTTCATAATAGATTAAAAGTTGTATTAATCAATGAAATACTCAAAATAATTGATTAATTTGTGCTTGTTGGCTAAAGCAGGTCTTAAGAACAATTTAATCAATTAAATAATTGAAATAATTGATTAAATTGATGCTAATCAGTTTTGAATAACTTTATGAACACTTTAATTGATTAAAAACTTAGATTATCGATTAAATTGATCCAAGGTGAGTTCATTTAACTAGCACACATCTTCCATTATATTATTTGAACTTTTCTAACCTTGGTCTTTGCTATAAACACAAAGATTTTTTTTTATATTAGTAGGTTATTGTTATGCAGATTTTGTATATGATCAGGGAGAAAGGAGGAGCACAAGTGGAGGTTGTCACTTTATAAGAGGAGACATGGTAACTTGGGCATGCAAGAAGCAAGATACAACAACTTTATGAATTGTAGAAGTTGAGTATTTTTTTCATGTATAAGGAAAAATTTTAACAAGTAAACTCTCCTAAATCACAAGAAATGATAATGGAGAATTTTCCAGTTACAGATACTCGGCAGCACTAGAAATGTGTTAACAAGAATTCATCCACATACTATTGCTACTATATACCTCCATCCAACTTAAAGAAATAGCATACAGAGAAATTTTCTAGATAGGAGTTATACATTCCTATTACTAACCCTAGTAAAGCACAATTCTGAAAGCGAAGACCATTCAACAAATGAAATAGAGGAAGCATTAAAGAAACCTTTTACACACGTCCAAGCCCTTTATAAGGATAATTTCCAGACTTCCTATATAATGAAGGATTGTTTCCTAAAAATAACCACATTCCTTGCAAGCCAAATTCCCCATAGAGTAGCCAGCCAAATCACACTAAGAATATCCTAGGTAGATTTTCGATTTGAAGAAGAGATTTCGAAATGGTGCCAGAAACTTGACTCACAATCCGAAGGCAAAACAGTCAAATAACCCAACCATCTATAGCACTGCATCTAAACAAGACAACTAGATTTACAGGTAAATAGCAAATGACTTACAGTCTCGGGTTCTACCCTAAAAAATAGGAGATAGAACATCAACATGTAGAATGATGTTTCTTTTTACCAGTTCTAAATTTGTAGAGATCCTATTATGAGCCATTTTCCAAGAGAAAGCTACCACCTTAGATGACACCTTAAACCTCTATAAATTTTTGAAAAATAAAGATGAGTGATCTTAAGAATCTCCAATTGCTAACTGATACACTTCCTTCAGTAAGTACTAAGTAAAGACCTCACTCCTATTTCCCCACCCCTAGCTGTCCTTCACAGAATACAACATAGGAACTCTATCCAGGACCCCTCTAATTCCCTAACTTACTCTTCCTCCCAGCTAAATAGATATCTCTTCCACTAAAACCTCTAGACCCATCTATGATCCTCCCAACTCCTAACCTTAGAGATAGTTGCCTCTTTTGGCTTGAAAGGGCAAAAAGCCTAGGGAATATAGACGTAAGACCTCCTATCACCTTCCACTCCCCTTCCCAAAAATTAAATAATGATCCATCACCAATAAGGGGTTTGAGTGAACCACTTCCTCCTCCCTCTGCAGATGTAACCTTCAGGATGTCATTCCACCATTGGAACCCGTTAGTCTTCTGCTTCATGATGCAACCTCCTCCAAGCATAATGTGAAGAATGATGAGGTAGAAGGAAGCTCTTCTATAGATCTATTCATAGAGGTTCCAAGAGGTAGAAATGGAAGTGGAAGAATAGGAAAGGGAGGAGAATAATTGGCGCCACTCTTGTTGAAGGAGATAAGCCAATTGAGGAAGGAGGCTAACCATAAGGGAAGGAACCCTTGATAATAGCATGAAACACTCTTACAAAGGAGAGAACAAAGAACACTCTCTAAGAAGAACTCTCAAATTTAGAGAAGGTAATTTCATTCAAATGAGTGTTAAGAGCTTTACAAGAGGAGGTGCTATCAATTTATAGAGCAAAAACCTAAGCTATGGGCCTAACACTAATGAGAACGTCCAATATTCTTAAACAAGGGTTAGTTGGCTTAATTTAGTGTTAATTTAGCAGGTGCTCAATTAACACTAATTTAATCCAACTAAAGATCCAAACATGACCCTAAAAATATGGATCTATATTCCCTTCAGTTTGAATTTGAATTTTGGAGGGAAATGACATGGCACCTCCAAAATTCAAATTAAAGTAAGAAGGAATAAGAATAAGCCATGTAGGAGTGATAAAGCACATGTGGAGTGAAACAAGGGGACAAGGGGGCCTACATATCTCCTACATGCTTTATGTGTTGGTTAGAAGGGTGTAAAAAGGAATTAGGGGTGTAGAAACTAAATTCCACAGTCCAAACCCTCATGGACCAAGCCCAACTAATTAACACACTCCACAAAGAGACTATTTACACATCCTAAGAAAAATAAAACCTATAGGCCAAAATAAAAGACCGAAAATAAAACTAACTACACCCTTAAAATCCTAAGGACATAAGGATGCAAATTATGAGCCTAAAAATGTCTGATTATTTACAAATTAATGGACCATGGCCTAAACTAAGCTCCTTCAAGCTTCTTCCAAGTCATGCTCCTCTTTTATTGGTCCTAGCCTAGTTCCTTGCTAGACAGGGTTGCATCACTTCACTATAAGCTTTTGTTTGATATCTTCCCCATACCTAGCCTCCAACACTTAATCCAGAGGGAATTCCCTCCCTGAAGAAGTCTCTAACACCATTTGCCGATAAAAGCTTTATTGAATGTTTCCACATCTTTGATTCCTAGACCTCCAAGACTTTTTATTGTTGAGTATATATCAACTTCTTATTATTGCTCGCATCTGTTGTGGATCAAGAATAAACTAGAAGATTATAATACCTACGAGAGTAGACTTCCTATTTTCTATAACAATCATTGAGCAATAAAATTATCTAAGACTCAATAATGCTTTCACGAGCAAAACATATAGAGATTAAACACCATTTTATAAGAGACCATGTCCAAAAGGGAAATATGAATTTACAGTATGTACCCATAAGATTTGTATACTCAAGGAAAGATCGTCTAATGAGTTCATGCAACATTTGACATGTGTTTTACGGACACTTAGTCTTAGACCTTCTCATGCATCAATTATGCATTAGCAAATACAATTATGCTATGGAGGAGGAGACAACGGTAGAACCACTAAGAGACTTCCAACCATTTACGAAATACGTCGTAACCCAACTGATTGCCTTGCAATACAAGAAAATTGACTTTAGCCCACATAAAGCTTGTCCATGACTATAAAAGTGTTGCTTAAACACAAGAAAAGACAACACTTTTTGGGATATGACTTATAATATACATTTTATTTCACTCCTTTCCATTTCTTTTTAACAAAACGTTGTTATCTATATGGAGGCAATGAGTATGGAAATGTTGACATTATTATGCTCCTACTACCTAAGTGTTGATTCTTTAGACCACACTTTTCACATGTTGCCTTTAGAAATAAAATAACAATCCCAAATATTTGTGGACTAAATTAATAAAATACAAAATTAAATAACCTGCTAAACTTATTTTTCTAGGCGCAAAAACAAAAAAGGAGAGAGAAACCCCCCGAAAAGAGTCAACCATTTCAAATTATTCGTGTCTCTCCATATTTTGAACACAAATGGAGTTAGACTTTACCTTTCACTTCTAATTCTAATAGCATCACTACTAGGCCATCAAAGAAAATCTTGTGCTCTCCTTCCTTCTGGCAGGTACTAAACTCATGCTATGCCATATTCTTCCTTTTTTATTCTTTCTTTTTTTTTTTTTTTGTTTATTCGCTCAATACTCGTTTGCACCTGATAATCTCTTTCACTATTCTTCATCATTGTTCTATATTTTTGTGCATTAAAAAGTTTGCACCATTTTAGAACCATGTTGAGATTTCCATAATTTCAGAGCTAGGACGGAATTTCTACACTAAAAGCACTCAGAATTTGCTTTCCACAAGGTTCCACCATGTTTCTTCATTCTCAAAATCAATCCTTATTATCATTATTTTGTGCGATTGAATGATTTAATAATGTTTATGACAGGAGGTGAAGAAGATTGGAATTCAAGCCTTAATGATTTGAAAAGGGTTATGGGTCAGATCCTGTGACCAATTTTGAGTTGGATAAGTTAATCGAATCTGATAAAACAAGATAGCCTCACAAGTGGTGCAGATCCTTTGGGAAAAGTTGCTACATTTGAAGCTTTGCACACTTATTTTGGTATGGACTTTATTTTTGCTATAATTTATCTTTGGCATTTTTGTTCAATGTTTACAGCTAATTAGTTTTATAATGTGAATGATACTAGAAGAAGGTGTAATATCGATTGCTTCCTTCATTTGAAACTTTTAACAAATGTAACTAAGCATTGGATACAAATAAAAATATCCTGTTAGTAAAATATGATGAAATTTAGAAACATATTGTTTTTGTCTTCCCCTTTCTTAATTTATTATGCTAAAAGTACCTCATAACTTAAATTATTTAGACAAGACCAAAATGCTACTTAACTCATCAAGACAAGAGGTGATGGAAGTTCATTCTGCAGTTCCAAGTTGTTTGGAGGATGTGCTTGCTTTGGCAGTCAAAGGGTACTAGAGCACAAATAAGTACCAAAAGTATATTTTCACTGATTCCTTTCCCTCGTTCCATGCCACTGTAAAGGAATCAAGCATGATAGAGTGGCCTTAATGGGTACATAATGGAAGAAGTTTTTATGGAATAACCCCTAGTTTTGATAGTACTACCTATCTGAAACAAGTTATTAAATTAAATATTTATATGGATTGAAACAACCTCCCCTTGGTATGGACAACATAGTTAGTTTTTGGTAGATCAATATTTTACACATGGAAATGTACATAGTAATCTACTTTACAAAGAATTCAAGTTTGGCTTTCTTATAATTTAAATTTATGTAGATGATATAATATTTGGTGCTTCTAATAAATCTCTTTGTCAAAATTTTTCTAAGTTAATGTAGGAGGAGTTCGAGATGAGTATGATGGGAGAGTTTAAGTTCTTCCTTCGATTATAGATTTGACAAGTTGTAGAAGGCATATATCGGACAAAGTATGCAAAAGAACTTCTCAAGAAGTTTTTCCTAGAAGATGCATAAGAGATGAAATGTACCCAACAACCATCTTAGGACCTAATAAGGAAGATAGGTTAATAACACCATCTATAGAAGAATAATTGAATCTATCTTGTACTTAACAACGTCTAGCCAAATATAATGTTCAATGTCTGCTTGTGTGCAAGGTTCCAATCTGATGCAAGGGAAGTTGACTTTATTGTCGTAACGCACATCTTCCGATATATTATTAGAACTCTTAATCTTGGTCTTAGGTATAAATGTAAAGATTCTTTTAGATTAATTAATAGGTAATATTGTAGAAGGTCAGGGAGAAAGGAAAAGCTTAAGTGGAGGTTGCCACTTCATTGGAGGAAATTTTGTGACTTGGATATGCAAGAAGCAAGATACAACAATCTATCAACTACAAAAGTTAAGTATATACTAGCTTCTTATTATTGCTCACATCTGTTGTGGATCAAGAGTCAACTAGAAGATTATAATATCTTCAAGAGTAAAATTCCTATTTTTTGTGACAATCAGTCACTAATAAAATTATATATGAACCCAATCATGGATTCACGAGCAAAACATATAGAATTAAAGATAATTTTATTAGACACCATGTCCAAAAGAAGAATGTGGATTTGCAGTATGTACCATAGAAGATCAACTTGTTGATGTTTTTACAAACCGCTTGTGGAAGAACATCTAGTTCATCTAAAGATGTTAGTAGGGATGGTTTTTATAAAAAGAATGATTAATTTCTGTATGAGATGTACCGGTACTCAATCTTGTTTGACCTTTCACGATCATTTTCTTTTCCAATACAATTCTCTTTCTTAACTCTTTATTCTTTAATTTGGATCAATCATGATTGAGCCCATTTACAAATAAAAAAAGTGGATTTTTCTATTAACACCCATTTGTGCTAAGCACATCCCTCTAAAGGTATGAAGGTGTACTTAGTGCAAATGGGAGGTCAAATAGTAATTTTTTTTTTTAAAAAAGAAATAGACTCTTTCTATTTTGATACCAATTGTCTAGATTTCAAAGTAAAAATTTATATATTCAAAAAATAAAAATCCAATAATAGAAAAAAAGCCACAAAATCAAAGAAGGATAGAGAATGAAAAAGAACTCTCTATTCCTGCATCAATGCCAGCCTGCTCTTCAACTTCTATGTATGTGCCATCTGCAAGCAATAGAGGAATTTTATAGAACTCTTTTTCATCTTCAATCAACCCTCAAATAGCCTTTCCAACAGCCACCAATAAGCTCCTATAAATCCTAGGTTTGCAATATTTGTCTCAAAAAGCTTAAAATTGTCATGATTAAGAATTCATAAACTAAATTTATAAGAGAGATGTATCTGAATTAGAGGGGGTGTTAGAAAATTTTTCCAATAAGGAGAAACAGATCTATAAGGCAAATATAAACTTAGGAGCAAAGGAGAATTTACTTGATCGAGATTTGAAAGCTAGCACAACAAGTATTAATTTGCACCTTTTTCTCTACACTAATTTAGAACCAGCTAGAAAATAGGAAAAAGAAGGGAAAAAAATTAAATATGATATTTTTTTATTCTTGAGATTTTGAAGACATAAGTTGTCACAACTTTTTGTCTCAAATCTCATATCTAAAAATAAATTTGTCAGTCAAAATTATATTTATAAAATATAAAAATAACTTGCAACATAAAAAAGTTCTAATGGATTGACTTGGGTATACACCCCTATCAATTTTAAATTTTAGGACATATGAGTTGTGACAGTTCAAAAATCATAAGCTTAATAAAGTAAAATTAGAAATTAAAAAAAAATATCAACACATATGTATTTAAAAGATAATTATGTAAACTCTGATTCTTCATTGTATCTAGAGATATATAAGAGTAGGGGACCACTTTTATCGAGGTAAACAAATTAAATAATAATATAAACCCTTTTTTTTCTAAAAAATTAAATCTAGTTGTGTATAATTATAATGATGATGGTGATAATTATGATGATGGTGATGATACTAATAATAAAGTCTTATATAAATGTTTTTTTAGGGTTAGATAAATATTTTAAAAGATAAATAATTTATTTTCTTTAGAGGTAATTAACACAAATGAAACTTGTTAGGGATAAATAGGAAAGGAGTGAAAGAAGTTATGCGAGAGAGAAAGGCAGAGAAAATGTGCTTTTGTTATTGATCAACAAAATGTCATTAATGCAAGTGAAGGAGAGGAGTTTATATCCAATGAGAGAGGGAAAAGAAACTAACTAACTAACCAAAAACAGAAATAATAGAAAATTAACTTAAGTTAGTTTTCAGCTAACTAGCAGTGGTTAATAGCCCCACACAAGCTAGGAATGGGTTCCTAGCTTGGAATGAGAATTAAGAATGACAAATGGAGACAAAAATTTTGTGTAAATGTCAGCAAGTTGTAGCTCGGAAGAGATAGGAAGGAGTTTAAGCAGACCTTGTCTAACCTTCTCATGAACAAGATGACAATCAATTTAAATGTTTTTTTTATTCATGGAAGACGGGATTGGCTACCAAGTGAAGAGTAGATGGGCTATCATAGAAAAGGAGATCTGGCTTATCAAAAGCAACACGAAGGTCCTCAAGGAGATATGTTAGCCACTAGACTTCACAAATGGTTGTAGCAAGAGCATGATATTCAACTTTAGAGGAACCGCGAGAGACAATGAATTGCTTTTTGGATTTCCAAGAGACAAGGGATGAGTTGAGATGGATAACAAACCCAAAAATAGACTAACGAGTGTCACGACAGCTGGCTATATTTGAGTCACTAAAGGCTTTGAGCTGAGCATGATTGTGAGAGGCAAAGAAAATCCCTAAGCCTAGTGCATTTTTTAGATAATGAACAACTTCAAGGGTAGCATGTTGATGGGTAGAGTGAGGAGAATTAACAAATTGGTTAAGGTGTTATACTCTGTAATAGATGTTAGGGCACATAGTGGTGAGATAAATCAAGCAACCAATAAGGTGCCGATAGGGAGAAGGATCATGAAGAAGATCACTAGAGGTTTGGCAAAGATTGATGTAATGATCAATAAGGGAATTGGTAAGCTTGTATTTGAGAATATCAAAATCTTTCATAATGTTGACAACATATTTTCTTGGCATAGATGGATTTTGTTCTTGGGGTGTGAAACTTCCATGCTAAAGAAAATAGAGTAAGTCACCAAGGTCTTTAATATGAAAGGTGGCATTTAAAAGATTAGTAATGTTAGTAATCTCAGAAATATCATTACCAATTAAAACAATATCATCAACATAGATGAGGAGCCCAATAAACTAAGAGGATGATGACCATTTGAGGAACAAAGAGTGGTTAGAGTTAGATTGTGAATAACCATAAGAAGTTAGAAAGGATGGAAAACGAGCATACCATTGGCAACTTGCTTGTTTCAAGACATATAGAGAATGTTGAAGACGATAGACTGACCCAGGAGTGGATAATTAGATACTAGAAGGAAGTTGCATATAAACCTCTTCATCAAAATTACCATCAAGGCTTTGTTGACATTGAGTTGCTTGTGGTACCAATTATGCATGGATGACCAAGGCGAGAAGTAAACAAAGAGTGGTTAGTTTTACAACAGGAGAGTATGTATCCAAATAGTCACGACTGTTTTGCTAAGTATACCCCTTAGCGACTAGATGAGCTATATAGTGCTCCATGTAACCATCTATTTTGTGCTTGATTTTGTAGACCCAATGATAGACAATGGTACATTTATCTTAAGGAAGAGAGGTAAGTGTCCATGTATTATTCATTTCGAGAGCTAATATCTCCTCTTGCATTGCATTAAGCCAACATTCGTCTTTGGAAGCTTCTCTATATGAAGTAGGTTCTATTGTTGAGATTGAAGGATTGGAAAGTAATGATGAAGCATCTCAAGTCATTGAAGTTTTGGTTTTCTAGAGTTATCTTAATTCATTTTATGGTACCAAACATGTTTAATAGGTGTGGTACTTGTATTGATTGTTTGGATATGCATGATAATGTGTTTGAGCAGCAAAGGGATCAAATTTACTAAGTTAAGTTTTGATTTACCTCATAGGTAATTGATTACTTAAGTTGGTAATAGATTACCTAAGCTGGAATTGCTGAAAAGTCATAAAAACGGATTTTTCTAGGGAGGTAATCGATTACCATAAAAGGTTAACCAATTACCCTAATTAAAATTTGGGTTCCAACTTTTATGCTTTGGGGAATAATCGATTACCTAAAAAATTTAATCGATTAAACCTGAGACCAAGCTTTCTGGCCTATTTTTATGCATCTAATCAGGTAATTGACTGGTTAATCAATTACCCTGTTTTCCAACTCTTATAAAAGTAATTTTAAAACAGTTTTTCATAAGTTTTTAAAAAGGTCCAAAAGAAAGCTTGCAAACTCCCAACTGAAAAACCCATTTTATACAAGAGAAAAACCCAGAAATTGATGACTTGAAGAATAAAAAATTGATTGATCAAAGGGAAAAAGAATAGATCTTGAATTCTATTGTTTGGGTATTCATCATAAAGTGGGTGATATTGTTCTATACCATTTTCTTTGTGTTTTTGCACAAGTGTTGATAATCTCTTGAGGTGTTCTTGAGGTTATTATGAAATCTTATAACGAGGTGATGTGAGTGGCAAGGTATCACGGTTTAACAAACTCTTATGGGGTGCAAGAGGAAGCCTCTTTTGTTGTGTTTTTTTTAATCTTTCTAGGTAAAAATTTGTATGTGTGATGATTTTTAGTAGAAAGCAGATTAACTGAAGGTTAAGTCTGGAAATTGGATGTATGTCAGGTTGATCGAACCAGTATAAACAACTGTGCACATTCTCTCTTTCCCTAAACTATTTGTGATTGATTGAATCAGCTTCTTGATTGTTTTGTATTGAGTTTTTACTATTGCAACTTTATTTGAATCTTTTATGGAGCAAAATTGATTTGTTGGTATTGTATAATTGAGATTGTGATTGAGTGATTGAATCTTTAACTAAATCAATGAATCTTGATATTGTATTTTCATTACCCATTATTTTAGGTTGTAAAAGATTGGGTTTGGAATTCACATTGTAGTTTGACTAAGTGTTATTTGGAAATTATTATTGAAGGAATTGTTTTGGTCAAGCTTGGTGTTCAAATCTTAGAAAGAGTTGAATCTCACACATTGTTTCAAGCTTTATTTGAAAACCCATTTTGAAAATACTAAAGGTAGATTTTGAAAATTTTTTTAAAAGGGAGATTTTTGAAAACTCTAATATTAATTTTTGAATAGAAAAGTTTGTGAAAATATTTTAGAATCTATTCAACCCTCCCTTCTAGATTCCCCCTAGGACCAACATCTATCACAAAGCTAAGAACCATAATGAAACGATGATATGAATGAGATAAATGACTATAGGAGAGAACAACACTATAAGGATGACAAATACCTGGATGATGATGCATGGAAGTTAAAGTAAATGTAGTGTGAAAATTGATGTATGAAAATCACAAGTGTATAGTGTTGTCAAGTAATAATATAAAAATTGTTCTTCCACAGGACTATGTGTTTGGAAAATAAATAATTGTTTATAACTTTAATTATTTTTAAAGGTAATTTAAATTAATAGAAAAAGGATAAAAATTGTATAATGAATAAAAATAAAAAGAAAAAGAAAATTGAAGTGAATTCTAAAATCAAAATAAAGATAGCAATTTCAAATAATATAAAATATAAGATAAGAAAATCGTAACTAATATAAAAGGTAGATTTTTGAGATTTGATATATATAAAAAACAAAAAATATTTGATTAAATAAAGGAAGATATAATGGAAAAATTTAAAGATTTAAATTTAGAAAACTTCCAAGATTGGGGGGGGGGGGTATCACACCATGATTGCCTATTGATTAAATTTTAATTACATTTTATGCTCTTATTGGTTCTCCATGAAGGTGAATTAACCTAAGGTAACCTTTATCATCTTTCAAGGTACGAATGCGTATCTAATTGAATTAATCCCTACTTTCATTGTAGTTATGTTCAATTAAACCCATGAAGTTCTTTGTTAATTCATAGAGTTAAACTTACTTTCGTGATTTATTTCCTAAGTTCATTCCCTAGGGTTCCAATAATTAAGTTCATCTTTCGGTCCTTCCCTAATTACCTATGACTACAAACACAATAATCAAGGGTATTGTGTCGATAAAAGCAATTAAGAAGAAATCAAGTGAAACCGAATAAAAACAAAAAATACTTAATTAATCATAATTAGAGTCGAGGGTTAAACCTCAATCCTAGAATGAAAAGGTCTACTCACACATATCTATGAGTATAAAAACAATTAAATAAAGAACATCAAACCTGGCAATAAAGAGTGAAGGGAAAGGAGAAGCTTCAAGTCTTACTCTCTATACCGTTTTGATCAAAAGTTCAGCCCCTAGTTTAGAGCAGAAAGTTTCTATTTAAACTAATGGGCTTCTAATGTCTAAGCCCAAAAAACCACAAAATAGAGCACTTAAACTAATTACACAAAGGAGTGCATATTTTTGTATGGGAGTACAATCTTTTAAACTTCATTCAATAACTCATTTTTCTTCTAAATTTGTTCTAGAGCTCCAACCTTCACTCAAATGTTCAAAATCAGTCCAAAAGTGCATAAGATTCTTGGAAATCATAGCCCGAAACACCAAAAACACTAAAGTGTAACAAATTCCAAAATTTAATTAAAAGATACCTAAAATGCAAATATTAAACTTAAATGACATAAAAATAAGTAAAATTATAATTAAAATAAAACCTAAAAACAGATAAAAATGCAATGCATAAAAAAACCCCAAACTTAGAATTTGCTTGTCCTCTAGCAATCAGTGTGACTTAATAAAATGGATATCAGCAAAATAGGACACCCAAGAATGATAAGCAATTGCAATAGAAAATAATCACGTGGAAGAAATCTCAATCAAGTCTAATTAGAGGCAATTCTCCCAAAAGTATGCTCAAGCTGATGGATTCACTCAACTCCCAATTCTCAAGAGTTTAAGGTAAAGATAATTCATCTCATTTTCCTCAAAGAAAATTATCTTACCATAGGCTTGGTGAGAAACATTATCTCTACTTTCATGCTCTTTCAACGAAGATGAATCACAAGGTCTTTTGTTGAGATGTAATGTGGCCAAGGTAAAATTGTAGGTGAAAAGCAAAAAAGAAAAGGAAAATATGCAATTGGCTATAAATTAATCTTAATACCCATTAGAAAATATAACATGCAATAAGAAAGAAATATAACACACTTTAGTTCTTTTGTATTTGCTACCACATCCACCTAGGCGTACTTCCCCCCTTGTTTATAGGAACCTTAATTCAACTTTTGGTTTATAATAATTTATTTAGAGTTTCTATTTATTTATTTTTATAATTTTTTCTTCTTTTTTTCTTTTTCACACAAATATTGATGCTCACATATTATGAACCACTATGTAAAACACTTATGTACACATTAATACTCCAAACATAAGTTGCCAAATGTATTTATAACAAGGTACTAAGACAAATGAAAACATTGACATACAGGCACCAAGAAAGTTTAAAGTGTTTGGCTCAATGGGACAACTAGTGGTCAAAGTGTCTCACAAGGTAAGTGGTTTGAAAGAAGAGTCTTCATTGCCTTGATCATATTCATCTTAATTTAAAGAGAACAAGTTTCAACAACAGTTTCAAAACAAGTTCTAGAAGATGCAATCTAGAGGAATTCACACTCAAGAAAAATTTTTGGGGTTTAGATATGATGTGCCCCTTGTTGGCTCAAAACTTATATATATGGTTCAATTCACCTCAAGCATGATATTAGAGAGAAGAATGCTAATTCTTCAACTTGCTAAGAGATCAACCAATACAATATGCTATTGCATATATTTAAAAATAGAATGGATCCTATTTAATGACTCCAAACAACCACAAAAATTGGGATTATTCAAAGATAATTGCAAAAATGAAAAAAATAAAATAAAAATATAAAAAAATTAAAGTAAAAATATAAAAAAACAAGAATAAAAATAAAATTCCTAAAACAAGATAAAATAAAAAGTACAAACATGAAAACTAAAACCCTAAGCAACGACAAACTTAAAGTTACATTGTCCCAAACTTAAATTTAAGAGTAAAGGAATGAAACAAGAAAAGATGAAACCTGTCATTGGTGAGGAGGGCGATTAGGAAAGTCATGGATATGAATGTTATAAAGCTACCCTAACAAAAATGTGTGGTGTTGTTGCCTTCTTGTTACTTTCTACACCCTTGTTTCTCTCGCTCTCTCTCTTATTTTCATCATTGTATTCTTCTTTGTGACTTTCTTTTTTAGTGCTATTACTCTTTCTTCCTCTACTATGATGTGAAGTCACAAGATGTCGAAGGGTGATTATAGTGGTGTGTCACAATGGTTGGTAGTTGCTGCTCTATGATGGTTGTGGGACGATGGTGTTACGAACACCATTTTGTAGAGAAACAATAAGGAAGGAAGGAAAAGAAAAACCGAGGAAATTTGAAACAAATCAAAACATTAATTCTAAAACTAAAAAGGGAATAATATTAAGGAAACAAGAAAGGAAGGAAAAAGATATGATAAGATTTGAAATAGAAATAAAATATATCACAAAGATTGAAGAAAGAAAGAAGAAAATTTAAATATTGACCCATAATAGATAAGAGAGAATTATTTCAAATTGTACTGAACGTGCAAAATAATTTCAGGAGAGTTTAATTCTCTAGAAAAAGTGATATTTGAATTTCATTAAATTTGCACTAAGAGGGCACTATAGTGTATGAGAGTGTAACTTTCTGTAAAATGGATATTTTAATTTCACAATTTTTTCTGCACTCAGAGTCCACTTTGGTTGCACAGGAGTGGAACTCTCTAGTAAATAAGTTTTTCTGATTTCACGATATTTTTGCAGTTAAAGTGTACTTGAGTTGCACGAGAGTGCATCTCTTTGGAAAAATAATTTTCTGAAATCATAAGATTTGCACTCAGAGTAAACTTCAGTTGCATGGAGTGCAACTTTCTTCCTTCACACCTTGCCTCTTTTTTTCTTCATTTTAATTTTCATTCATTAATTTTTTTTCCTAATAAATTCTTTATTCCAATTTCTTCATGTGTTTCCTAAAACATCAAAGAAGCAACTAAAAGCATAAAATTGACAAAAAATCAATAAAATAAAACAAAATAACAAAATATAAACAGTAATTTTTAGAAAAAGCTTACAGTGGTTAGGTTGTCTCCTAACAAGCACTTGTTTTATGTATTAAGCTCGAGAATAAAGGGAAAAAAATTATTCCTCCATGGTAGGGTGAGGGAAAGATAATTTGAGTTCTTTTTCAAGTGGTTTTCTTGATCCATGCCTATGCAGAAGGATGTAGGGTTTCCTTTTAACATACATATTTCATTAGTAATCTTCAATGTAGGATATTATCAAATTGTGATTTTATTGAGAGTAACTTAGGTAGATCCTTAACAAGGTGTTTACTTTCCCCTTGTTTGACCATTTAGTTCATTGATTCAACCTTGCACATAAAGTTCTCAACAAAAGGAAACTGGTTATCTTTAAACAAGTCAAACCCAATAGTTTTTCTCCAATAGTCAAGGAAATCTTCCCTTTCTTTACACATATTAACATCAAAAGTAGCTAAGCAAGGTCTTCCTAGGATAATGGGAATATTGGCATTTTACTTTATGTCTAACACTACAAAGTCAAATGGGATAATTAAATCTCTTACCTTAATAGGAACATCTTTTGCGATTCCTATTGGATGTATCACAGATCGATTTGCCAATTACAATGACATGTTGGTGGGTTGTAGCTCTCCTATACCAAGCTTTTTCATAAATAGCTAATGGCATTAAACTAACACTAGCCCCCAAATCACACAAGGCTTTATTAAAATTTTTTTTACCAATTAGACATGGTAGAGAAAAACTACCGAGATCCTTAAGCTTAAGAGGTAAATTAGCTTGGACAAGGGTAACAGTTTCATGTTTATCAACCTTTTTCTTACTAGCCAAGATCTCTTTAAGAAACTTTGCATAAATAGGCATTTGTTGCAAAGCATCTAAAAATCGAAGTTGACATACAATTGTTTCATCACATCTAAAAACTTACCAAATTGTTTGTCTAATTTTTCCTGGCTAACCTTTGGGGAAAAGGTATAGGTAGTTGGTAAGGTGTGGAAGAAGTAAATTGAATTTCAACCCTTTTTTCAAAAATATTTGTTGGTCCTAGAGGGAATCTAGAAGGGGAGGTTGAATAGATTCACCAAATTATTTTTTAAAATTTTTCTATGCAACAGTATTATAGTATTTTCAAAAATAGCCCCTTTCAGAAATTTTCAAAATCTGCCTTCTTTTACAAAAATGGCTTTTTAAGAATTCAACCCTTAAGGCAAAACATAAATCAATTCAATTCCTCCAACAATTATTTCAAATAAAATAGAAGAGAAACTTAGCAAGAATTATATTTCAAGTGATTCAGGATCAAAAGGAAAGGATAGAAAGAATGAAAATCAAACCCACAAAATATGAGTCAAAACCCAAATTTAAAAATCAAGCAAATGAATAAAAAGAATTTGATCTACAACAAGAAAACTTAACGAATCAAATACAGCTTCAAAAACCTAGTAGTTAGTGCTCCAAGAATTAAATACAAACTGAAATTAAACAGTATAAGAAGAGAGAATTTGTACAAGAGAAGGAAATATTAGAACTCAATAGAGTTTCTTCCTTGATTCTTGAAAATGGAACACCTTCAAACCATAAAAAGTGGGTATGAATCTTGGAGAGAATTTTGAGAAATCATACAAGAGAAGGAAACACTTGATTGGATTGATCAAAATTTGTAAAATCTATTTTCAAAATGCTTTTATATCAGTTTTGATGTAGGGTAATCGATTACCCACTTGATTACCTCATATCCGGCACAAAACTAGTCCAAAGTGGTTGTTCTCAAGAGTAATCAATTACTAATTTGAGGTAATCGATTACCACAGAGAGCATTAAGTCCTGTTCTCAAATATTCTCGCAGGGTAATGATTACCATTTTTAGGTAATCGATTACCTTACCTAAAAATCCATTTTTGAAGCTTTTCTAGCACAACCCATCCTATGTAATCTATCAAAAACTATCCGAAACACATTCTCAAACCTATCTAAAACATACAATACAAGTACCACACCTATAAACGTGTTTGGTACCATAAAATTGATCTAAAAGCAAAAACAAAGAGAGAAAAGCAATATTTCTGGAAAAGGTTTTGTATAATGTTGATGGAAATTGTTATCTTTCTCTTCCTCTCGTCTGTCTTTAAAGGTGGGTAATATTTTTGCAAAAGGGTTCTTTCACACAATGCCCAGGTAGTGATGCTATCTCTAGGGATAGTCCTCATCCATGCTTTTGTTTTTCCTACTAGAGTGAGTGGGAAAAGGTATAGGTGCAACACATCTTGTGCGATTCCTTGAAAATTTTGGGTCTCACAAATCTCCAATAACCCCTCTAGGTGATCTACAGGGTCTTTAAAAGATAACTCATTGAACTTATTTTGCTTTAGCATATGAAGGAGCGCATGAGGAATTTGGAAATTCACATTTCCAATATTGGGGCAAGCAATTCCTCCAGACAACCCACAAATGGTTGGGGTTGCATAGTCTTGTGGAGGTCTATTTGTATTTGCCTCTTCTTCAGCCATTAGTATGTTTTTCTTCTCAAAGATAATAGATAACACCCTGCAAAACTAGAAAGAGAGAACAACGTTAAGTATGAAAAAAGAAAAAAAAGTTACATAAAATAAAATTAAAGGATAGAAATAAATAAAACTAAATAAGGGAAGAAAATAAATGAAAATAAAACAAAATTAAATATAAAATCACGAATAATTAAAATTAAAAATAAAATATTATTGAACCAAGAGACATAATCCCCTACAACTACGGGCCAAAACTTTATGTATGAAAACTGCAAGTGTATAGTGTCATGAAGTAATAATATAAAATCATTCTTCCACAGCGACCATGCATTTGGAAAAGAAATAATTGTTTATAACTTTAATTTATTTTAAAAGTAATTTAAATTGATAGAAAATGATAAAAGTTCTATAATAAATAAAAAATAAAAATAAAAATAAAAATAAAATTGAAGTGAAGTCTAAAATCAAAATAAAGATAGCAATTTCAAATAATATAAAATCTAAGATAAGAAAATAGTAACTAATATAAAAGGCATATTTTTGAGATTTGGATATATTTGAAAAACAACAAATATTTGATCAAATAAAGGAATAGATAATTCAAAGATTTCAAAGTTCAAATTTAGAAAACTTCTAGGATTAAGGATATCACACTATGACTACCTATTAATTCAATTTTAATTATCTTTTATGCTCTTATTTGTTCTTGATGAAGGTGAATTAACCTAAGGTATCTGTGTTCCTCTTTCAAGGTATAGATGCGTATCTAATTGAATTAACCCCTACTTTTGTGGTAGCTATGTTGAATTAAACTTATTAAGTTCTTGTATAATCCATTGGGTCCTCAAAGGGTTAAACCTGCTTTCGTGATTTATCTCCTAAGTTCCTTCCCTAGGAGGCAATAAAAGGATAAGTAATCTAGACAGGAAGATACATGATTAATGGCTCTAGAGTAAAGTATCCAAGCAAATTTTTTCACCTATGGGACATGGAAGGAATGTGCCAGTTTGATTGACATATGGAGTGGACATAGGAGAGGTTCCAATTTGATTTACACATGGAGTGGGAGCTGGAGAAGAACCATGACGTGGTTGTTGGATTAAGGCTAGCAAAGCTTGATATTGCTCAAAGGTAAAATGAATATTAGTAGACTTATTCTTTTGCTGATAAGAAGTTTCAATGACATGTACATCACTTGTCATTGTACTATTCACATTTTCTTTCTTGTTGCTATCACAGAGTCAATGCCTCGAAGGAAACCTATGTTTCTTGTAACACATCAATCATATGGCCATTTTTACCACAGAATGTGTAGGACTTGGTGTTATGCCCTTGCATGGTCTTCTTTCCAATTCGATTTCCATTAGAAAGGAAACCATGTTTATGATAACAGTTAGCCTCAATGTGACCATGTCTCCCACAAAAAGTGTGTGAGGCTTGATTGGAGGTGGCAATATTAACCAATGAACTTTTGAATTTGACATTCAAGTTTCTAAGGATCCCAGCTGATGCATTCCTCCTAGTAAGGGTCCTATCACAGGGTCATGGCTAGGAGAATTGAGGAAGACATGGCAAGAGAGGAAGAAAGAATACCTCACCTTCTCATGGAGATCAAGATGTTATAAATTAGGCCATAGTCTTCTTTTTAGTCCTTCATGTATACGTTTTTTCTTTAGGAGTTTGGAGATGTTTTTATTTTTATTTTTGGCCTTGTATTTTGGCCTTTATGTCCTTTTTAATTTAGGGGGTGTAATTAGTCTCCTTTGTGGAGTGTGTTGAGTAGTTTGGGCCTTTTTGGAGAAGGTTAGGAGTATGATTTTTGTGAACGACACCCCCTAAGTTAGTTCCACACCCTTCCATCTTACACATGAAGCATGAGAGACATGTGGGTCCCCTTGGTTCTCCTACACTTGGACGACACTTTCTCTCCTCCAAGGTGGCTTCCACATGTTTTTTATGTGCTCTCATTTTTTAATTTGAATTTTGAAGGTGCCATGTGGTTTCCCTCCAAAATTCAAATTCAAATTGAGAGGGAACTAAGATCTTAAAGTTAGGGGCATGTTTGGATCTTCCTAGAAATTAATCAAGTGCTAATTAGCTCTAGCTCATTTTTTTCTTATAAATAGATGCCTCACATCTTATGTTCATTTTACACTTGATATTGAATACAAACTTCTTTGTGAGTTCATTTGAGTGTCTTCTTTCTCTCTTTATTTGAGAGCTTCTATGGATTTTATCAAGGGCTCCTTCCCTTATGACAAGCTTCTTCCATGGCTTATCTCACCTCATCTCTTCCCTACACCTCATCTCTTCCTTTTCCACCATTCATTTCTTCAAAGGAACCAAGCTAGAAGGTGATCTTGGGAATGACATCAACAAGAATGCGTCACCAACCCCACCAAGTACTTGACGTTTTTGTTGCAATACATAAGAGAAGGCCTTTGAGATGGCTGGTAGGGGATCCATCATGAGAATGTTCGATTTCATGTTTCTGTACTGGTCATTGAGCCTGCGTAGAAACTTCATAATTCGATCTGTTCCTTTCTTTCTATCACTATGATAAGCACATCACATGAGCATTATGGTGAACATGAACAAATTGGATTTGGACAAAAACTCTCAAGCTCATCCCATATAACACACAACTTTGTGAAATAATCTATAATGGAGAGATCACCTTGTTGAATGGACGAAGCTTCTCATTGTAAATCAGAAATGTGCATCAAGTAACCATGTGAATACTATGCTTTCAAGTCCTTCCAGATATCAAAGGTTTTATCCATCCATAGGATGATTTTCCTATTTGAAGTTGAAACAGAGTAGACAATCTAAGAAACCACCATATTATTACATTTTTGCCATTCAACATGTAGAGGATCGATTTTTGGAGGTTCCATGAGTGCACCATCAACGAATTTAACTTTGTTCTTTGCACTTAGTGCTGTTGTCATTGATATACTTCATGAATTGTAGTTTGATACTTCGAGAACTAGAGAAATGAGCACGATTGCAGGGCTCTCACTCGGATGCAGATAGTAAGGACTGTGCATGTTAAGTGTTTGATCAAAAGTCAAGCAAGTTATGTAATTGACCGCTACCTTGATTCATTGCAGAAAAGGAAGGAGGAGCAAGAAGTAGAAGGAAGGTAAAAGAAATAAGAGGTATGAGCAACAAAGCTCTTCAATCAAATAGCTCTGATACCATAACACAAATGAAACCTACCATGCACAAATAGGAAAAATGTGAGAGAAGCTATACAAGAAAGGTAGAGTAAATGTGCTTCTATTATTAGTCAGTGAAAAGTCACTAATACAAGTGAAGGGAAACAATTTATTTAGAATGAGAGAGGGAAAAGAAACTGACTAACTAACTAACCAGAAATAAAAAATGGAGAAGGATAGGGAAAAAGGAAGGAGTAGTAACTACATGGTAGAAAATATTTCTCATGGAAAACAATGCCATAAATTCATTTTATCGCAGTTAAAATAAGATTTAGGATTATCATAGAAGAACAAAATGGAAATATATTTAAGAAAGTCCCTTAAGTTAAAAGTTAAGCAACTTGATGTTAAAAGCTTGAAGAACCTTGCTAGCAAGTTGAAGACCATTTGACGTTAAAATTTTGTTGAAAAATATGGTAATATTCTCAATCTAGAGGTAAACATACAAGAAGGAGCTCTCACTATCTTGGACCAATTTTATGATCCTCCTTTACGATGTTTCACATTTCGGGACTTCTAATTAGCTTTAACATTAGAAGAGTTTGAACAGATATGAGATATTCCTCAAGTAATGAAATGCCTTATTTTTAAAATGGACATTATCCTTCACTATCTACAATCGCCACATTCTTGAACATTGGTCTAAGGGAACTAGAAGGTAAGAAAGAAATGAAAGGAGACATTGATGGTTTTTTTAGGGCATACATTGAAAATATGCATAACATCAGGCTAAAAACGGAGAGTGGAATGATTTTATGGATGTTTTTGCCTTCCTTATCTATATGGGATTGTTATATTCCCAAATCTTGAAGATTTTATAGACTTTGCAACTATTGATGTCTTTCTAGCCTACAAGCAACGATGAAGAAACTCAGTGCTAACTATCCTTGTAGACATGTATCACACCTTTAGCTTGCACCATGAAAGAAGGGTGGTGATGCATTCTCCCCAAGCAAGGGCCCTATCACTAGGGCATGGCTAGGAATAGAAGAAGACATGGCTAGAGTAGAAGGAGGAAGATCTCACCTCCATATGACCATCAATTTATGCAAGTCATGACTTATTTACTTGTAATTTTTCTTTTAGGAACCTAGGATTTTATTTTGGACATGTATTAGTCCACTTAATTTTCTAGGAGGTGTCTTAGTAATAAGAAGAGGTAAGATTAGTTTTTGGGCTTTTATTTAGGAAATAAGGGGTAGTTTGATAACTACACCCTCTTTTCCTAAATAAAACCCAAAACTAATAAAGGAGTAATCTTGGCCCTTGGATGAGGTAGCTTGGGCACCAATTCTCATCTAAAGGAGGGTATTGATTGGACTTTGGGCTTCAATCCTCCTCCCTTGGATCACTGCTTTTAATCCTAGCCTTTCATTTCCTTCATGACTTGTCCAAGAGGTTAGCTCCCTCTATAAAAAGGTGCTCCTTCACACTCTTGTATGTTTTACACTTTATTGAATGGAAAAACTTTGAGTTGGCCAAAATTTTCTTAGTGTCCACCCTTCTCTCTTTGAGAATTCCTTAGGTTTTTATCAAGGGTTCCATCCCTTGTGGCAAACTTTCTCTCTTAGGCTTATCTTACCTTAAGTGGCGCCTAAAACCACCTCACTTCTTACCTCTCCACAAACCATTTCACCAAAGAAGAAAACCTCTAGAAAAAGATCAAGGGAGACATGCATCATTTGGTAACTAGAGCATTGGTTCTAGAGGTCGAAACTCTCTTCCTACCTCATTTATTTTTCTTTCCATTTTCCTATTTTATTTTATCTTTAATTTCTGGAATTTTTTCTAGCTTTCCATTGTTGTTTATCATTTCCATTTATGTCTTAAGTTTATTGTTTTGAGTTATAGTTTATTTGCACCATTTATTTTTTGCTTGATGCAATTTATATTGTTCTTTTCTTTGCATCTACGTCTCTCCCATATTCATTAATTTCCGCTTAAGCTTTGAGTTGGGTGCTTTCTTGCTTGAATTTTGGTTTTGAGAATTTCTTGCTAAAAATCCATGCTGTTGTGGTGAATTCCACAACCTTGTGGTCAAGAAATTTAGACCAAATTCTTGTGTTTCCTTGCACCTAGTTGCCTTTTTTTGCCTTATTTTTAGCTTTTATTTTAAACTTTTATACTCTTGTGTAGTTATCTATAAGTCATGTTTATAGTTTCCCATTTTGTCTATTAATTCCTTTTAAGTTTAGCCTCTTTTGTTTTTACAAAAAAAGCTTTTGAAACTTCTTAAATTGAGCAACATAGAGGGTCATACCTAATGTCTAAGTCTCTTTAGAGGTTCATGTGCTTTTAGTTTCAAGCATATTCTTAAAAAAAAAAATCCAAAATAGTTGCTCAATTCCCTTTGTCTTTATTTTCCTTATACGTATAATTAGTAGCTCATTTGTGTGGTAAAAGTAGTTCTTGTTTGTGGGTGCTTTCAGTTAAGCTATAAGTTTGCTATTTGTGTTCAACAAATTACTAAAAACTTAACAAAGCTTGAGTCCAATGACACACCAAACTACTAAACCATTAACACATCTATAGCTACTTTTCATTTTGAAGTAATTTCTAGTAGTACCTAAATTTTTGCTTTTAATTTTCTTTATTGTTCCAAGCGCATAACTCTTTATTATTAATCACTAAATTCACAATCAAGTTAGGTGCATCTAGTATATATTCAAAAAAAAAAAAGAGAACAAAGTCTAAAATAAAATACAAAAAAAACAACAACGAAGGATTCAAAAAAAAAAAAGAAGAGAACAAACAAAAGAAAAGAAAGTTTGAAAAATTCATTTGATGTACCTAACCTAAAATTAGCAAGTGCTTCAACTTTGAACTTGGAACCTTAAAAGAAATTATATTACTTTTGGTACGCTAGAACTTGATATTTGTGTCTTTCTACTCTTTAATCTAGTGTCATTCTTAGGTATTCCATTGTGTGCTCTCTTTCTTTTGTTTACCTTTTAGTTGTTGTTTGTCTTTTAAATCATCTTTCTAGTTTGTCTTATATACTCTTACCATTTGGTTAAGTGTCCTTTTGATTGTGTTATCTTTTATTGCTTTTCGAGTTTCTATTCACACCTCCCCTTGCTACTTTTGGTTTCTTTGGTTTGTGTGTTAGTGCCACTTTTGGGAGAAAGCTTGAAAAAGGAGTTTACCACAAGGGTATCATATTTTGGAAGGTTGGACTAAGAGCCTAAGGGATCACCTTAAAAGGAAACACACCTAGCTGTGAGGACTTTGATTTGAGGGAGCATTTGGAGAATCATTTTTTGAAGACTTTACTTTTTCTTTAATTTGGGTGTATTAATTTTGTAGTGGGGAGTTTGAGTGCCCTTAAGGCCCTCCCTTTTGTTGTAATAAGATTTAGTCAATTTTTTAGTTTCTCGAAAATTAGGTGAAGAAGGAAGAAGTGGTACACTTCCTTCAACACCTTAGGAGCTCGCTTTAGATCCCTTCTCTTTTGAATTTTTGCTTTAAAATTCTTGCTTTATTTTTCTTATTCAAAGTGCTTAGAAGGCTAAAGAGTTCCAAAGACTCATCAAGCCATTTTAGGCAAGAAAACACAAAAAGAGAGGAGAGTTTGTTTGTGAAAAGTTTTTGGCCACCTTTTTCCTCTTAGAAATTCAAGCATAATGGCATCACCCACCCACTCTAGTGCTCATAGTTATTCATCAAACAAGAGTGTAAACCAAAGAAATATTTCTAAAGATTACACTCTAGAAAACTTAAACATGGACTTTAGGGAGTGGATGTCAAAAGGACAAGAGAAAAGAGAAGAAAAAAGGAGAGAAAAAGAGTCCAAGGAGAAAAGAAAAATAAAATAAAGAGAGGAAGAAAAGAGAGAAAAAGAGAAGGAAGAGAGAAGAATAAGAGAAAAGAGAGAAGATGAAGAAAGGAGAGAAAGAAAAGAAAGAGAAAGAAGAAAGAAGAAGAAAAAAGAAAGCATGGGAATGGTGAGAATTACAAAATGAAAGGGATAGTCTTAGGTTCCCCATCTAGACATACCCATAGGAGTGAAAGTGAGGAAGAATACTAAAATCATCCTAGGAGAAACTCCCATTCATCCATGCATAATAATAGGGCACTTCCAAGGGAGCCCAAAATTGATCTCCCCCTATTTCATGGGAGGGAAGATGTGGAAGCCTACCTTGATTGGGAAATCAAGGTAGAATAACTCTTCACTTGCCATGAGGTAAGAGAAGAAAGAAAAGTTCCAATGGCAACCCTTAGCTTCCAAGGGCATGCCATGTATTGGTGGGTTGGGTTAACCAATAAGAGAATCTGCACCAATATGCCTTCCATAAGATATTGAAATGATCTTAGAAGTGCTCTAAGAAGAAGGAATATTCCCTCTTGGTATGAAAGAGATCTTTTGGATAGACTCCAAAGGCTAAGGCAAACCAACCTTAGTATAGAAGAGTATAGACAAAAGATGGAACTTCTTATCTTGAGGGCAGGTATCATTAAGGAACCTAAGGCCACTATGGCAAGGTTTTTGTGTGGGTTGAGCCCCGAAATTCGTGATAAGGTGGAGCTCTTCTCATACAATTCCCTTGATGAGTTAGTTCAACTTTGCATCAAGGTGGAAAATCAACTTAGAAGGAAAACTTTTAAAAAGGATAACCCACCTTATGTGAAGAGGGACCAACCTAAGGGGAACTCTTTCAAGAGTTACCCCAAAGAGGAACATCCCAAGCACTTCAAAGAGCATAAAACATCACATGTAGAGAGAAAAACCCCTACTACTAACTCTCATGAGAAAGTTAGTAGTATCAAATGCTTTAAATGTCTTGGGAGAGGTCACATTGCCTCTCAATGCCCTACTAAGAGAAACATCATCATGAGGGCCCAAGATGTTTATAGTAGTGAGTCTAGCTCACACTCCTCTAGTGAAAGCGAATAAGAAAGGGTTCATGCATACCAATCTGATTGTGATGAAACCGCTTATGCATGTGAAGGAGACCTCTTGATGATAAGAAGGCTTCTTGAAAGCCAACCTTTGAAAGTGTCCTCATCTCAAAGGGAGAACATATTCCACACTCGCTGTAAGGTGAATGACAAAATATGTTCTCTCATTGTGGATAGTTGGTCATGCTGCAATTGTTGTAGCTCAAGGTTGGTGGAAAAGATAGCCTTGACCCCACTTCCCCACCCTAAGCCTTACAAGCTTCAATGGCTCAATGAGCAAGGGGAAATGGAGGTTAATGAGCAAGTCAAGGTTCCAATTTCCATTGGGTCTTATAAAGATGAGATCCTGTGTGACATAGTCCCCAATGGAAGCTAGTCATATATTGCTAGCAAGACTATGACAATTTGATAAGAAAGCCATACACCATGGTCATTCCAATAACATCATCCTCACTCATAAGGATAAGCGCATTAAGTTGTGTCCTCTAACACCTTCACAAGTGGCGGAGGACCAACTCATCATGAAACATAAGCGAGATGAGGAGAAAAAAAAAAGCAAAGCTTTACCCCTAAAGCTTGAAAGGGGTAAGGAGGTTGAGTTGGAATTTGGTGCCCCTTCCAAGAAAGTCATTAGTAAAGAGAGTTTATTTACAACAAAATTGGATTTAAAGGAAGCCCCTTTAACTAACAGACCTTTCTATCTCCTCCTTTGCAAAGAGGCATCCCTTATTTCTTCCCCCTCTACTTTTTTCCCTTCTAGTTCTAGCACTGCCATAGAACTTGGACATGAGAACCTACCTCAAGAGGTTCAAGAGCTTTTAAAGGAGTTTGGTGATATATTCCCTAATGAAGTTCCCAAAGGACTTCCTCCAATTAGGGGTATAGAACACCAAATAGACTTGGTACCTGGGGCTAGCCTGCCTAATAGGCCTGCTTATAGGACTAATCCCATGGAGACCAAGGAGATTGAATCTCAAGTCCAAGAACTATTGGAGAAGGGTTGGGTTCAAGAGAGCCTAAGCCCTTGTGTTGTGCCAGTCTTATTGGTGCCTAAGAAGAATGGCCAATGGAGGATGTGCATTGGTTGTCGAGCAATCAATAACATCACCATCAAATATAGGCACCCTATCCCTAGGCTTGATGACATGCTTGATGAATTGCATGGGGCCCAATTATTTTTTAAAATTGATCTTAAGAGTGGTTATCACCAAATCCGCATCAAGGAAGGTGATGAGTGGAAAACTGTTTTTAAGACCAAGTTTGGGCTTTATAAGTGGTTGGTAATGCCCTTTGGGCTTACCAATGCCCCAAGCACCTTCATAAGGCTTATGAATCATGTCCTTAAGGATTGCTTAGGAAAATTTTGTGTAGTTTACTTTGATGATATTTTAGTGTATAGCAAGAGCCTAGATTAGCATGTAGGTCATCTTAGGCGCGTCTTTTGGATCCTTAGGTCACACCAACTATATGGAAACCTTGAAAAGTGTAATTTTTGTGTAGAGAGTGTGGAGTTTTTAGGTTTTGTAGTCAATAAAGATGGGGTTCATGTGGACCCCGACAAAATCAAAGCCATCCAAGAATGGCCTACATAAAAAAGTGTGACTGAGATCAAGAGCTTTCATGGTCTCGCGAGTTTCTATAGGCGCTTTGTGCCTAATTTCTCCACACTTTTCTCACTAATCAATGATTTGGTGAAGAAGGAGGTTCCCTTCCTTTGGGGTGTTAAACAACAAAAAGCCTTCGAGCTTATTAAAGAAAAACTAACCCATGCCCCTGTTCTAGCTCTACCCGACTTTTCAAAAACTTTTGAGCTAGAGTGTGATGCATCGGGTGTTGGAATAGGTGCTGTGTTATTGCAAGGCAGTCACCCCGTGGCTTATTTTAGTGAAAAACTAAATGGTTCCGCCCTCAATTATCCCACCTATGACAAAGAGTTTTACTCCTTAATAAGGACCCTTCAAACTTGGGAACATTACCTTATTCCCAAGGAGTTTGTCATTCATAGTGACCATGAGTCACTAAAATATTTGAAGGGTCAAGGTAAGCTCAACAAGAGGCATGCAAAGTGGGTTGAGTTTTTGGAAACTTTTCCCTATATAATCAAATACAAGAAAGGGAAGCACAATGTAGTGACCGATGCCCTATCTAGAAGACATACTCTTCTTGCCACTTTGAGCTCCCAAATCTTAGGATTTGATTATATTAAGGACCAATATGCTTCTGACCAAGAGTTTGGCCCCATTTTTGCTACCTTCTTGTCCAAACTGATGGGTTTCATGTGAGTGAGGGGTACTTATTCAAAGAAAGTAAACTTTGTGTACCCTAAGGATCTCTTAGAAAATTGCTTGTGAGAGAAAGCCATGAGGGTGGGCTTATGGGGCATTTTGGAATAAACCAAACTTTTCTTATTTTAAAAGAAAAATTTCATTGGCCCTATATGAAAAGAGATGTCCAAAGACATTGCTTTAGATGCATAGCTTGTTTACAAGCTAAATCTAAAGTAATGCCTCATGGACTTTACACACCCTTACCGGCTCCCTCTACTCCTTGGGTAGACATAAGCATGGATTTCATCCTTGGACTTCCTAGAACCCAAAGGGGAGCGGATTCTATCTTTGTGGTAGTGGACAGGTTTTCTAAAATGACCCATTTCGTACCTTGCCACAAAATAGATGACGCGAGAAACATTGCAAGACTTTTCTTCAAAGAAGTTTTTTGTCTGCATGACATACCTCAATCCATAATGTCTGATAGAGATGTTAAGTTCCTTAGCCACTTTTGGAAAACTTTGTGGGTTAGGCTGGGAACTAAACTCCTATTTTCTACCACATGTCATCCCCAAATTGATGGGCAAACTTAGGTAGTAAATAGATCCTTATCTACTATGCTAAGGGCACTTCTTAGGGGAAATCATAAGTCTTGGGATGAGTACCTTCCTCATATAGAGTTTGCATATAATAGGGTGGTCCAAAGAACCACCAAGCACTCACCCTTTGAGATTGTTTATGGCTTCAACCCTCTTACACCTCTTGATATTTTGCCTTTACCTTTCCCTTCTTCTATTCATAAAGAAGGATTAGCTAAAACGGATTTTGTTAAAAAATTACATGAAAGGGTCAAAGCCAACATTGAACGACACTCTAAAGGGTATGCTACTAAGGCTAATAGGGGAAGGAAAAAATTATCTTCAATGAAGGGGATTGGGTATGACTTCATTTGAGGAAGGATCGCTTCCCTACTCACAGGAAGTCCAAGCTTAGCCCCCGAGGAGATGGTCCCTTTCAAGTCCTCAAGAAAGTGAACAACAATGCATACATATTAGATCTCCCTAAGGACTATGGTGTCAGTACTACCTTTAATGTTTTTGATTTCATCCCTTTTGTAGGTACTGATGAAGAAGAGGAGGACCTATCAGATTTGAGGTCAAATCCTTCCCAAGGGGGAGGAGATGATGCATTCTCCCCAAGCAAGGGCCCTATCACTAGGGTCATGGCTAGGAGAATATAAGAAGACATGGCTAGAGTAAACGGAGGAAGATCTCACCTCCATACGACCATTAAGTTATGCAAGTCATGACTTATTTACTTGTAATTTTTCTTTTAGGAACCTAGGATTTTATTTTGGACATGTATTAGTCCATTTAATTTTCTAGGAGGTGTCTTAGTAATAAGAAGGGGTAAGATTAGTTTTTGGGCCTTTATTTAGGAAATAAAGGGGTAGTTTGATAACTACACCCTCTTTTCCTAAATAAAACCCAAAACTAATAAAGGAGTAATCTTGGCCCTTGGATGAGGTAGCTTGGGCACCAATTCTCATCTAAAGGAGGGTATTGATTGGACTTTGGGCTTCAATCCTCCTCCCTTGGATGACTCCTTTTAATCCTAGCCTTTCATTTCCTTCATGACTTGTCCAAGAGGTTAGCTCCCTCTATAAAAAGGTGTTCCTTCACACTCTTGTATTTTTTACACTTTATTGAATGGAAAAACCTTGAGTTGGCCAAAATTTTCTTAGTGTCCACCCTTCTCTCTTTGAGAATTCCTTAGGTTTTTATTAAGGGTTCCATCCCTTGTGGCAAACTTTCCCTCTTAGGCTTATCTTACCTTAAGTGGCGCCTAAAACCACCTCACTTCTTACCTCTCCACAAACCATTTCACCAAAGAAGAAAACCTCTAGAAAAAGATCAAGGGAGGCATGCATTAGGTGGAATCATTATTTGTTACTTACCTACATTGTACATATGGTTTACATTTCACATGTTCAAAGGAAAAGGTTGGGCATAAATTGAAAGCAAAAAGGATTAGGCTTATGATCTTGTGAATCTTAACACAAGAATAATATCTTGGTGCTTACGTGATCTAGAGAGAATTAATGTGATCTTTCATTGTGGAGATTTCCTTAATGTATCACTCATGGAAACCAATGTGGAGAACACCAAATGACACAAAAAGAAAGTGCATGATGGATATTGTGAAAGAAACCCAAAGAAAGTGAGAATAGAAAAACAAAGCATGCTCAAAATGAAAAGTTGTTTAAATGCTTCAAACACAGAGTTGGGAATGCAAAGACGAGAAAGGGATGAGGCTAGGGCTGATGCTTTGTAGTGGAGAAAAGCTTGTGAAGAAATCAAAGTGGCAGAGAGAAACACTCACAAGCAGCTTGTTGATTTAAAGCAACAGTTAAAAATGGTTGTGACCGTATAGAAAATCAGGGTCCAAAATAAGAAGAAATTGGATAAAGACTTAATGTTAATCATAAAGTCATAATGGGTGAGAAAAAGGAGTTAGTAGACTAGTTGGGGCAACTAAATAAGATTATTGAAAACTTCCAACAAGAATGTTAGCTTTGACGCATAGTTTTTTAGTCAAGCTTCACAAATTAAATGGATGCTTAGCATTATATGAATTTAATATGATTGTGCAGTTTCATGTCATATACTATGGGCGATTATATTTCTTATTTATACTGCTTAAATATGTATGAGTAAATTTTTCACTCCTTAAATATGTATGATTGGGCGGTTTTAAGATTTCATTTGTAAAGACCTTTATTAATATTTTCATTGTAAAATTGTTAACTTTAATTTTGCTTAGAGATGAGGTTTTGTTTGAAGGACTTTTGTGAACATTATTACCCAGTTACAGCACTTGTATTTAATCATATTATTTATTTAGGGTAGAAAGGTGTCACAATAAGCAAAGTTGTAAAGCTAAGATCCACCTTGAACAAAGTGTCTTTGATACTGTTAGCATGCAAAGCCACCAATTAGAGCAAGTTAATGCATAAAGTTGATAAGCGATGCTCAATATCAAAGAAAAGGTGACAAGCTTATGATAACCTCTCATATTCATCATTGAAGAGGGGCATCAATCATTACTTAAAGATTATAAATAAAGACTCTTGAAAGAGAAGAAATATAAGAGACATACAAAACTACATTTCAAAATTGAAGATAACTAAGGACTTGATTGGTTTGGTTTCGTTTTTTTAGTTTTTGAAAAAAGTTTTCAAGAATAGTTTTCAAAAACTATTTTCGGGAAGAAAAGGAAAAAAAACTTGTTCGGTAAATGTTATTTGAAAACTATTTTGAAGATATAAAAATGAAAAAAGTTGTTCATATTTATTAAAATTTAATTAATGAAAAGTAAAAAATAACATATTCTGATTGTATTTTGAGTTTTCAATACAAAAATAGAAAACTGAAAAGCAAAACTACTTTTAGCTGTTCTTGTTTTTAGAAAACACCACCCAAACGAGTATTTTAGTTTTTAAATACTAAAATACTGAAAACAGTTTTATAAAACTGTTGTCAAATATGCACTAATTCTCTAAGCTTCCTCACTGTTATCTTTGTTAAATATACAGTCATATTAAGGGATAAGAAGCCTCTCTTACCCAACCTTCTAATGAGCTAAATTTGTTTATTCTTCACCTAATGAAGTTATCTTTAGTGAGTAAATCACATATATGCTCTGCACAAAAGTATAACTTTGTAATCTTACCTTCTTAATCCAATGTTAAACTAAGAGTGGCTAGTTGTTAAATAATACTTAGTGGAAATTTAAGAGTGACTTAGTGATAAACAATTCTTGATTTTCTAACTTAGGAAGGGAGTTCTTGTTGTAAAACATGAAGTGGTTTAGAATACTTGTTGTAAGCTATAAGTGGCAAAAAGAATACTTGTATTTCTCATTGAAATAGTGAAATCTTTTAAGATGTGTATAGAAGAGATAGGACATAACTCACATTGAATGAACCAATATAATTATTTTTTTTCTAACTTTCTATTACAATACTTTCTTTACTAAAACTTGTATTGAACTTGAATAATGTTATAAGAAAGTTTGATTGAAGGAGCTATTATTTATCAACATGTTTATTGTAAGTTTATAATAAATTGGGTTATTTCCTTTTTCTTAACATATTATGAAAAGGTTTTCAACCTTCTAATATTTTGCATCTTTTTATATCTTTTAGCAAAACCATTTTAGAAAACTCCTCTTAAGATGGTTTGCAAAAAAGTTTCTAATAAGTTTTTTATAGTTCTATTCAACACTTTCTAGAACTAATTTTTCATTTCAAACCCACCGTGGAAGTCCTAAAAGAATGTTTCTACTTCCAATTTTTTGTGGTTCTATGTATTGACTTGTCTCATGTTTATAAAGAAAAAAAAATACTTTGGTGCCAATTAGTTATATATTTTGTATCGTAGAAGTTGAATACTAACGAGAAGGTTTCAATAATTCATGCACCATTCTTAATGAAATTATGGAAGGACGACAAACAAACTAAACTAAAATTATATATGAAAAGGCAAAGAGATATTGAAATATAAATTTTATATAAGAACAAGGCATACCAACAAGGCACTCAATTACAACCATGTTGCTGCTCTTTATCCAAAGCTACAACATTAGTGAATATTGAAAAAAGAAACAGAACAACATGTCAAATCAATGCTCTTAAAAACAACAAAGAAAACCATCAAACACTTTATAGAAAAAACATCTGACTAACATCTCTTTAACACTCAGACTCATATTAATATTTTGTAACATCCATAACTGAAAACCCTAAAGCATCTTCAAACAAAGTTATGAAGACTGGGAAGCTCAATTTCACTTATTTGGAAACATATATATGATTATGATATGTGTTACTTTAGATGCTTAATAGGTAGACCATGAATTCAAATTAAAGTTCAAATAGTTGTTTCAGATTGTAAGGAAATGTGACAGTGCGATTTCCATTCCATATCAACTCTGCAAAATATTGACTAGCTTTATCAGTAAGATGATGAGAGTCGAAGAACACATGTTCATTGACATTGTCACATAACTCGTATTCTTTAATCCCTTTGTTCCCTCCACAACTATCAACTCCTCTATATGGTCCACTTCCACAACATGCCTTGCTCCCCTCTTTGAAACCTTCATCATCCATTCCCAAGAAGTGAAAATAGAAGAAAACAATGATTACAATATGCTCATAATTAAAGTCACAATTAAAAAGCTTAAACTAATTTTACTTATTATGCTTTTTCAAAATTTGCATTTTCATCTCTATTTAAAATATTTTAAAATCAGTAATTTTGTTATCTGATTTTAAGACAGAGATGTTTAGTTTTGTAATTTTGTAAAATCCTTCATTTTTTCTGTTCTAAATTAAAAGTGTTCACTATTATCAAATATTATTAACTATTTAAGGCAGAGATGAGTGCATGCTCCTCACATGCTTTTATTTGAATTTCACAGTTGTTTCTTATGAGATAGATCTACTTGAGGAGAAATTATTACATAACCTCGGACCACCATAATGTCATTTATGATCATAATTAATAAATATTTAACATATAATTATTTAGTTATCACAATTTGTCACATAAACTTATTAATTAATTATTTGTTACATGTTTATTATTGGAATCACATATGATGTGGTGGTTTAGAACTTCTATTCTTGTTAATTTTTTCTAGGATTCAACTTCTATTCTTGTTTATATTAGATGGAAAATGTTGGTATTAAACATTTATGCTAGATCTAACTAATAAATATGTAAAATAACCAAAAATGTGTTATCTCCTGACACTTTTAGTTCTTATTTTTACAATAAATATTATATATATATATATATATATATATATATATTCAATAAAAAATTATTAAAGATAACATACATTAAATAAATAATCTCATGCTACCATAACTATTAAAAAATTAGGTTTATCTTTTAACTCTTAACATTTATAATTTTATAGAAAAAATCAAAATCAAGGATTTTATAAAATTGGAAGATTAAATGTAAAAGACCAAATTAATAGATTAAAAAAAATAAAAATTTCATTTAAGCCAAATAAAAATCATGATATATAGCATTTGGAAATACCATATTTTGTAGGGTTGTTGAGCACTTGAGAAAGTGTGGTGTAGAAATCAGTGAGTGAATATTTGAATTCATTAAGCTTTTTTCCTAGCTCTTGAAGCATTTTTGAGAGTCCATTGTTGTGTAGTCTTGCAATGGCTGAAAATTCTTCCAAGCATGTGCTTCCATTATTCACCAAAATCCTTACGGCAGGAGAACAACCTATTTGAGGGATATTAAGAAATCCAAATTTCTTTCCACCAAGATTATATATTTCCTAAAATTATATCATATAATATACATATTAACGTTAGGATTATGAATAAAGTTAAATTAACCCAAACAAGCACTATGATGGAAAAGAATTGTTGAAAATAGAACCTTCATTACTTAAATTTAGGGTGTTTTTGAAATAGTATTATCAAATAATGTGAAGATATATAATTAATATATGTTCGTTTGAGTTTCAAAATATTTTTTGTTGCTTATAATTGAGTTACAATACAAGCCATATTAATTAAAGAGAATAAAAATAGCAAATTGTTAACAATTAATTAAAAGTTTGTACTCACTTTGATCGCATCTGTGAGGTTTCCAATTACAATATCCACAAATTCTTGATGATCACCAGGAGGAAGCACACTTGATGAGTTAGGGCTTATAAGAGAACCATAGTCATTGGCTCCAATGTTAATCAAGTACACAGATTTGGAAAGTATTTCCTCAGCTATGGCATGACCCAGTCTCTGACTAAATAAATCTTTTAGATTTTTAAAATAACTCACCTGAGTCTTTAGGTCTATCACCTTCATACATGTCAAGGAAGAAAACTCAGAAAAAGCTTAGATTATTATAAGATGATTTATTAATTTACAAAAACATTATTTGTAATGAATGTACAGAATTAAGTCGATCTACAAAATTAATGTACCTTGTGACAAATTAATTTTATAATATTAAACGAGATTCCAATGGGTTTAGAAAGATTCGAATAAGCAGTGAAGAACAAGAGTTTGGGGACAATAAATCTTCCTGGAAAGAAACTTATAATACTAAACGAGATTTTTAATGGTTTAGAAAGTTCAAATCCACCACAAGTGTTAAAAATTGAACTAACCCATACTAGAAATAAAAAAACTAATAAAAAAATAAAATGATTTAGGTTTTTTTCGTTTAATAAATTTCTAATTTGGTTTGCAGTTTAAGATTTAAAAATCAACCCAAACCGCAATATACAACATTCATATATATATTTTTCTCCAAATAATTCCTAATTTAGAAGACATATTATGATTCATATTAGAAACATAGTTATGTGCAAAATAAATAACAGCGAGTAGCACTATTATAACTTCTACTAGTTTGATATGTGGTGAAATTTTATTTTTTAGGTAGTTTTCTAGTTATGTTGATTTTTAGGAAATTATCAATAGATATTTAAGTATTCTTAGATGTATTAGAAATCATATTAAGTAATACTTAATAAAATATTTTCAAAATTAGACCAAATCAAACCGTTAACACAATTTATTTGATTTGAATTTTATAATATCTTTAAATTGAACCAAACCGCACCATAAGCATTCTAAATTTCACAGTCGTATCCGTAAATCTAAATCAATCCAATTAGATCAGTTAACCAATCTAAACATAATTGGATCAAATTAGATTCAATTCGATTAAATCTGACCATAAACAAATCGGATCACATATTTAAAATTTGAAAATTCATAGATACGTGGATCGTTCCGTTCAATTGAAAGTTTAATATTTTATTATATATATATATATATAAATAAAGGTGCTAATAGAAATTGACAATACAATTTAAAGTTTAAATATTATTTACAAATTGAAGATTTAACAAAGTTCTAAAATGAATGCATTAAATAGTGCAGTAATGGACATTAAAAGTTATTAAATTTTATTGTTTTTAACTTTTTAGGATTTACATTTTATTATTTATAGATTGTTTTTATATGTAATATTTACTAATATGTTATGTTGAAGAAACAATGTAAGTCTTAATATTTTGTTTACAAATTTTCAAGTTTCCTATCTTATTTCCTATGTTTTATAAAGAACAAAATAAATTTTAAAAAAATTTCTTTATAATTCGTGGATCCAATCAAATTTGTTCCATTCTTAAAAAGATTATATCGAATCTAGGCATCGTAACAGGACGGGGCGGAGACAAGTATGACATTCTCATCCACATATCCGCTTCTGAAACCTATCCGTATTCCTGTCCCCATACCCAGCGGGTATGAAATTTACGTCCTCATTCCCATCTCTGTCAAGTATTGGTATACATATACTCGTCTCATAGTCGACAAAAAAATTATAATAATATTTTAGTAAAAAATAATTTGTTTGAATATAATAATATTAATTAAATGAATACTGTAGTAATGAAAATAAGAGTGGGGTAAGGCGAGTACAGGGATAGGTATGAGTATGGAATGGGTATATGTATCCTCATCCTCATCCCTAATTTAACAAATCGAGGTTCCTCATACCTTTTCCGGACCCGGTCAAATTGGAGATTCTCCATCAACTTCGAGATGCACTTGGAGATTACCTACTGATACGAGTTTATTTGTCATACCTAATTGGATCGGATGAGTATTTCTTTCTTTACAAATCCAATCTGATTAAATTTGATCGAATTGAATTTTCTTTTACCTCAAATCTGTGAACACTCCTAGTATATATGAGAAAGCCAAAATTATTGTTCAAGTAAAATTGGTTTTAATATATATATATATATATATATATATATATATATATATATATATATATATATATATATATATATATATATATAAACTTCAATATCTATATATAATTTTTTATGTATACACCTTTTAAAATTATACTCGAAATAAATAATGACTCAGGTTAATGATGATGACGACTTTTGATTATAAGTGCTTCAATAGACATGAGTCAACATATACGAAATCATGTTTTCAACATACATCCAAACATTGTCCAATAAAAAAATCATGTTTGACCATTCTTTTAACTCAAGTGTGCCCATCCAAACATATCTATATATATATATATATATATATATATAAACTTCAATATCTATATATAATTTTTTATGTATACACCTTTTAAAATTATACTCGAAATAAATAATGACTCAGGTTAATGATGATGACGACTTTTGATTATAAGTGCTTCAATAGACTTGAGTCAACATATACGAAATCATGTTTTCAACATACATCCAAACATTGTCCAATAAAAAAATCATGTTTGACCATTCTTTTAACTCAAGTGTGCCCATCCAAACATATCTATATATATATATATATATATATAAACTTCAATATCTATATATAATTTTTTATGTATACACCTTTTAAAATTATACTCGAAATAAATAATGACTCAGGTTAATGATGATGACGACTTTTGATTATAAGTGCTTCAATAGACTTGAGTCAACATATACGAAATCATGTTTTCAACATACATCCAAACATTGTCCAATAAAAAAATCATGTTTGACCATTCTTTTAACTCAAGTGTGCCCATCCAAACATATCCTTACTCCCTCACATATCGCTACCCTCAGATGTTACCTATATGTGTGAGCATTTTCTTATTTCATCTACCAAATTCATGTCTTCGTTCCCTTTCACATTTACACAATTTAAACTTTTGAATATATGTTCTCACTTTTTCAAACATATTTCCCTTTCTTAAACTCTAATAAAGTTAATTGGGTGGAGGGCGTGCATATAACATTATTAAAGGAGTTTAATTTTTTATGTACGAAAAATGTAAAAGAGTTTTATACTGACATTGAATCATAATCTTTTTATTTATATGACTTTTAAAGTATTAATTAATAATTGGTTAGGTAATCAAAGTTACCATATATGAAAAATTATGATTCAATATCAGTGTAAAATGTTTTACAATAATAGTGAATAACTTTTTTTATCTTATTAAAGAGTTCAATTTTTATGCATTTTACACTAACATTGAATCACAATCCTTTCTTTACATAACTTTTAAACTATTAATTGGATGAATCAAGTGGGAAAAATTATTTTTATAATAGAAAAACACTTATTGACGGCTAGTGTAAAAAATTTTACACTAATAGTCAATCACAACCCTTTATATACGTCAAATTTGTTGACTTTACTAATCAATACTTTGAAAGTCATATAAATAATTTATTATGATTAAATGACAGTGTAAAACTATTTTACACTGTGAGTGTATTAGTATTAAATTCTTTTTGTAATTTAATAGATTAATTATCCTAGCAGCCCCTTGAGTGTTTTTTTTATTACAATTTGACCCGTATTTTTAAATTTCTACTCAAACTTGTGCTTTGTTTAAAAAGTAATACAATGACACTTATTTTATATTACACAAACACCATTAGTTTTAAAAATATGAGTTTAATTATTATACATGGTTAGTGTAAATTAAAAGTTATACATTGAGATTTAATCTCAATCTTTCATTTATAATAAATTTGTTGAGTTTACCAATTAATATTTTAGAAGTCATATAAATAAAGAAGTATTGAACGTCAATGTAAAACTCGTTTACACTACCAGTGTATATTAATTAAACTCTAAAAATAATATTACTAACACATCCTATACAAGAAGTAAAAGGATGAAAACAAAAGAGTACAAGTGCAATTAAAAAAAATATTGAGGGAATATGTTGAATATTACACCATAATTTACTCATTATTGATAATAAAATTACCGTCTCACCCTTCCCTGAGCTGTTTCACGCAATGCACCAGCCCCTCCTGAAGCAAAATTGACACCGTAGATATGTTCAACATTACCGGGATGCAGGTAAGGTGGAAGTATAGGCAACTTAGCAAGCTCAGCTTCAAAAAACCATAAAATATAAACATAAGTTCTATCTAGTACAAATTATTTATTTTTATATGAAAAATATATTCACGAAATTAGAATTGACTAGAGATGAACAGTTAAGTTTAAGTCTACAAATTATCTCCAAAAGCCACAAATTAAATTAGCTTGAGAGTTCTAAAATTTTATACTCATTTAGATACATGCTTTCTAGGCTTGGCATGCAAAATTTGCACTAAATTTTTAATAAAAAATTATATTACTTATAAAATAAAAGATAGGGTGTCATAAGTAAAAAGAAAGAAGAAACAAATGTTTTTTTTATAACATTTAAGATTCCAGATTTTATTTTTTAGTATATTTATATCTTATTTGTATGCATTTAAAATTTGCATTATTTCATTTTATATCTAAGAATTGAAATTGTATTTGTAATGACATTCAAGATTTAACTATTAAGTAATAAATAATTTTTTTTATTTAATCATTGTCTATAATCTATTATGTGGTGATTTTAGATATATATTAAAATTTTATAATAATTTAAACTGAAACAAATTTGTTCTAAAAGAATTTTTTTTGGTGTTTGATTCAAATTGGCTTGCGGGTCGCGGGCTTTGAGCAGACTTAAATATAATGAACCTACTTTTCTTGTTGAAACACATCCACTCGTCGCCGAAGACTGAACATCAAGGGTGAAGTTTAACATTTGTAGGTGGTTCAATAACAATTTGACGGTGAATGATACGATAGGTCCAACAACAACAAATTGCTCAGATAAACTTTGATACTACATTAAAATGGTGAATTCGGTCTAACTTAATATCACAAAACTAACTTGTAAAATGAAATTTGTATCTCACTTATATACTATTGTTTGATCATATCAATAGTAGTTTTAAACCAAACCGGACTGAATTTGTTTTGAGTTGAACTAGTTCAATAAAATTAATCAAACTATTTTTTAAAAAATTGGTTCACATTGAATTGTTTTTAAACCAATTTGGTTCGAAAAGAATTGATTTTAAAAATAGCTAAATTTACTGGTTTTAAAAAAAAATAAATTATTTGCATCCCACACCCCTGTGACATTTCCCACACCCCCGTGAGATGTTTCACAATCTTGTGAGAAACATACTTACCAGAAAATCACTCACTCAAGATACCTATATCGTTGTGGTCATATCTACAACATTGTGAAAAATGCATTTATCGAAAAAAGATCAATTTAAAACTAGTTAATCTAGAATTGTTTAGAACTAATTCCGAAACAATTTTATAAAAGCAGTTCGGTTTCGAACTAATTTTATAAAATAATTTACTTTTTAAATTTAACAACCAAACTCTTTTAAACAGTTAGGTTTGGTTCAGAAAACCTTAAATGCATATAAAGAGTCTTATCAACACAATCTGGAATCATGCGTCCATCAAAAAACCTGCCAGAAGGGTATTTGAAGAAAGTTTGTCCATAGGGAGGATAATTTGCCTGATAGGATGTGGTGGTGTTGATGTAATTGTTGTTTCCATTATCAAATAGAGAATCTCCAAATATGAATAGTGCAGCATGTTTCTCAGGCAAGCATGTCTCCATGCTGCTATGGCAGTTGCTGATTTGCATAAAAATACCCAAAGAGATCACCAACAAATCAACTAAACCTCCCATCCTTGCTACTCAATATGTACTCCTAGCTATGTTCAAGGAGTTATTTATATATAAGCATTTCATAGCTATGCCATGGTTGGTGCATGATGACAATCTCAACTTATGCAGGCTTTAACTTGCCCATTATCATGTGAAAGTTTGTTTGAACAAGTAGATTGTTTGAACTTGGAATTGACCATTCATGTATAGAGTAATATATAAGAACTTGGTCAGCTTAAAACTAACTTTACAGTATATTATTTTTTTAGTACGTATTCATGATATTAGTGAATGTGGAGTATATATCCACCGCTTTTATAGAAAGAAATCTTCTGTTTTTATTTTGTATAATTTTTCTGTCTTTTTTAAGAAATGTTATGTTATTTAATATTTCTTTTTATAAATTTTTTTTATTTCTTATGTAACTTATTAAATAACACAATATCTTTTAACCGGTAGGAATAGAAAATAGGACATGCAATGTGATATGCGAATTCCAAATTCCAATTATGAAGACTCAGATCCAAGACTTTGCTTAAGAGACCTAGTAAATTCTACTCAGATCAGTCTTCTTCAATTTGGTTAAAAAGCTTCTTGGGATGATTTCTAATACTAATAAGATCCTACCAAAAGTTTTCTAGAATTTTTAGAGCAATTTTATTTTGTCAAGACTAAGCCAAACCCTAAGAGAGAGAAAAACCACATCTATGGGTTTTATGGCTCTCAAAATGGTTGTTTGTTCTCAAGTTCTGATGGAACATTCTCTCAACATTCTCCAGGCAACAGCTACAGTTTCATCGTCTTTACCCTGGCGTCTACCAATTACGGTTGGCAACCACAATTGAGACGCAATACATATTGGCCCACAATTAGAGTGTGATTTTAAATCACATAAAATACCACAAGTCTTTGCAACATGCCTGTAAAGGGGTAGTTTTCTTTAGCACTTCCTCAATATTTACAATATTTTACAATTTTTTAAGGAATCCTTACTTGTTTTAACCAAAGTTTCTTTTTTCACATAGCATTGAATTTAGGTTTTTCCGCTACGCACATTTTTACTAACTCTTTCAAAGAGCACTTTTAAAAAAAGTTAAATTTTTTAAATTCACAAAAATCCTTCTGAATCATATGAATATACATAATATATTACAGATCAAGATTCGGAATATATTATGTACATTTTAGATCAGGTGATTCGGAATGCAAATGCTGACTTGACAATTATATGCTGGATCACCTAATTTGAGATGTACATAATGCATTATGGACCAATTGATTCAGATGATTCAGAATACACTATGTACATTCCGGATCAGGTGATACAAAATGCAAACATGAATTTGACAATTATATTCCAGGTCAGTTGATTCGATATACAATATGTACATTCTGATCTATTGATTCGGAATACATTATATACATTTTGGATTAAGTGATCTGGAACTATAAAAAATTTGTATTCTGGACTGATTCATTTGGAACTATAACTTTTGTGGTCCAGATTTGTTTATCTAGAACACTACAGATCAATCCTGAATACCAAGAATAATGCGTATGGAACACTCCAAACCAATCCTAATCAACAACAAATACCAAGAAATTTATACCGAACAAAATTACATATTTGCTTTCTAAATAACGCTTAATTCAACAAACAGTATCCTAAAGACTTGCAAGAACATCCAATGGTTATGGATATACAATATGGGTACAATGTGGCAACTGATGCTTGACATACAAGAGAAGCAACTAAGTAGGATCATGTGCAAACACACAACAACAGTAAAAAAAAATAAGTTCGAGAGTTTAAAAATCAAATAATAAAAAAAGTTTGTTCAAATTTTTAAAATATTATAAACACTAAAGGGGTGTGAATAGCAAATGAGAGGTATTAAAAGAAATTACCCTACAAAGAAATTGTAATGCAGCCCAATAGAACCTTAACATTATTCTATATAAAAAAAGATAATTTTAGATTACAATCTTCTGTTATAAACATTTTAATGTCAATGATTAAATAATTATATTTATATAGAATGTTGAAATACTAAATCTTAAAATAAAATATTTTATAAATAAAAATATATAATAATAATTAAAATAATTGTAAAATTATTTTTACATTAATTACAAATATATAAGAATTTCAGGTCATAATTCATATTCCAACAGCCGTAGTGGCCGCAACCAGAAGTAAAAAAAAAATGATTCCAACACTTTACTTTTGCTAAAATATTGTAAAAGAAAAAATATGGTCACGTTAAGATAATTGACCCAAAAAAATAAAAATAACTAATTTGATATACAGTAAACTATAAGACTTAACTTCAATAAACTTGGCCACCACAAATAGATACAAAAAGCATCATAGATAAAGACCACCTAACTCTCGTAATATAGAATCACCAATGTCCATGATATAAAAAATTGATTTTATCATATTAAATATAAAATAGTATCAAATTAAATTTGTTATTTAAAGATATATCAAATTTTTTTATTTTTTTTATTTTAAAGAGAATATTATTTGAATTTGTTATTTAAAGTGATATCAAATTTTTTTATTTATTTTTTTAACAACTTAATCTATCTTCTCTTAACTAAATGTTTATTTGAATATTTGTATTTTAAATTTTGAAATATTACATATTTAGGGCTTAAGATTGTTACAAATTGTTATTACATAAATTCCTAAAATAGTTTATGCTTGCTACTATAATAATTAAAGTTGTAGAAAGCGAGAGCTATAATAGCGAAGGAGAAGATGCAAACACGACTCCTTGTAGAGACGAAGCTTCAAGATGAGAGAACGTGTTGTTTTTCAGTTGGAAACATGGTAGCTATAAGGGAGGGAGGTATTTCGGGAGTTTCCCTCCCTTGCGCGACCTATTTTGGTAATAAAAGAGGGGCAAAATTAGGGTTTTTCATAACCCAGGTAGTGCAAGCTGACCCAGTTTAGAGACAACCCACTCTCTGACTCTGAATCAAAAGATTCACTTGGAAATAATGATTCACTTCCGATTCGCACAATTCCTACCCAGAAACGATATGAGCTGCGATTACCATCGCTAGTGCTCTGAATCGGATTGAATCACATGTATCTTATCGAGATATATGCGATTCTAACTACAATGGTAAGAGTATCTAGTAGATTTTACAATGACAAATTTCTATCGGGAAACGTAATGGTAACTTTTAGTAGAGTCTTTTCTACCAATTACCTTTTTTTTTTATTCACAAGATTCGGAATTGAGACCTGATCGAAACCAATACAGGCTACCAACTATTAGTATTTGATGGATATTAGGATAACTGCCATAACGTGGTGGATTTTTTTGACAAACCGTTATACTTAATTTGTGACATAATAGCTAGGAATGTTCCGCATGGTGGCGTCATAAAGTGCAATGTCATTATTTAAGATTCATTTAATTGCTTGAATTATTGTATTGGCATTTTTTATCGCAAAAATAATTTTTTTATTTATTTTTGTCATGGATGTTTTTGAGTAAAATGTGTAATTATAAATTTGATGTCATAAATTTTTTTGTCTTGAATATACAGGAGATAAGAGATTAAAGACACTTGTCATAAGTGGTTTACAATGTTGTTAAATATCCGTCTTGTTACGGCCCTTTTGAATAGCAGAATCTCTTATATCTGCAATTGTGACTCTGTCCACTATTGTAGCTGCTACTAGTGTTGTGCTTGCAGCATACATTCTACATCTCTTGTTATCTCTAGCAAATCTTCAACTAACTAAACTTAATATTTTTAATGCTATATGCCCACAATGCTAACAGCTGTATGATATAACCAATTTTTGACTTTTTTCTGCATTTGATAACATACTTTGCAGTAAGTCAAAAAAAAAAAGAAAACAAATTGAAGGCCTAATTAAAAAAAAAAATCGTTAAATAACTAAAACAAAAAGAGCACTATAATTTGGGATTATTTTATTTAAGATCAAATTACACTTACACATCTTAAGTTTTTTTGAACAAATTACACATAATACTTCTGCATTTTTTATCCCTACACAAACTTCTTGTTATTTGAAAAACATTACATTGTGTATCCTGGACAAAATCTTGTAATTTGCTCTTATTTATTTATGGTGATGATGTTTGGAAGCACTTTGGGTATTAGAAACTGTTTGCTGATTCACCTTGATATGTTGTGTCATTCTAATAATGTTTCTTCTTATTTCTGTTCTTACCTTCAGAGTGGGATGACAAGGAGGAAGGAAAAGAAGTGACTCAACAGTGGGAGAATGATTGGGATGATGATGATGTTAGCGATGATTTCTCTAGAAGGAATATACCTTGTTGTGAAGGAAATATAAGATTGTAAGAACAGAGTCGGGTAATAATTTTTCTCTTCTTGAATATTATATCTGTGTAGAACTTAGTGAGAACTTGTACTTAAATTCTGCAAAATTAAGCAGTGTCTGGTTTTAAGATTTGATTTACAACTTCAAGTTACAACAACAATAACAATGCCCTATATATACCCCCTATCTCACTATGTGAGGTCGGTTCTATAGATGACAACGCCATTTGGCACGTTTAAAAACCAAAGCTTCAGAAATATTGTTTATAACTTCCAAATTATTTTCATTTTGGATTTGGGTGGGTGTGTTTTTCTGTGTTCTGGCATAAAGTGCAGTTGAGTTGCACATTCTCCATTTTCTTGTTGTCCATTGGTTCCAAATAGGAATTTCCTAATAGAAGAATCAATTAAACCGAAAAGCCTGAAAAAAGGCTATTCCATTTTCCCAAGGTTCTTTATTTCATAGTCCACTTTACCTATAAGTGTTTTAAATTGCATTTGCAACTGTTATAGTCTAGTGTCATAGCTTGATGTGGTTTTAGCAATAGCAGATAAAAATTAAATAATTGAACTGAAAGCGGCCAAAACTGAACTCATGACTAGTCAGTCTCTTTAGAAATAGTTCTAGAATCAGACAAGACATTAATTGGTATACACTATCAGTGTAAAGATTTTTACTTTGCATTCAATCATAACCTTTTCTTTATTTATGGTAAATTTGTTGACTTTACTTGTTACTATTTTAAAAGTCACATAAATAAAAAATCATGATTAAATGTCAGTGTAAAATGACAATGTATACCCATTAAACTCATCAAATAATACTGAAGTTACTTTGCCTTAATTTATTTTATTATGATCAGACATTCTTACTGGTCTTAGACATTATTTATTATTCATTAATCTCCAAAGAAAAGAAGAAATTGAAAGAAATATTTAACAATAATCTAAAAGTAATAATCATGGTTGGTGGCTCAGTTAACCATTGTGCAATCACGTCTGATTTCACCCTGTTTTCCAGTTTTGATCCCAATCCGTCCAAGCTTTGTTATGGCACTTACAAAAGACCTTTCAAAGGCAGTGTTGTTGGATGCAAATAAGTTCACTATGTCTCGTGTTCTTTTATGAGTAAACAGAGCTTGATCAGAAGCAAGGAGTCCTCTTCCTTGCTGAAGATTCATGTAGTATTGGTTATCAAATGTCCTAGGTGTAATGGGGTCCATGTCAATGGCTATCCTGGGGTCCACATTTTTTGGACACACTTGTTGGAGCTGTTTTGCATATGCAGGATTAAGTGTATGATCAATGCTTTTCCTTCTTCTGAAGTTGTAAATCCGTTTGGAGAACTGGCTGCAGTGAGAAAATCCAATAGTGTGTGCTCCTGCAACCACTCATTTAATATGGATGAGAATTTTTGGGGATGAGGAAACCAAAAGGGTATGCTAACAATACTATGTTTAGTGCGTGTATGTTTTTTTTAGTGCGTGTATGTATTCAGAAAGACATTGGTAAACTAAGATTGTAGGGTACTGAATCTCTTATGTATGTGGTCAAGAGTTCAATCCCCAGGTTTGAATGTGTAAGGAAAAAATCAGTTGGAAGAGGTTAAATCTCGCTATCTCAATACCTCTAAGATTAGTTTTTAACTTTCGACTGAGTTTAGACCTAAAAGCAGAGGCATCTGCAAAACTTGGTTTGGATTATCTTGACTTTGTAAAATTGATTTTAGCTAAAGTGAGTTTTATGCAAAGTGATTGTGTTTGAAAACTTCTATCTTAAAAGTGAGTTAGTAATAAAACTTGGTATGAGATGTTTTTTGGTTTTTAGTTTTGAAATTTATAAAAATAAAAACAAATTTCGGATTTAAGTTTTCAAATTTTTAAAAACAACATTGTTTTGTTTTCAAATTTAAAATATTATTTTTAAATTTCAATCACATTTTAATTTTTTCTCTTAGTGACAAAAAATTAATTGTCAATGACAAGCGGTCAGAGGTGGCGCAGCGAATGCTAGAGGTAGAGAATGGAGGTGATAGTCGGTGACTGACAGTCAGAAGTGGCGGTTTGTAATTGCTGGTCGTGGGTGCAGCTGGTGATGGGTGGTCACAGGTGTCGGTTGGTGACTGGCAGCTAGTGCCTGCTATTTAGAGGGAGTGACTAGTAACAGTCACTCGAAAATGACAGTTAGTAATTATCATTCGAAGATGGCGCGGTCGGAGATTGCAGTCATTAATTGTTAATCAAAGATGGTTGTCAATAACCACCATTCAAAGGTGCCGGTTGGTGATGACCTGTCTAAGGTGAAGGCCAATGACTGTCAGTTCAAAGTGGTGGTCAGTGGTGTTAAAGTAATGTCAAGTAATGAACTTGAAATAAAAACAATCTAAAATCTGAAAACCAAATTTTATTGTTTTTGAAATTGAGTGAAAACTATTTTGGAAATAACTAAAAAACCAAATCAGAACCACTTTTGCCAAATACATTTTTGTTTTCAAAATACATTTCAAACAAAAATTAGTAACTTAAAAGAACCCCGAATGAAGTAGTATAACTGATTTAAGAATTAAAATGCAGTTAAGTGTTGATGCCAACATAAAACCAAACAAGTTGAAAATTGGCTAAAACTACCTTACCGATTGCTAAATCTAGGTTTGAGCCATCTGCCATCCCAATCTATATCAAAAAACAAGCTTAAACTTTTGGATAGCAAACATGTATTTTGTTCATTATGAATGAAATACCTGATAGAGCAACTAGATCAGTAAGGCTGAGACCATGTGAAGCAAACATTTTGTTCAGCAGTTCTAGTTTGAATTCAGGATGAGGTAGATGATGTCTAACACTGGCTTTTGTTGATACTCTCCCATCTAGCCTTCCCAATTCTACTGCATAAGATGGTCCTCCTGCCTGAAACCAAGTGAATGTTCATTTGTGTTCAGCTAAATTGTACAAGCAATTAAAATGTTAAAAAATTAATTTTCCAAATAGCTATAATAAAAACAAAAATTTAAAATACAAGTCAGAAGAAATATGATACTCTATGGACTATGGAGTATACAGGGATCCTAATTTTGTAATAATACTTCTCTAATTCTACAAAAATAAAAATAAAAATAAAAATGAAGACTTATACCAGTAGGTTAGGTCAACTAGGATGATGTCATTCGCCATAGTTAAAGACCAAATCTTCAAAGATATTTCTATTATGAGGTTCCTCTTAACAACTTCCTCCAATGTCCTCTTGATCTTCCTCTTTACACAAGACTAAAAATCATGCAATTTCCAGTGATCTTTTTCTGTGTTTAAACTTTAAACCTCCTTAATTAATTTTTTGTCATGTTTTTCTCAATCAATGCTAATTCTTTGTAAATTTTCTAACTCCACCCCAGTTAATTATATCAACTAGTACGCTAGGATTGTACTTGATTTATAAATGACACAATTTATTAATTTTGATTAGAAGCTGTATTTCAAAACTATTGCTTATTTTTACCAATGCTATGACATCCCTAGTTGCCATTGCCAATATGTCTGCACATGAAACCTTATTCTGGCAGCCAGGTACACTGTCAACTGCAGCCTTGGCTTTGATTACAGTGTCAAACCCATCTCCAGCTAGTGAAAGATTGATAGGATTATCCTTCTCTGATGTGTTGTTTCTTGAAGCTAGCATCACAGAAGCATCACATCCCTGTCCACACATACACATAAAATACATTGAAGTTTCGTAACACCAATTGTAAAAGGGTTGTATGCGAAGAATAAAACAGATATTATATGTTATAATATGCTGACCCTAACAAAACAATCATGGAAGAAGAGCCTAAGTGTAGCAGGAGCTGTCACAAATGTCTGCTGAAGTTTCTTTTCAACTGCACTGCGCACAATTGATTCAACATTTGGACACGTGTTTTTGTAGTAATCAACTCGAAGTTGAGCTTGACAATCAACTATTAGTAGCAGCAGAAGAAACAAGTTTGCATGAAAAATGAGGCTCTGGGAACTCATTTTCACTCTGGTTGTTCTAATGTCTGAAATATAGCATCCTTAAATAGTCAAAAGCAGAAATGAAACTGTAATTAATCTCTCTTTTATTTCTTTGAAGAATCCAAGTGTGTTAAATTTGAAAGAAACAGAACAAGAACTACACACCAAGAACAAATGCTTTTAGAAAAGTGTTGAGTATTTTTAGAATATCTGACAAAGCACTCACTGTGATGCTCACATGAATTTGTGTGAAGAGGTTGCAATGGAAGCTGTAGGAGTGGTGAAACTACTTGTTTATTAAAAGTGCTCCTTAGTTTATAACAAAAAGTTAGTTGACTCCTCACATAGTGTATTGGTGCTTTTATAATATATTTTACTACTTGTAGTTGGATTCCTGCAAGAAGCGAGACAGTAGCTGTATACACTATACACACAAACCTCAACTGACATTTCAAATGTTGCAATTTGGCCAATGTCTTACGTAAGTACTTTTATGTTGCACTTTTCTCCTGTATATAGCATATGATAGCCACTTTGATTATTTACTTTATGTGGGTATTTCCAGCACAAAGTGGTAGCACTTCCTACATACAATGCTGACTCAAAATGATTGGAAGAATGACAACAATGCACTTAGCCATGTCTCCTCCACCATGTTTCCTATTCTAATTACCTTTAGTAAAATGTAGTTTGCTTGTGTACCACATAATTTTTCAAAAAAAATAAAATAAAATAGACAAAGAGACAAGAGTATAAGAGAGTGAAATTAAACAGTAAAATATGTGGTGCTATCTAGGCACTGACATGTGATAAATGAGAAGAGTAACTTTTAAAAATTTACTCTTCATTTTCACAATTTATTTTATTGAAATATGATTGTAATAAATAATTAATTTTAACTATTAGATTTCAAGAAAATGGATAGCTAGATAAAGAGCAACTAATCTCTCTATATATATACACTGTGATAAAGAGTAACTAATTACTCATTCTCCATACAGAGTAATTAATATATAAAGAGAGTACAACACCTATACACTATTAGTGGAAAAGAGTATTAATTGATAAAATTAACAAACTTACCATATATAAAAGATTGTGATTAACTGTCATTATAAAATATATTGATAGTGTAAGTATTTTTCTCACACACACACACATATATATATATATATATATATATAATGTACTATTATAAATTAATAATACTTTGAGTTATAAGGTTGGTCTATGTGAGAGGAAAAGGAGAGAAAAAGATTATTGGATTCGAATGTCTCTACTAACAACTAATATTTATTTATAAAAAATCAATAATATTTAATTAATAATTTAACTTTGGTTATTTTGTTGCTAGCATTCTAACGTGGGCAGCAAAATCGTATGCTACATATTCCTACCTGTATTTACTCTCTTGTTATGGATAAAATAAAGTAATCTGTTTACTTGTAAAAAAAAATTAACTTTAATTAGACAAATATTATATTAATAGAAAAAAGTTTAACATTTAATTTTTTCTATTTATAATATAGTAGGTAAATGATAATTTCTTTTTATAGTATTTGATGAGTTCAATATTGCATTTATTATGAAAATTTTTAAATGCAACATCATATTCATAGAAACTTAATGGGTATGACTGAATTGTCAATGCATCCTTATAAATGGGTGATAAATTTATATGTGACTAAATTTTGAATTAAAGATTATTTTCATACTCTATCCAAAACGCAGAAGATTATGGAAATACTTCGAGGTCTCATAGGAAGCCACAAGCGCAATAAAGATAACATTGTGAAACATTCTTACATTCAATATATTTACTAAATTAAATCTTGTTTTAAATGTATAAAATAAATGCATGCAGATAAAGGTTGCAAAGCTGCTCATGTAGGCCATTATCACAGGTTCTGCTTTTTGTATTTTTATATTTTGAATGAATTGCTCTAGATAATTAAAATATCTGTTTTTTTTTTTGTCTGTAGTTAAATATTCCAAACGATTAAAGATTGAATTATATCGCTATTTTTAGGTTATCCCACTTTCCACTCTAAAAGAATTTTAAAAGGACTTTAGTCTCTCAAGCTGCGAAGAGGGTAACCCAAAGATAATTAATGATTGATGATGCATTTAAAGCACAAGCACGTATGCTTCACTTTTGTTTTTGAGCCTTTACGAATATCTAATGATGATGATGTTGATAGTCATGATGATGATTATAAACATTAGACTGTTATAAATGATGGTGATGATAGTCATAATAATGATAATGATAACGACGACGATATGGTAATATTGATAGTGATTATGATTATGATTATGATGGTGATGATGATAATGACAATAATGGTGATGTTGCAGCAAATGGTGGTGGTGACGCTGGTAATGATGATGATGATGATGACAATGATTATAGTTGTGATAATAATTATGGCAATAATAATTGTGACACTTGTAAAAATGGTGATGATAATGATGATGATGATGACGACTGTGGGAATGATAATGATGATGATAATGGTGGTGATGATAATGATGATGACGACTGTGGGAATGATAATGATGATGATGGTGGTGGTGATGATAATGATTGATGTGAACATAAAAACTCAAGCTTGTGAGAAGCGTAATTAGCAAGCCCAAGCCTATGATGAGGATCATCAAAATTAGGACCTAATTCAAAACTTAGGTGGCAAACTTGAAAGGTCTAGGAGGCATTGCAGCACAAGATGGCCTAACTACTAGAGGCCTAGTCATTGAAGGCTCAACACATACATACAGAGGAGACTAGGCTATTACATGTGTAGCTTGCATGTGTTGGTCCCAGAGGGGAATCTAGAAGGGGGTTGAATAGATTCACCAAATTATTTTTCAAAAATTTCTATTCAACAGTATCAAAGTATGTTAAAAAATAGCATCTTTTTTAAATTTTCAAAATCTACCTTTTTTTACAAAAATGGGTTTTCAAGAATTCAACCCTTCAAGCAAAGCATCAATAAATTCAATTCCTTCAATAATGATTTCAAATAAAATAAATGTGGCAAAAATTATATTTAAAGTAATTCAAGATCAAAAGGAAATAGTAGAAATAATAAAAATCAAACCCACAAAATACGGGTTAAAAACCCAAATTTAAAGTCAAGTAATTATATATCAAGATTTAGATCAGCAGCAAGAAATCGTAATGAATCAAATTCAGTTGCAAAAACCCAAATGTTAGTGCTCAAAGAATTCAATAAAGACTAAATTTAAAGAGTATAAGGAAAAAAGAATTTGCACAGTGATTTATACTATTCGGTCTAACTGACCTAAATCCAGTTTACAGACTTAGCCTAAAAAACTAGAGACTTGAGATGCTTCATAAAAATGCTTCCAATCTTCAATCTCAACATAGAATGTAAAAACATTGTCTATAACTTATTCAAGCTTTTATGATTTATCCATCTCATATTGAAGGTCAATTTCATTAGGAGGAGAGGATCGTATCCAATTTTGGAAACAAATCAAGCTTCAATGGTAAAATCACTTAAGGAACTCCAAAATGAGTTAAGGACTTGACCTCTTGTACTGAAAATACTCTCAAATGATATAGTAGACACTAGAATAGCTAAAATATCTCTAGCGATGCGAGAAAGAACATAATATATACTTACTAACTTCACTCTCCGCCATTTTCAAATATCAAATTAAACATTAGGATGTGAATCTTCAACATCATCATCCAAGTATGTATCTATCTCATTCCTTTTTTATAGGTCAAATTTTAGTTGTTAATGTGTTGGTTTTTGTTATTGGAGATATTTGAACCCACGACCTCTCCTCCTCATCTCTCCATTTTACCACTAGACCAACCTTATAACTTCATCCATCTCATTTCGTTGCTCCTCACATTGTTTGTTCCTTATTTTTGTCCCAAATTCATTTGCCTGATTCGATCATCATCCTTATAATCGTCATTACTAGCAACATTAGATTGAGAAGCAAAATTTGATGATATATTACTAGAATCATTACCATGAATAGTAGTAGGATATAACATACAATAACACTCAAACAACTTTTGAATGAGACCTTTTAACATTTAGATAATCTGTTCACTCCTTTCTTTTTTATCCACTCGAGTAAAGAAAAACTAAACATAAGCAAGTTTATAACATTAGTTAAGAAACACAACCACAAACATTGGTTATTTAGCTCACTACTTTCCCAATATTTTAAAAACTTGATTTGCATATTTATAGTCATCCTTTGTAAAGTTAGATCATTACTTTTCCTCCATTTGTTCAAAATGACTTTTTAATATCACATAATTTTGTCAAAAACATATATGTATTGTAACATGCAATGAGGCAGAAAAAATAAGTGTTGCATCATAAAAGGCCTTCAACACCTTAACAAACACATGTGCATGATTTCAAATTCCAATCATCACCACTAGGAAATCCCCCTTCATTAGCAAGATCAATCAAGTATTCAGAATCATCATAATTCAACATTTAAATGCCTTTACAAAATTTTCAACAACATCCAACATTTGAATATGTAGAATTCAGAATTCCCCCTAGTTGATGCATCAATAATAACAAAAGATACACTAATTAATAATAACAAAAGATACACTAATTATGTTTGACTCTTGTGCACATCTTTTGATGGTTGCCAATGTAGATGAAGAATACCTAACAAATTTACATGCAACTCTTATTTTACTGATTGAATAGTCAATTTATTTCAACTTATCAATTACAATTAAGTTTGGAATGTGAGCAACTCATCTCATATGCATTAAATCTCCACCTAACATTGTGTTGCCATTCCAATCACAAATTCTTCTAACTAAATATGAAATATCTAATTCATTAGCAATTGCATTGCCAATAGTCACACAACCAACTTTAATGATTTCCCAATCTTTCATGCATTTTTTAGCAATCTGACTCCAGATACTTGATGACCTATCTGACTTCCCCCACACTGTTATTTGGTGTCTATATGACCCATTATGATAATTAGTTGAAGTTTAGGCATACTCATTTGATATCCAATTGTTGTCTAGCGTCCTCTTGATCCAATGTGTCCACCAATTGCTATGTTTAAGGGAAGCATGAGTGAGTGTATAATTGTTGAAGTTATAGGTGAATGATGATGTTAGAAGGATGACATGTTTTATACTTATTTAAAATTTCTTGATCTAATGAACTTTCCCTTGCATTATGATTGTTTTCTATATGACTGTTATGATTATGCCTTGCACAGAAGCAGATAGTGGTGATGATGTAGAGAAGTAGGAGGTAATGGGGTGAATGATGTTCAACTATGCATGGAAGCTTTAATGATCTTGTTTTATTGTTGAATATGTGTGTATATATATAAGGAAATTATGTTAGAAACACTATTGTTTAAGCTTGTATGAATGTTATGTTTTGTATGGAGAATTATCTGAAGATGTTGAAATGAGATTGATGAAATGTGATGTATATGTTATGTGAATGTATGGTTATAATGTTAACAATGTGAAATTGAACTTGATTGCAAAGGTTATGCTACCTACAGGATCTGACTGAGCGGCAAGTGTCGGCCATCCAACTTTAGCCTCTATTAGACCTGTTTTTCAGCTTTAAGCCAAACGAGGGGTTTTTCCTAGCCAAAGTTGTCTCAGGTCAGATTATAGTAAGATTTGCAGCCAATGAGAGGTCTTGCGCAACACCAGACGCAATTGAGGAACTATGAGACTATGGCAGATGGTGACAACTATGAAGGCTATGGCAAACAATGATTGTGACAGCTATGACGAACAATGGTTGCAACTCTTGGAGTGCAAGTGTGAGTTGAAGTCCCATATTGGTAAGAAATTGGGAAGTTGAGTAATATATAAGTGACAAAGACCCATAACCTAATGCCTTAAGGTTTTGCCTTAAGGTTTTGGGTTGAAGGTGGTGTTATGTTCTCTTATATATGGACTTATTACCCATTGTTGTACATCTCCCCAGTGTTTAACCCTCCTTAGTTTGACCCAGCAACTGGTATCAGAGCCGATTGTTGTGATCGGCTAAGGTTGACGGTGGATTCCCTTCATCAAAAGTATTCCTGACAAGGGTTTTAAGATGTGTGTCCCCTTGTGTTTAAGGGCGGTATGAATAAGGGGACATCATTAAATGTATGCTTCCGCTAGAGGGGGAGTTTACAATGTGGAAGGGACTCACACTTGAAGGAGAGATAATGTTAGTCAAAGTAGTTGTTTATTTATTTTTCACATTCGTAATAAGCCTGATTCTTCAGGGTTAGTTAATTTGAATTCCCATGCATGTGCCATGAAATTTGGCATTTCTATTTTGTATTCAGTTTTACTTCTGCACATGTAAAAGGCTATAAAAGGTCTAGTGCTCATTTTCAAGAAATAAGAATTATCAATTCTCTTCATTGTTCGTGTTATTGCATTTCAGTTTCTACATCTAGTATCAGAGCTCCACGAAGGGCCTGATAATGAGTAAAGAGTATGTAAGTCCACAAACAGAATGTCAAAAAAGTTCATGCAACCAGCTATTCCAAATTTTGACAGCCATTATGATCATTGGTCAATGATGATGGAAAATTTTCTGAGAAGCAAAGAGTTATGGAGTCTTGTAGACAAAGGAATACCATTGCTAGCAACTGGAACAGCACCGGTGAGTGACGCATAGAGAAAGAGCGTGGAGGAAGCCAAGCTCAAGGATTTAAAGGTTAAGAATTTCTTTTTCTAGGCTATTGATAGAGAAATTCTGAAGACAAGTCTTGACAAAGGGATTTCCAAAGCAATTTAGGTGTCAGTGCAGCAGAAGTATCAAGGTTCCACAAAGGTAAAAAGGGCACAACTTCAAGCTCTGAGAAGAGAGTTTGAGCTACTTGCTATGAAAGAAGGAGAAAAGGTGGATACCTTTTTGGGCAGAACTCTTGGTGTGGTGAACAAGATGAAATCAAATGGTGAAAATATGGAGCAAAGTATGGTGGTTAGTAAGATATTTAGATCATTGACTTCTAAATTCAATTATGTTGTATGTTCGATAGAAGAGTCCAATGATTTAAGCATCCTAACTCTTGATGAACTCCATGGAAGTCTTCTTGTTCATAAAGGATGCAGGAACATCCAGTGGAGGAACAGGTGTTGAAGGTTGCTCATGATGACAGTTCCGGACAAGGATGAGGAGGAAGAGCCTCTTCTAGAGGTGGAAGAGGAAGAGGACGTGGAAGACGGACCATGAACAAAGTGAGGAGGAAGAGCCTCTTCTAGAGGTGGAAGAGGAAGAGGACGTGGAAGACGGACCATGAACAAAACAATTATTGAATGCTTCAAGTGTCATAAGCTTGGACATTTTCAATATGAATGTCCAGAATGAGAGAAAAGGGAAAACTATGTAGAGATGGATTCAGAAGAGGAACTTTGTTTATGTCACACATGGAGCTGCACCAAGCCGAGCAGAATGAGGCCTGGTTCTTAGATTTAGGATGCAGTAACCACATGATAGGAAACAAAGGTTGGTTTTCTAATTTAGAAGAAGGTCTTTGCCAAACTATAAAATTGGGAAATGACATGACGATGGATGTGGTAGGAAAAGGAAATGTAAGAATACAAGTTAATGGTGTTACTCAAGTAATTTCAGATGTCTACTTTTTTCCTGAGCTTAAGAATAATCTACTTAGCTTAAGACAACTTCAAGAAAAAGGATTTACAATTTTGATTCAGAATGGAACATGGAAAGTATTTCACTTTAAGAATGGTTTAATCGTGCAAACTAATATGAGTGGAAATAGGATGTCTTATGTATTAGCCACTGCAGTACAAAGGAGACCATGTGTCTTCAAACAGAGCTAGAGACAGATAAGGAAGCTCATATGTGGCACTACTGGTTTGGCACCTTAATCACAAGGGACTCAACATACTTTTGCAAAAACAATTGGTAATAGGCTTACCAAATCTAAAGTTGCCAAAGAAGACTTGCATCACCTGCTTGATTGGAAAACAACATAGAAAACCAATCCCAAAATAGGGCACGTTGAGAGCCTCAAAGAAATTACAAACCGTGCACACTAACATATGTGGTCCTCTCAAACCTTCCTCAAACAGCAACAAAAGATATATCTTAAGCTTTATAAATGACTTCTCAAGTAAATCTTGGGTTTATTTCTTACATGAGAAATCTGAAGCATTCCAACACTTCAAGAACTACAAAATTAGTGTTGAAAAAAAGTTGGTGAACACATTGCTTGCTTGCGAACAGATAGAGGGGGTGAATTCACCTCACATGAGTTTGAAGAATTCTACAAAACTCAAGGCATTAGAAGGCAATTAACAGCTGCTTATACTCCTTAGCAAAACGGAGTTGCTGAGAGAAAAAATAGGACGATCATGAATGATGTGATGGCTATATTAAACGACAGGCAAGCTTCGAATGTGTTTTGGCCAGAAGCTATGAAATGGTATGTGCATATACAGAATGGAAGTCCAACTTCAGCATTAAAAAATACAACTCTTGAAGAAGCATGGAGCAATGTGAGGCCTACAGTGACATATTTTCGAGTCTTTGGGTGTGTGGCTCATGTTCATATACTAAAACAAAGAAAAACCAAACTTAAAGATAAGAGTAAGATGTGTGTTTTCTTAGGAATCAGTGATGAATCAAAAGCTTATAGATTATTTGACCCTGTTTCCAAGAAAATCATTGTAAGCAGATATGTGGTGTTTGAAGAAGAGAGAAGTTGGGATTGGGGTAGAACCAATGAAGAAAGAAAAGTTGATGTCTTAGTATGTGAAGAGGAAACAAATAATCTTGAAGAAGAAGATGTTGAGTAGGAAGAAGAAGTTGCGCTAGAAGATGGTGGCAACAACTCAAGTGGAATCAAATCACCCACAAGTGAGGAAACCAACACTGATAAAGAAATTCCAGCTCAAAGGAGGGTTATAAGAATTAGAAGAGAACCAATATGGATGTCAGATTATATGACAAGGGCTGACTTGGATGCAGAAAATCTCATGATGCTGATGGCTGAAAGCCAAAATGATCCACTTTCGTTCAAAGAAGCACATAGAAGTATAAAATGGAAAAAAGCAATGAAAGTTGAAATGGAAGCTACAAAGACACATAGAAGTATAAAATGGAAAAAAGCAATGAAAGTTGAGATGGAAGCTATAGAGAAGAACAACACATGGGAGCTAATGGATCTACCGAAAGGAATCAAGCCAATTGGAGTTAAGTGGGTTTTCAAAACCAAACTCAACGAAAGTGGAGAAGTAGAAAAGCATAAAGCAAGATTGGTGGCAAAATGATATGCACAACCATATGGAATAGACTACATAAAAGTTTTTGCACCGGTGGCTAGACATGATACGGTATGTCTAATTCTTGCAGTCACAGCTCAACATGAATGGGAAATATTTCAACTTGATTTGAATAGTGCATTGCTTCATGGAGAGCTTAAAGAAGAAGTTTTCATTGAACATCCAGAAGGGTTTATCAAAAAAGGAAAAGAAGACAAGGTTTATAGACTAAAAAAGGCATTGTATGGCCTTAAACAAGCACCAAGGGCATGGTATAGCAAGATAAAAGCATACTTCACGTGTGAAGGATTTGAAAAATGCTCTAGCAAGCATACATTGTTTACCAAAAAAGAAGGAGGTAACACACTTATTGTTAGCCTTTATGTAGATGATCTTATCTTTACTAGAGGCAATAAGAGTATGTGTGATAAATTCAAAAGCTCAATGATGAAAGAATTTGATATGTCTGACTTGGGAATGATGAAATACTTTATGGGAATTGAAGTTATACAGAATGAATCTGGAATATTTATCTGCCAAAGAAGATATGCTCGAGAAGTCCTTGAAAGATTCAGCATGGAGAACAACAACTCCGTGAAGAATCCTATTATTCCCAGAACACGATTATCAAAAGATGAGGCAGGAGATGAAGTAGATGCCACCATGTTTAAATAGGTAGTTGGAAGTCTTATGTACCTCACAACCACTCGACCGGATCTAACTTATGGGGTAAGCTTGATCAGTAGATTCTTGGCAACCCAAAGTCATCTCTTGGCTTGTAGCAAAAAAACTTTTTAGGTATATAAAAGGAACCACTGAATTTGGAATACTCTACAAAAGAGGCAGCAGAAATGCGGGTTTTGAATCTTACACAGATAACAACTATGCTAGAGATTTGGATGATTCAAAAAACACTTTAGGTTTTGTTTTCATTATGGGATCTGGAGCAATTTCATGGGTTTCGAAAAAACAGCCAGTAGTGAGCCTATCAACCACAAAAGCTGAATACATTGTTGTTGCGCTTTGTGCTTGTCAATGTATTTGGTTTAGGAGAATCCTGGAGCTGCCGAAAAAGGAAGTACAAAAATTCTTTGTGACAACAACTCTACAATTCAATTGTCCGAAAATTCTGTTTTCTATGGATGAAGCAAACACATTGAAGTGAGATTTCATTTTCTTAGGGACTTGGTAAATGATGGAACTGTAAAGCTAAGTTTTTATAGCTCTAAAGAGCATATTGTAGACATAATAACAAAGCCACTTAGATTGGAGCAATTTGTGAAACTCCGTGGAATGCTTGGTGCAATTAATGTAGCTGAGGTCTAAGCTCAATGCAGATGCATTAGCTTAAGGGAGGGAATGTTAGTCAAAGTAATTGTTTATTTGTTTTTCATGTTCGTAATAAGTCTGATTCTTTAGGGTTAGTTATTTTGAATTCCCATACACGTGCCATGAAATTTGGCATTTCTGTTTTGTATTCAGTTTTAGTTCTGCACATGTAAAATATAAAAAGTCTGATGCTCGTTTTCAAGAAATAAGAATTATCAATTCTCTCTATTGTTTATGTTATTGCATTTCAGTTTCTACAACAACATGAGCTATCGTTGATTTTGGAGCAAGAAAACAAACTCTAATGAAGATGAAGCGAGATAGCAAGTGATGAAGACGAAGCTAGAAGACAAAGTGACGAATATAATTTGAAGGAAACTTAGGTTAGGAAAAAGAAATGGGAAATGGTCGAGATGTTCCATGGTGGTGCATCTTTGAGACACTAAGACGCTAAGTAAATTAAATATAAAAACAAATATATATAGGAAGAGAGAGAAAAAAAAAGACTTATGCATAATTAATGTAAATAGTTTTACAATAGCATTTAATCACAACCTTTCATATATGGTAAATGATTTTACTAATTAATACTTTAAAAATCATGTAAATGAAGGGTTATGGTTGAACGTCAATATAAAACTCTTTTACACTATCAATATATAAGTATTAAACTCATATATATATATATAGAGAGAGAGAGAGATGGATCAACTTACTTTTGGAATAAGTGGATCCCTCTATTACATTAGAGCTATCAAAAAATCAAAATGGGTTTGACTTTGTACTTACAAAATAAATCAAGCAAGATTTTAAGAAAAGAGACCTAAATAAAAATGAGTCTTTTTGGCCCAGTCCATTTGACCCAACTATGTAAATGAACTTAGACTGTGTTGGTTGGATAGGTTACGAGTTTATCCAAATAAAAATATAAATTTTAAAAATATATAAATATGTATTAAATAATAATATATTATATATTTTAAAAAATAAAATAAACAATATATTTTAAAAAATAAAATAAACAAAAATTGGGTTAAGGATATAAACGCAAATTAAACGTGACTTGCAAACTGGAATGTCTGCCTGCGTGAGATATAACATATTAACATATAAACTTAAAAAAGCTACATGAAACATAAACCTATAACATAAATTGCCTAGTTCTTTTATTTCCCTAATCTGAGAATCAAAACATAAGAATTAAGAAAAAGGGTATGATTCCATGCTCACGCTACATCACAACCGCAAAGGTTTGCACTTTTCATCTTTCTTCTGAAATAAGGGGCTAAGGGCACTATTTCACACTGCGCCAACTGGCAAAGGTTTTTGTCTTTCTTGCAAAATTGCCAGCAACACAAAAGTAACTCCTTTTCGGAAGCTTCGGAGTGTCAAAGACTCAGTCTTTCCAGTTCCACTCCCAACCAATTGTGATTGCGATCCACCGAGGTGAGACCTTAGACTTATGACCATTATTATATGAGCCATTTTTTAATTTTGATCATTTTTGTTTTTGTTAATGGTTAATTTATTATATTTTCAATAATTTTAGTTTATATCGATATTTTTAACTAATTTTGGTTTTTTGTTCTACTTTTGTGAATGACTTGTTTGAACTTTGAATAATGAATATTAGATTTTTTTTAACAACTTTACAATGAAATCTAAATAATGATAGTGCTATTTTGAACTCTAAATAGTAGTAAATTAGTTTGTTAGTTTTTTTAATATTGCGTTTGCAATCAATCTATGATGAATGTAGAATCTCATTTTAAGAGTATGGATGAGAAAGAATTAAATCAAGTAGAAATGGTTACACTAATAATAGTGAAGTTACTTCAACTAGTCCTTTCTATTAACCAAAATGTTGTTGTTACTTTAAAAAAAAAAAAAGGTAAAAGGCATAATATAGAGGGTGAAGATACTAGTCAATTTAAGAAAAAAAGACTTACTACCTCAAATATTTAAAATTATTTTGACAGAGATGGTTTAATTTATGGGATTGAAAAATGACAATGTAAAGGTTGTGGGGGTTTATACTCATGTAAGTCTAAATTGGGAGTGGGTCATTTAAGACATCATTTTATAAAATGTTGTGCATGTCCTAAATACAAAGATGGGGTAATGTTGGATAACAAGGCTAGCTTATTGAAGTAGTACAAATTTGATAGCATGACTTTCAGACAAAGTCTAACTAGAGTTGTTGTCAAGCATGGTCTCCCATTAAGTTATGTTGAATATAAGGGGTTCATGAGGTTAATAGAATGCTAAAACCTTATTTTAAGCCCACTACAGGAAACACTACAAAAGATGATATTGATAAGTTGTACTTATAGGAAAAGGCAAAGTTAAAAAGTGCATTAAGTACTATACCTGTAGAAATTTTTTTAACTTATGATGTATGGACAACTATAACTAACCAAGGCTATATGTATGTTACTGCTTATTATGTTGATCAAAATTGGAACTTAAATAGTAAGTTGATTACATTTTGTTCACTTGAATTGTCAACATATACTTGGTTAGAAATGTTAGGAAAAGTACTTGGAGTACTTAAAGGTAGTGAGATAGATGAAAAAATATTTTCTCTGACATTGGATAATGCCTTTTCAAATGATACAATAGTAAAATATTTGAAAGAAAAACTTAATTTTCAAAATGTATTGGTATTGTAGGGTAAGTATTTTCATGTTCGATGTTGTGCTCTCTTGAATCTCATTGTTCAAGAAGGTTTGAAAACTGTGGGTGATGATGCTTTATATAAAATTAGAGAAAGTGTGAAGTAAGTACTTTAGAGGGGAGGTTTAAGGAATTCCAAAAATATGTTGAAGAAGTGAATTGAGTGGAGTAAGTGGTGGTTTCTTGAGGTTAAATGTGGCAATTAGATGAAAGGATACATATATGATGCTTGAAAGTGCTATCAAGCATCGTCATGCATTCACTAATTTGGCATATTGTAATATCTTACAAGTATTGTTCAACCAATGAAGAATGTGATAGAGTAAACAAGATGTATGAGTTTTTGGCCTCATTTTATGATATTAATAATTTAATTTGGAGCATCTTACCCTACCTCTTATTTATATTTCATTCAAGTTGTAATTATAGAGATGAGGTTGAATAAAAATTCAAATAGTGAAAATGAGGTTATACAAAATATGGAAATAAGTATGAAGGAAAAATTTGACAAGTATTGGAGTGAATATTGTATTATTCTTTCATTTGGATGTGTTTTGGACCCGAAGGCAAAGTTGAATTTAATAACTTTATGTGATAAGCTACTTTACCCATATTGATTATGAAGATAGGGTAAATAAGGTGAAGAAGAGCTTGTATAATCTCTTTTACGAATATGTAACCAAACCAAACTCATTTCTACTTGGTGGTTCAATGGTCAATTGGAACTTTCAAATCTTCTATTCTTGAGATAAGTTTAATATAGTTTTTGCTTAATACATTATATATATATATATATATATATATATATATTCTTTTAATTGTAAAATCTAATTTTGTTTGTCTAATTGTAGGCATACGATCAAGAAATAAGAGAAAATACTTCAAATGATGGAAACTCTTAACTTGTCATATACTTGAGTGAGTCATGCATAGTTGGTAATGATGTAGATTGATGCAATCCTCCATGGATGCTTCTCCCAAGATCATTTTCTAGTATTCCAATTGGTGAAATAGTGATGGAAGGAGGAAGAAATGGTGGTGAAGATGGCAACATTCAAGGAGATAAGCCACAAGTTAAAGGAAGTTTGCCACAAAGGAAGGAACCCTTGATAAAAGTCATAAGGATGCTCTCATAAGTAGAGAAGAAGGACACTCAAAGAAAAGAACTCTTAAGAGTAATTTTTGTCATTCAATTATAAAGTGTACAAATGAGAAGAGACTCTTATTTATAAGCAAAGAATGGTTATGAGTATGATGAGAGTGGACGTCCACTCTTGGGGCCTAAGCATGAGATAATTAAGTGTTAATTGAGTTAGAGCCAATTAGCACTTAATTAATCCTTAGCAAGATCCAAACATGGTCCTAAGAAAGTGGATCATGTTTTCTTGAAATTCAAATTTGAATTTGAGAGTGTCATGTAGACTCCCTCCAAAATTCAAATTTGAACTCTAGAGGCCATGTAAGCGCTACCTAGGAGAGAGAGTGAAGTTAGCACCTAATAGAGGGAACCAAGGGAGCCCACATGTCTCTCATGCTTCATGTGTTTCTTAGAAGGGGTATGGAACAAACTAGGGGGTGTGGTTACCAAACACCACACGACCAAGGCTCTCAAAAAGGCCTATTCTAATTAAGGCACTCCACATAAAAGACTAGTTACACCTCCTAACTTAAATAGGAATATAGGCCAAAATACATGGCCAAAAAGTAAGCTAAGTACACCTCCTTAAACCTAAAATAAAGGGCGTGATTCACAAAGCAAGAAACAAGAAGACTATGGCCTAATCTTCACTTCAAGTAGGAGTTGAGGTCTTCCACTCTCCTTTTTAACCATGTCCCTTTCAATCCTTCTAGTAATGACCATTATGATGTGACTCTTGGTAGGTAAGATTGCATCATAGATGCACTCCAATATTGGAAATCGAATAAGAATCAATTTCCTGAACTTGCATAGATAGTTATTCTCATTCTAAGCATCTGGATCACAATTGTAGCTTCAGAATCTTCTTTTAGCATTAGAGGAAGCATATTAACCAAGTACAACAATTGTTTACTTCTAGAAATTGTACAAGCTAGTATTTGTATTCACAATTGGTTGCATGGTTATTATTAATTATTATTTTTTGTTTTTTTATTTAATATTATGAGTTGAAGATGTGAAAAAGGTAGAGGAGATATATTTGTCTATGGCTCAAGTTAGGATGAATAAAACCCCATCTACCTAATATTAAGTTTGAATATAAGTATCAATTTAAAAGGTTTACACCTTTAATAATTCTTGACTTTATGCAACTTTTAATAAAATTGATAATGTCTTTTGTAGTTAAAATGTTGTTGTCTTATGCTAATATGGGCAATCTAGTTATTGATTTGTGGTTTTACTTTAGACTAAGCTTGTATTTTGGTATTGTTTTGAACTTATTTATGTTTCCAATCTAGCCAACATTCCTTGGTTAATTATGTTGTTTAATTATTGTTATATATTATTTTATAGTTTTACACTTTAGGTGTTTAATTGTTGTGATTGTTCTTAAGTTATCATGATGGACAATCAATTAAGTATTTATGTATTATGTTTAATTTTTTATTTCTCGGAAATGGTATGAATTATTTTACTTTTTGTTTCTAAAATTTAAATTAATTTTTTTAGTAATATTACAAGGTTTATAGTTTGATATTTTTTCTAAAAAAGACCCATGTTGGCTTGGTGATCCATTACAAGGTCAGAATAGGCTTAGAAAATAGTAGCCCAAATAAAATATGGGTCGGGCCACTTAACCCACTTTAATTTGTGAGCCTGATGTGCCGAGCCAGCTTGTCGATTTTGACAACTCTACCATACATACATACATATATATATATATATATATATATATATATATATATATATATATATATTCACTTAATCGCTTTGATTTGGAACAAATTATAAAATTCTTAATTTTTAAAACAAACCAAACATGATCAACTCAATTCGGGTCAGACTCGACTAACACAAAAATCTTAGTCAATTTAATTTGTTCAATTCAGATAACTTGCTTTATTGGATTGAAACCAATGAAGACCCCTAAAGGTGATGATGATAGTGATAGTGGTGTTGATGATTATGATCATAATGATGTAATTATGGTAATTATTATGACAATTATGATAGTGACAATCATTATGATGGTGATGAAGAGGATGGCAAAGATTATGTTGGGGGTGATAATGATGATGATGATTAGAAAGATGAAAGTGATCATGATGATGATGATGAAGGTGATGATGGATATTATCATGATGACAGTGATGGTGGTGAAGATGATGATTATTATGGTGATGATGTTGTTGATGATGGTGATGACAACGGTGATGATGAGGATGACGATGCTACTGTTATGATGATGATGGTGGTGGTGACAATGACAATGATGTTGATGATAATGATGGTGATGTTGATGATTGCTCACAACAAGCAAGATCATGAAACACAAAGTATCTTCTCGAGAAAACTCTAATCACAATTCATTTTTTTTTTCAATCAAAAACACTAATATTCACACTAGTTATTTGATTTTCAATATGCACAAAGGTGAGTGTTTCTCTTAATCGAAACACTGAATCACAAAAAAATCAACTTTGTTATCTATCTCTACTGAAGTTTCATTCATATAATCAACATGGATCACTAAAGACTTCAAGGGTTGTGATGGGGCTTGGCTTCAAAGAATTATGGTTTTTTGAAAAACAAAAGCCATTAAGCAAGAGAGCAATTTCATTTCAAATGGATATTTCAAAACTTTACTGACATCTCTTATTTTTCCTTTTTATTTATAAATGAATTCCTCTTCTATTAAAATAGAGGAACTTTCTTATGCACTTTTTCTCTTTTTTCTTTTTCTCTTTTTTTACACATAACATCCCCATTTTGAATTTCAATACCCCTAACTTATATGACCTCATATTTTTAAATGAAAACTTGCTTTCTTACCTAATAAGTATGGGAGAATTTCATTGTTTTTCTTTATATGGCTTTGAGTTTCCTTTTTCAAAAGCTAAATTTTCATTAAGACTCAAAACAGGTTAACAAGGGGAATTATGTTTAAGGTTGACTTTATTTATCTACTAGCTTAAATTTATAGTGTGAATATTGATGACTCTCAAATAATTTTTCTGTTTTAGGCTCACTTACTTACACGATTTGGGTTAATGTTCTTCATATTAAATGATGCATAAAATATGACCGTTCTAAGGCAAGTGTACCTACACAATAGTAATATTAGACCTAAGTCCAAATATCGTACCTAAAGGACCAGAAATAGTTATAAAATAATTCAATTCAGATGTAAAAGAACAATTTAAGAGTAAGATGGGAAGTCAATGGATTAAAACCTAACATTATGATTTCAATTACAGTGTTCTCACCCATGTTTACTAAGCAATTTAATTATTGTTATTCATTTATTACCAAAATCATATTGATTTTTTTATGCATTTGACCATTCCCACAAATACTTTAATCTAAATGGTTTTCCAACTTGGTCATACAAGTTTTTAATTTAGAATTTGTTCAATTGTTCTCAAAAAGGGTGGTTGAATTTATCAATTGGAGGTTTTCTCAATATATTTGGTTAATTGCATCATAACAAACCCAATTGTTTCACAATTCAATCTTTCAAATATCAATGGTCATGAATATTCAAACAATTAAGATGTTCACAAAAAAAATAGTGAAACAATTTAATCATTGAATAACATTAAATTGCATTGCAAAGTAATGAAAGATTACAAAGAGTTTACATCACAACCCTAGAAAAAGGGTGACACAATGCTTCCTATCACTAAGGTCATGACTAGGAGGATAGAAGAAGACATGGCTAGGAGGGAATATACTAGACCTCAACTCCTACTTAAAGTGAAGACCTTAGGCCATAGTCTTTAATTTTACTATCTTGTAAATATTGTAGGTATTTTGTATTTTATTTGGGCCATGTTGGCCATCTTTCTTAGTTTAGAGCATGGTGGTGTCTTTAATTAGAATGTGAAGTGTGTGTAATAAGTGTGCTATAAGCTTTGGTCTCCATCCATACCACGTAGCATGTTTTTTCATCTCTCTTTGCAACACACAAAGCATAACCAACATAAGAACCCATATGCTCCCATTAAAGGCACTAGATTAGAGGGATGATTGGGTTAGTTAGTTACTTAGTTGGACGATCATGCTTAGAGGAAGCTTAACCTTGTTTAGCTCCTCTAATCAAAATCACCTAGGCTCCCTCTCCCACCTATAACTACTCCCTTATTTCTCATTGTATGACATACTTGAATGATTGAGAATAAGACTCCTTTTTTAGCATTTCTTCTCAGTAAAGTGTCTTGAGAATCCTCTCTTTCGAGGAGTATCTTCTAGTGATTTTTATTTGTTGGAACCAAAGGAACTCATTGAAGACTTTTGGAGTTTTGGTTTTGCTTTCCTCTCTCTATTTTGCTCTTAAATCAATTTTATGGTACCAAACACATTTATAAGTGTGGTACTTGTATTGTGTGTTTTAGATAGGCTTGAGAATGTGTTTGGGATAGTTTTGGATAGATTACATAGGTTGGGTTGTCGTGGAAAAGCTTCAAAAATAGTTTTTTAGGTGAGGTAATCAATTACCCTGCGAGAATTTTTGAGAACTGAAATTGATGCTCTCTGTGGTAATCGATTACCTGATTTCAGTAATCGATTACTCCCGAGAACAAGCACTTTGGTTCAATTTTGTGCAGGATATCAAGTAATCAAGTGGTTAATCGATTATCCTGCATAAAAATTGATATAAAAGCATTTTGAAAATAGATTTAACAACTTTTGAATAGTCCAATTAAGTGCTTGTTTCTCACATAAGATTTCTAAGAATTCTCTCCAAGATTCATACCCATTTTTATGGTTTGAAAGTGCTTCCAATTCAAGATTCAAGGAAGAGACTCCATTGAGTTCTAATCTTTCTTTTTGGGTATTCTTCACATCAGGTAATATTTTTCTGTACCCTATATGTGTTTTTGCACTAGGCTTACAATCTATTGAGGTGTTCTGAAGATTGTGGGAAAATCTTGCAGCGGGGTGTTGCAAGTTAGGCGTTCTGAGTGGCGGGGTGTCACATTGTAGCAAACACTTATGGTGTGCATGAGGAAGCCTCCTTTTGTGTTATTTAAATCTTTCCAGATTAAAATTTGTATGTGTGGTGTGCATGTACTGAGATTTTAGTGCAAAGCAGATTAGCGAAAGGTTAAGTCTATAAACAGGATATAGGTCAGTTGGACTGAACCAATATAAATTACTGTGCAAATTCTCTTTTCCTTATACTCTTTACTTTCAGTCTTTATTGGATTCTTGGAACACTAAAATTTGGGTTTTTGCAAGTTCATTTGATTCATTATGATTTCTTGCTGCTGATCTAAATCTTGATATATAATTACTTGACTTTAAATTTGGGATTTTAACCCATATTTTGGTTGTTTGATTTTTTACACTCTCTACTCCTCTCTTTTGATTCTGAACTATTTGATTAAATATTCTTGCTAAGTTTCTTAGCTACTTTGTTTGAAATCATAATTGGAGAAATTGATTCAATTGGTGCTTTGCCTTAAGGGTTGAATTCTTGAAAACCCATTTTTACAAAAGAAGGTAGATTTTGAAATTTTCAAAAAAGGGCTGCTTTTGAAAATGCTTTGATACTGTTGAATATAAATTTTTGAAAATTAATTTGGGGAATCTATTCAAACCCCCTTCTAGATTCCTCCCTAGGACCAACATTATTAAAGGCCTTCTCCCTTGTGGCAAGTCTTCAATCTTAAGATTTATCTTCCTTCAAGGAAGTGGCGCCCTACCTCCATTTCTAGCCTTCATCCACCATTTCTTGGATCTTGGAACCATTGGAGAAGATCATGGGGAATACAAATCAAATTACATCAAAGGGGATTAGCCAAACATATCCAAACCCGCTTAGTCAATAGCACAGTATCATCAACAAACTGCAGATGAGATATACTAGGTCCACCTTATCTTATATTGAAGCCATTCCATAGACCCTTTACCACTATTGCCTGAACCATCTGACTCAATCCCTTTGTTGCAATAAGGCAAAGGAAGGGGACAACTAAATTTTGATATCCACAAAAAACAAAAAACACTAAAGTTCAATAGTTATGGTGTGAATATCTAGTTTCACCTTGTCTTGCTTTTCTATTTCATTTCTTCTTATTTTCGTTATTCTTACTACTAAGAATTTGATTTGTGAAAGGGATTCATATCACCTTATAATCTTATGGATCGTCAATTCAACATCCAAATTAGACCAAAGATAAACAAAACACAAGGTAGAAGAAAAAAAAATGGATTGAGATAAGAAATGAAAAAACAAAGCCACAATTCGTAAGTATTTGATAAGTTGAGAAGATTTTGTAAAAAAAAATAGATTTTTTTATAAGAACCTAAAAGGGTTCAACACAAGAATCAAGAGAAAATACAACCTCATAATTAGGGTTGCTCAAGACATTCAATTTTAAAAAAAAAAACCATAATTAATAATAAACAGTTATATAATAATCAGTTATTTTAATATGGTTATAAAACTATAACTTGTTTTATGGATATGGTTAATGCAATTAACTAACTTTATTATAAAAATGATTATGGTTAAACTTGATTATGGTTAAAAAAAATAAGTTATTTGTAGTCATTTTCAAATTCTTTTACTTTTTGTTTTGAATAAAAAATGTTGGTTAATAATAGTCAATGCAATATAATAATTATTATTATTATAGAAAAATGTTGGTTAATAATAGTCAATTCATTATTATTATTATTATTATTATTATTATTATTATTATTATTATTATTTTAAGAATGATTTTATTTTTCAAAATTCATTATTTAATTGGTTATGGACAAATAACTAGTTAAATAACCAAGTATCTAGATATCCAATTTATGTAACTAGTTATAAATATATAACTGGTTATTTATAATAATAACCGGTTATAATAAATGATAACCAATTATCAAAGAATGATTATAGTTGGGATTATGATAACTACTTACATATATGGTTATTTATTGTTATGGTTAGGTTATTGAAGTAACTAAACCATCAACAACCCTACTCATAATTCACAAATACCAATTTTTCTGAAAAATCCAGTTTAAACTCATTTAGAAAAATGTGAGGTGTATATAGTTGTCGTATGACATACTAAGAGGGTCGTGCTCTTAATAGTAGGGGTGTTCACGGATTCGTATCGATCCGTGAATCCATTCATCTGAATAAATCCAATTATATCTATGAATCGATCCAAACATAATTAGATAAAATCCAACGTAGTCAGATCGGTTCCTAGATTTGAACATGCAAATCTGTTGATCTGTGAACTGATCTGTTCAATTTAATGTGTATGTTTTTATTATTATTATTATTATTATTATTATTATTATTATTATTATTATTACTATTATTATTATTATTATTATTATTATTATTATTACTATTATTATTATTATTATTATTATTATTATGAATAGATTGTAAATATTAAATTAGCAATACACGATCCTAAACCCAATTTATATCTCCTAGACTCTTTACTCTGTCAAAGTGTCGTTGACATTAAAAAAAAATCAAAGCCTAAACAGAAATGCATTAAGTATTGTAGTTATAAATATTACTAGTTACTAAATTTGAGTGCTTTTAGCATTTTATCTTTTATAGACTACTTTTATATGTTATTTTGAAAAAAGAATGTATATTTAATATTTTATTTATAAAATTTTATATTTACTATTTTATTTTCTATGTTTTATAAAAAATAAAATATGTGTAAAAATATTCTTTATAATTCATAGATTCGATCAGATCTTATCCATTCTTAATTGGATTGGATCACTATTGTTGGTTTTAAAATTTTGATCCAACTCAATCCTATTAAGTTGATTATATTGAATTTTATTTTACCCAAATCTAATTCAATATGATGTGTGAATACTCCTACTTAATAATAATAGTAATTATTTCAAGTTACTCGCTTGTTAATTTTCCTTCAAACTAACAACCACTTTAAGTATGTCTTACTAAAGGAGTTATAAGGTTAATTTAATGGAAAAATTCATGTGAAGGAGAGAGATTGCAAGTTTGAACATTTTCATACAAAACAACCACACAAATAATTATCATTTTGTTATAAAATGAAAAATTATGTATTACTAAATAATATAATTTTATTTAAAAATAAATAAAATTAAATGGTATATCTTCACAAGACTGTTAATCCAAATTTATCTATCATTTCTATTGATTTTTCATCAACATGCATGTAGAAATTGAATTTTTCACTACCATGCCTAAGGAGTGTGACTATTTTAGAGCTTATTTACATTGATTTTAGGATTTTTTTAAAACTTATACTATAGTAAGGGTTGGTTCATCATGCTAGAGAAGGTTGTCAATCATCAGGTTAATAAAAAAAATAGTTTTCACACACAACCTGGCTCCTCGTTTCTTCAACGAAAAACAACCATTTGTTGTTCAATGAAGGTGATCTCTCTCTCTCTCTCACTCATGTATTTTGTATTTTAAAACAAAATATATAATATAAAACACCTGCATAAAATGGCCATATACATGCCTTAAATCCTATGATTGACACAATGTATAGGACATTATTTGTATTTGTGAAATAAATGAGTGGTGAGAAGAAATGAGAGGGCAGTTTATTGTCCATCCATGCCTCTCACGTTGAACAAGAGGTTGGAATTTATTGATGAAATATTTTAAGTGGGTGATGCATGCACGCCTAGCATGGACTTGAACTATGACCAATAAGAAAAGAACATGACTTGGATGAAGCTTTAAGGAGCTTAGTTCATTAAGATTTTAGGGGTGTAGCTATTTTAATTTTCGGCCTTGTATTTTGGCCTATAGGTTCTATTTTCTTTAGGAGGTATAATTAGCCTCTTTGTGGAGTGTGTTAATTAGTCGGGCTTGCTCCATGAGGGTTTGGACGTATGGGATCTTATTTCTACACCCCTAATTCCTCTTCACATTCTTCTAACCAATACATGAAGCATGTGGGAGACATGTGGACCCCCTTGCTCCCTTGTTGCACTCCACATGTGCTTTCTCACTTCTACATGGATGATTCTTATTGCTTCTTATTTTAATTTGAATTTTGGAGGTGTCATGTCATTTCCCTCCAAAATTCAAATTCAAACTAAAGGAAACATAGGTCCATATTTTTAAGGCCATGTTTAGATCTTAAGTTGGATTAAATTAGTGTTAATTGAGCATATGATAAATTAACACTAAGTTAAGCCAACTAACCTTAATTAAGCCAAGTGGATGTTCAACTTGAGTAGCCTAAGCCCATGGTTCATGCTTTGCTCTATAAATAGAGCTCCCCTCCTCATGTATCATTTTAACACTCATTTGAATGAATTTACCTTCTCTAAATTTGAGAGCTCTTCTTATTAGCGAGTGTTCATTGTTCTATCCACTCTTGTGAGAGTTCTTCATGCTATTATCAAGGGTTCCTTCCCTTGTGGCTATATTTTCTCTTGGCTTATCATCTATATAGTAGAAGTGGCACCTACCTCCGCCAACATCTTCTAGTATTCCACCTCCATTACAAGGCTCTTTAAGGACCTCTAAGAGTAGATCCGAGGCGGAATTTCCTCTTTGCTCAAGAATCTTCAACATGGTTTGGGAGGAATTGATGGCTCCACCTTCTCCATGGTGTCACCAACTCTTCTCCAAGATGAGATGTTGAAATGGATCTTCTTCAAGGGTTGAAATAGGTGTGAAAATGGCGCTTATGAAGGGTGAAAGTAGTTCATGAAAAATAGAGACAAAAGAATGGTGTTTTGGGTGGTGGTGGTTGGATGGTGTCTCTTTGGCTAGCTCACTTCACTTGGAGAAGGTGAAGGCCAATCCTAAGGAGACCCAAGCTCTTTCTAAGGTAGAGAGGAGAGGAAGGAGGCCAAGAGATCCCTAAATGACTAAGGAAGAGGAATGATGAGGAAAACTCTCTCAAATATCCAATATATCCAAAGTCACTACATGTAGTCTAACCTAGGGTATTTAAAGAGAGGGTGGGAGGCCTCTAGGCCATTTGCATGAAAATTTGAGAGCTAAATGCCTCTCAAATGAACCCTAAATGGACCTCAAATGAAATGTAGGTTCCTCCCTCCCCTAAATGACTAAAATACCCTTGTGTCTAGAAAATGAAAGAAATGGACTTTTGACCTCACAAGTCAAGGTTTAAGTCCCAAAATAAATCCTAAACTAGTTTGCCCCATAATACAAAGGCTAAATAAAAATACACAATGAAATTCTAAGTGATTAAGGTTCCCCAAAATACAAGGGAAAAATAAGGAAAACAAGTAAAAGACTAGGCAAATGCACCAAAGTCCGCACATGTGATCATCAATGCTCTTGGTGTGGTATGACCTTCCTCTTCTTCTATTCTTCTTGCCATGGACCTTGTGATGGGTCCTATTTGATGCCCCAAGCTTGGTCCTCCATCAGGAATGCATCAGTAGGTAAAATTACATTGTCCTTAGATTGTGCAGCACGTATAGGTAGAATAACCTTCTCACGATAGTTAGGCCCATATCGTTTAGAAGTCAAGATCAATGGTTGTTTATAAACATCCTCCTTCCTTAACCCATCGAGTCACCAAGCTCCAAAGTGGACAAATACTTCATAAGTAGTGACCTTAATGATATCTTGAAACTAGTGGTAGGAACAACCATAGATACTATGGTCAACCATCATAGATATCAAGGAAATAGACAATGTGTGGTACATCTACTAGAAGTTTATCTATATTTGTATACACTCTTATAAAGACATGAAAATGATAAGAAGTTATGATAACTTGTTCATATTTATAGAAATGTCATTAATAGAAAGTAAAAAATAACATATTCTTATTGTATTTTGAGTTTTTAAAACAAAAACAAATAATGAAAAGAAAAACTACCTACAATTATTTCTATTTTTCTGTTTTTAAAACTAAAAAAAAAAGAATAATTAAAATAAATTTTTAAATATTAAAAACAGTTTTATAAAATAACTTCCAAAAGGTTAAAGATGACACACCAACAAAGAGGAACTTCATGTTGCTCACATTAGGGACAGGCGCACCAACAATTAATTTGGCGTCATCCACTTCCTTTGTCACTGTAATAACTCTTACACTATGAGGTGATACTATGGGGAAGATAAACAACATTGTAATCAACAACAAAACTAAAAGTTATTTTCGGTTTTTACAACCTATTTGGGAAGCTATTCAACAAAAAAAAGTCATATATATATAGAGGGATGTATGGATTCATTCGAAAAAAATAAAGATTTATATATTCATATATTAGTATCAAATCTTATAGGAAGTATTTATATTTTTAAATATATTTACATAGAAAACAATTAAATAATATTTAAAAATGAATAATGAATTTATCTTTTATAAAAAAATTTGTTTAGTTTTAGTCTTTGTTTTCAAGAACCAATTATGTTAATGGTTAGTGATTAAGAATATATATATATATATATATATATATATATATATATATATATAATATTGAAACATAATTTTTTTACATTAAATATTCTATATTTTTTGTCTGTTAATATTTATTATATATGTAGTAGGATCTATTGATTATAATATTATAGGTTAAATTTAGTGAATTTACACCTTCAATAATTTTATATGGAATAAAAATTTGACCAATTTACTTGTTGAATTTGAGATATTATCTTAATGATAATGTTTTATATAATTTTATATAATTTCTTCTTTTTCATATATTATTAAATAATAAATATTTTTATATTTTTAAATATCATAGTATATATATGTTAAAATTAAGGAGTATTGTGAACTATCGAATAATTTTAAAATTATATGAAATTTTATGTACTTAATCTAATTAATAAATATGAGACTCAACAGATGAATTGGTCAAATATTTTTTCTACATGAAATTATTACAAATGAATAAACAAAATACATGGTTAGAAAGGATTCTTAACTTACAATCTCATCAAGTGACTGTGATCTCTAGTACATTATGGGAGATTTGAAAGGCAGGAAATCCTAACATTTCTGAGAAGGTTACATAATGTGATTTAGAGATCATCATATAAACAATAATTAATGTTACATATTGTGGCTAAGGTTACATTCCATAATTTAGAAATCATAAATATAACAAACGGAACATAATGTGATTTAGAGATCATCATATAAATAATAATTAATATATTAAAATTTATTTTGACTTAGTATAATATACAAGACTCAAAGGTTAAGTTGGTCGAATTTTTGTTATATATAAAATTTTTGCATGTAAAAGTAGATGTTCTTGACCAAGTACACCATTCATGGTTAGAATGGATTCTTAAGTTACGATTTCATCAAGTAACCATTGTCTCTAGTATATTATGGGAGATTTAGAAGACAAGAAATGCTAACTTTTTCGAAAGGTGGCTACTTAGCCTCAATAAACTATGGTTAAGGTTACTTTTCATAATATAGAATTCATAAATAATATATAATAAATAGAATATAATGTGATTAAAAAATCAATTATATAAGCGATATATTATATTTATCAATTAATTTAATAATCATATATTTGTATTTAATCATTTTTTTATAAAATAGTAGAAAAACTAACAATATTGAATCAAAAAATAAATTTAGTATCTTGCATATATTTCTAATTTCATTTAAAATACTTATAAAATTGCATGAAAAATTTATTACGTATAAAAATTTAAAAATAAATTAAATTTTGTTAAATTTATATATTTAATTTTAAAATATGAAATAATATAGTCATTTGATTATTTTATGTTGTATATAAAACTATTATATTTATAGTATTATAGTTTATACTTTTTTTGGAATTTTTTATAATATAAATTCAATTTGATTAGATACATAAATTGAAACCAATAATTTTTATTTTAATCTCAAAATTGTAATTTATATTTTAAATTTGGAAAGGCAATAAAGTACATTTATATTAACTTAGTTAATAAGATTTATTTTATCAATTAATATAATTATGTTACATAATTTATCCTAGTTATTATAATTTAGGATATTTATTTTATTTGAAAAGTTATAATATTTATATTTAGATTGCACAAACATAAAAATAATTTATTAAACATTCTAAGTTGTGATTGATTTTCAGTGGAAAACTTTTTTACACTATCCGTACATATCAATTAAACTCATATAATTCATTACACTTTTTGAATAAATTAAATTTTTAAAACACGATTTTATTGAATACTTGCCAAAAAAAAAGTTGTCACTCACAATGTTTCACCAAAATGTTGTGACTATTTTGTGATAATTATAGTCTTCATCAGTAAAAGAACTTTTACACTCATAATGATTTTTTTTTATATGATATCAAGTAATTAAGATAATATTTTGCAAACAATAACTGTCTGTGTAGTCTTTTTTTTTTTTAATGAACTTGTATGTTTTTTCGGGTCCTCATTATTTTGTTTAATTTATTTTTTAACAGATATATTAATGTTTTTATTGTCCTTTTCATCCCTGTATTTTTTTTAAAATATTCCTCGTAAACTTATTTTTAATTTTAATTCCTTTTTATTTTGTTTTAATCTCCATATATCTATTTTTATTTTTATAGAAACTAAAAGGAAAATAATCTACATATATATATATATATATATATATATATATATATATTATAAGAACGAAAACAAAATAATTATAACGAGCAAACTTCATTTTGGAAAACAAATACACAGAGATTAAAAAAAGCTGCGCATAAAAACATATTTAGGCCAATAAAAAATAACGAAACATTTATAAGGAAAATGTATTAGTAATATGTTTTCAAAAATTTATCATTATTTTAACTTTTTGGAAACTGATTTAGAAACATTTATTAATATTCTCTTACTTAAAAATACTAATGAGCAAATTAATAAGGCAAAATGAAATATAGCTCACCTTAGTTCTTCCACATATAAGGAGATGAAGAGGATCATGGTCAACAGAGTTGTGATTAGCAATTTTTTCGAATCCATCGATATTTCGTACAACAAATTACAACTCAAATAAGATATGTTTTATAATGAAGGAAGAGGAAATTAGTGGAAATGTATACTCTGTATATTGTACGAGAAGTTGGAATCTTCCTCTTAATTGTCACCCCATAACTTTTTAATTGAATCCTCTGCTATAAATTTGTGTTTCATTAGTTGTTTCAATCTATATTATTTAATAAGTTACATAAGATATAAAAAAATATTATAAAAAAATATTAAATGACATAGTATTTATACATTGGTTGGAACAATGGATAAGACATAAATTTGAAGTAGAAAGTTTTCATCTTTAATTCAGTCTTTTGGAGAGTTAATAAACAACATGTTCATTAATCATTTGCTCGTAAAATCGTACGATTTTATGAGTTTACAAGTTCTTGACGAGTTAAATCGTATATAAAATCAGAAGAGTAGTAAACTCGAAGTAAACTCGTGAGTAGATTCGTAAAAAAATTTCTTGGAGGATGTTTTTCTGACTCTAATTTGAGTGTTTTGAATATAATTTGTTCTTATGTCTAAAAAGATTTTAAAATTAAGTGTTTCGACTCTGATTTTTACTTATTTTGAGTAATTTAGACTTATCATGTAGATTTGAATTTATTGTGTATGAAAAACTTTCAATTTTTATGTTATTTATAGTCATGATATTAATGAAGTAATGAAGTAAGCTCTTGCGATTTTATGAATTGAGTTTTCGATATGAGTTTACTAAGCTCTTATGAGTTCACGTAAACTCTCGATTTTGATAACATTTTACACCTATATTTTCTTCTTCAGATTTAATTAATGTTAAAAAGTCAAGGCTGGGAAATTTAAGCACAACCATTATTGTTGATACTGAATTTCCTTCTCCATTTTATTGGCCATCTCTTTATCCATGCTGCTATTAACATTGAACTCCTTTGTGATGCCACACAAATTTTTGGCCCCACAATCCATTTTGAAAACCACAGTCAAGGTTTTAAAAATAAAAAAAAAAGTCATCCAATTAGTAAACACACTTGTTTAAGGTTAACTAGTTTAACAAGGTGAAATTGGTATTAATATAATATAATATAATAATAATAACAAAAAAATAGATAAATTATATTAAGTAAAACATTATTTTAATAGATAAAGTACCTATAAAAGTCATAAATAAAATATATCATTATAGTTAAGTTTAAGATTTAATAAATAAAAAAATATGACAATATTTGTTAATAAAAAATTTACATTTAAAATAAAAAAATTCTTATAGTATAAAGTTATAAGAAATTAAGATATTTAATTTATAAAATAATACAGTGAGTAAATTATATATTTTATAAAAAAGGTTAATAAAATTATATATATATATATATTTTGTAATCCATATAAATATGAATTTATATTTATCTTTAACTTTTATATTAACATTAAAATTTGACCAGTTTTATCACTCGATTATGTATGTTTACCGAATTAGTTACTAGAATGATTTTTTATCACATTTGTTGAACTGAAAGTCTAGTTTAATTTTATGAATTGTGCCCACGTGGTTCATTTATATTTCAGGAATACCTAATACACTATGTAAGTTAGAAAGGTTTTCATAATTAATAATCTAAAAATTAAATAATTGTTCTTTTCACCATAGCCTTATCAACAACATTATTAGAAAGCACGGTCCCCATCCATTATATTCATATTGTTAACACCACTGTCACTAGCTAGATTTTATTGTTGACACCATTTTCATTTGCTAGAACACATAAATTTTGTAAGATTTTTTAAGCATCTCACATAGTTTTTGTACTTGAAAAATGTGGGTATAAATATCTTTCCCAACATCTAAATTTCTTTTGAAAGGTTATGTATAGTTATACTTTGCTTGGATCTAATTCTTCAAAATGGGTATGAGAGTACTTATAAAAGAGACACTCTCAGAAAGGGTTGTGATGAAAAGTAATATCATAATCATAAGGTTTTGTAGAGAATGAATCATTGTCCTTCTATATACTTAATTACTCTCTATTTATAGGTATGAAAACTGGTTTGCACTTTTTCATTTATGGTTAAAATAATCTTTTAAATATATTATAAAATATAACCTTAATTAGGGTAAAATTATTTTTCATCTTTTTGGTTTGTAAGATGTTCTCTATCGAGATGTTGCTAAAATATTCCTTGAGGAGATATAGTCAAAATGTTTTTTAACTAATCCAAAGAATTTATTTGTTATAGTTTTGATTTATTTTTTCTCATTGTTGAATTGGGTCAATATTTAATGAGTTTATACTGACTGACATTTAAAACATTAATAAGGTAAAAGTAAACAAACTTAGATAAATAACATGTGATGGTATTAATTAACAGGAAAATTAATGAAACTTAAATAATCAGCACAAGTTGATCCACAAAACTTTGTAATTAGGTTGACTCTCTCTACTAAAGTTAAGCATTTTGTTGAATGCTAATTCGTATGAAAAAAATAGTTTAAATAATATACAATATACAACGTATGAACCACGATAAATTTTGTAAATACGATATGTTGGTCGTTATTTATATTAAACTGATTTTACGGGTTTCAATGCCATAAAATTATAGCTTTTATTTCTATTATCTAAATAAGTAATTATTTACGAAGATTTTAGCTGAAGATTTAAATCAACAAATAAATATGAAAAAAAAAAAACAGTTTCCTGCCGATTTGTTTTATCAAAATTTACAGAAAAATTCTGATATGATTAAAAGATTTTTAATAGTGTCTTTCATCGGTGAAATAGAACTTAATAACTCAAATTAACGAGATATGTTTGCTAATGAAAAATGAGAAAATTATTCGTAGAAACATATATTCTCGGGTTAAATACTTAAATGTCATTTTCATATAAATAGTTTGACATATTTTTGTTTTTAGTACAATAGAAATTTTATACCGTTCTTCATAAAAAATATGTTTTCCGTTAATGATTTTAAAATAATTCATCAATTAACACTAAAAAAATATTTTATTATTTTAGTGACATTTCATTTTCTGCCAATTAGAATCTGCTACACATTGCTTTTACAAAATATATATAACCTAATAGTAATAATGTTTGGCAGGTAAAAATCCCCACAGATATTACAAACCTTTAAAGTAATTTTTTCAATAATATTTTGCATGACTATAAACTACCAAAAAAAATAAAATATATTTATGTTATTTTAAAATATATTTTACTTCTAGATTAAATTAAATTTTATTATTTATAAATTAACTTTCTTTCTAAATTCAATAACTTTTTTTATTATTTCTAAATAATTAAAGTTAAAATAATATAATTTTATTATTATTATTATTATTATTATTATTATTATTTTAAAATTGTATTTTGAAATCAAATTTTATTGTTATTTTAAAATTTACTATTCTTTTAAACATATAAGTAAATTATATTTTAACTTTTAGATAAATTAAATTTTATTATTATTTTAAATTAAAATTTATTATTATTTGAAATGAAAATTTCTATTATTTGTTAAATATAAATTGAATATATTTTATTTTTAATTGAGTAATATATTATTATTATTTTTCAATATTAAAATTAAAATAATATATTTTACTATTATTAAAAAATTATTTTTTCTTATTATTTTATAAATATAAATTAAATTTATTAGTATTTTAAAAAAATTATTAAATTAATAATATATCACATAAGTTTACTTATGCATATCTATTTATATTTATATTATTTTAATAAATTAATTATAGAATAATAATAAAAATTTCACTTTAAAATAATAATAAAATTGTATGTAAAAAATAATTTTAAAATAATAATAAAATCTAAAGTAATTTAGAAATAAAATATATTTTTTAAAATATTATAAGTATAACTATTCCTACTGGCAGTCTCGAGACATCGTCAGAGCCACCATGCCGAATGTATTATCCACTTTGGAGGTTGTTACTCCATTATGGTTTTGTCCTACCAGCCTCTCACTTTCAAGGACCTACTTTGTGGACTTCTCGGAAAACTTCCCTATGTTTCCCAATAAGTACATAAACATATATAAATAAGGGAGGGGTTCCATTTACTCCAAGGGTAAGTATAAAAAACTTACTTTTTATCCTCTTCCTTTATTTGTTGAAATCTACTGGTTACATATTAATTACTTATTATAACCATTAGATTTGAAGTAAATAAATGGATAAGATGAAAAGTAAGTTTTTATACTTACTCTTGGAGTAAGTGGATCCCCTTCCTATAAATAAATAAATAAATTCATTTGATATGTTATTATTTTAATTCTAATTTTCTTAAAAATAGTGATAAATATAAGTTATTTTTTAAATAAATTTTAATCAAATTTGTATACAAATTATCATTTAATTTTCTATTCATAAATAATAATAAAATTTAATTTTAAAATAATATTTATTTTTTTAAATAACATAAACATAAATAGATATATAAATAACTTTATGTGATATATGATTATTTTAATTAAATTTTCAAAATAATAATATAAATTTATTAAATAATAATAAAATTGAATTTAATTTAGAGATAAAATAATTAATTTATATATTCAAATATTAATAAAATTTAATTTTAAAATAATAAAAAATTTATTTTTCTAATTTTAATTATTTAAAATAATATTAAAAGTAATTTAATTTATAAATAAAATATAATTCAATTTATATTTTCTAAAATAAGAAAAAATTTCAATTTTAAAATAATAATAAATTTTAATTTTCATATAATAATATAAATTAATTTAATTAAGAAGAAAATATAATTTCATTTGTATGCCTAAAATAGTCATAAAATTTATTTTTAAAGTAACAATAAAATTTGACTCTAAAATATAATTTTAAAGTCATAATAAAATTATATTATTTGAATTATTTTAATATAGAAATAAAATATAGTTTAATTTGAAAATAATAATTTAAATTTAACTTAAATAATAATAAAATTTAATTTAATTTGGAAATAAATATTTTTTAAAGTAATAGAACTATGTCTAGTTTTTGTGGAAGTTTATATTTGTAGGGATTTTACTTATAAAAAATTGTTCAAGTAGGTTTTGTTAAAGTAATTTGCGGTAGTTTTTAACTGTCAAAAAATAAATCATAACGTAAAAAAATATTATTTATTTTTTAGTTTTACATTATCACTTAATTGTGTATATTTTTTATTAAAATCATTAACGGAGAAAATATTTTATATAAAAATATAAAATTATGTAAAAAAATTTAATATACTAAATTAAAAAAATCTGTCAAAATTTTTTACAAAAATACATCTAACCTTATAGGAAAAAGTTGTGACCTTAATTTCTCTTAATCAGTGGTGTTGTACAGCGTGTTAATTAACTCTTTTTTTTTTATAAAAAAATATATTTAAAAAAATTCTCTATAATACGCAGATTTGATCTAATTCATTCTTTATCGTATTATATCGTTATTTTTGTTTTTATAAAATTGATCTAACTTAATCCAATTAAAATTTATTAAATCAAATTTTATTTTATTCAATTCTAATCTAATCCGATATGTGAATACTCCTACTTAATAAACTACTAATATTAATAACAATAATTATTTTAAGTTACTCACTTATTAATTTGCATGCAAGCCAACAACCAATGTTTCTCACTAAAGAATTATAAGGTTAATTTAATAAAAAAGTAGGGAGAGAAATTAGAAGTTTAAACATTTTCATATGTAACAAACATACTCATAATTATCATTTTTTATAAAATAAAAATTATGTATTTTTAATATTATAATTTTATTTAAAAATAAAAATTAAATAGTATATCTTCACAAGCCTGTTAATCCAAATTTGTCTATCATCTCTATTGGATTTTCATCGATATAGATATAGGAATTGAATTTTTTACTGCCATGTCTAAGGAGTATGATCCTTTTAGAGCTTATCTACATTGATTTTAGGTTTTTGTTTAAAACTTATACTATAGTAAGGGTTGGTGGGTCAAGCTAGAGAAAGTTGTCAATCATCAGAAAATAAAAAAATATGGTGAAGACATTTCATAGATAAATAATATTATTGTTAGTGTTTGTTACCCCAAAAAATAGAATTCACATTTTTTTAGTATTTTTCTTAATTTCGAATAGTTTTTAGACTAACCTTATAATTCACTCTCTGCTAACACACGTTACCTGACTCCTCGCTTCCGTAACGAAGAACCATCATTTATAGGTTAGGGTGAAATATAAGGGTTTCAAACTCTAAAAGTTTTTTATATCATTATTTTTAACCATTAATAAAAATAATTTTCTCAAGCTGTACCATGTCTTTTTATAAAGCAAAATAGAAGATATTAATAAATATTGGCATACTAAAATTGTTTTTAACATTTTGTTTTAAAAACTTGATGTGAAAATCAATTTTTAAAATAATAAAAAATATCTATAAACTTTCAGTATATACAGGTGTTAAAACTCTTTTACCAATTAATATTTTAAGAGTTACATAAATAAATGTAAAACTTTTTTATACTGACAGTATATAAGTGTTAAACTCTAAAATAATATTATAAAAAAGTACTCTTTTTCAACTCAAATATTAGAAAAATTAATTAACTAATGTACTAATTAAAAATATTAATTAACATAATTAATTTTATTAATATTTAAAAAATATTTTTCCTATATGTTGTTCATCATAAATTGACATCAACAATAAAAAGATCATTAAAATAGATTGATTTTTAATATTTTAAAAATAATATATCTTTAAAGGTAAAATTAGTTTTACTAATGATTATCCACCACTATGGAAATATATATATACATAAAGCGTGGGAAAAAGAGTAGTCAGATAAGCTTTATGTATTTTGTATTTTAAAACAAAATATTTAATATAAAACACAGGCATAAAATGGTAATATACATGCCTTAAATCCTAGGAGTGTCTCCTAGAACATCACATACAAACACGAATATTAACACTAACGCAAGCATTTGATAGGAAAATAATAGAGATAAAGATATAAAGTAAGTCTCCAAAGGGTTGAAGATGACACACACAATTAGGGATTGGCCCACAAACAATTAATTTGATGCCATTCACTTCTTTTGTCTCTGTAACAATAGCTCATAGTATATGAGATGGATAGGACGAGAAGACAAACAACATTCTAATTAACAACAAAAATAAACGTTAGAAAAAGATGTAAAAGATAATTAATAGCATAATGGGATTAATAAATCACTATATAACCATGATTAATATATGTAAAAATATTTTGTTTAATTTTATTAAATATTATTATATCTTTGTAATAAAAATTAGTATATTCCATAATATCATATATATATTTGAGATTTAAAAATTCAAATGCACGTATAATAACTTGATTATCACGTTAGATTTAATATTATTATTTTTTTATGAAAATATTTTGTTAAATATCTTTATATATTCATATTTAAATTTAAATATAACCTGAATAAAGATATTTAACTGAATATGATTTTTTTCTTAAAACTTAAAATAATTCTATAGTACTTCAATGTGTAAATAAAAGTTATTAAATACTTATCAAACACTTTGACGACGCTAAGATTGGTTACAAATAAGATTGCCTTATATAAATGATATTTGTAATACTTATCATAAAATAAATAAAAATTAATTTAATTTATTATATTATTTAGAAATTAATTTAAAACTTGTATAAATTAAAATAAAACTAATTTAATATTTTTTTTAAAAATAAAATATTTTATAATATATAAAAATAAAATATAGTTAATATACATTGGCTAGTCTTTCAAACGATATTATGTTAAATACTCCTAAAAACTTTTATTATTTATATAATAGTGTTAAGTAGGATTTTTTCCTACGAAATTAAAACTAATTTAATTAGGAAATCATTCATCCTATTTTGAGTTATTTTATATAAAAATTTAATATTATTTTATAAATATTAATTAATAATCACTGTATGTTTTCAAAATATAAAGTAAAAATAATTTTATAATATATTAACATATATTTAATAAATTATTTTTTAATATACTAAATATAGAGATATAAAATTACTAAAGTAATAAATAAATATATATAAAAAATAAAAAAACATAAAAAGTAAAAAGATAAAAAAAATTATGTTTTTAAGTAATTTAAAATTATTTTATGATATATTTAATAAATTAAAATAAATTAAAACTGGAGAAATATAACAATTAAAAATAAGAGAAAGGGTTAAAAGATTTCTTTGAAAAAAATAGATGTAAAAAAGGACAATGATAAATATATAATTCACTATTCTAAACTAGGGATGACAATAGGATGGGTGCAGGTTGACCCTCCCTATCTCTATCTCTGGAAAGTGCAGGAAAGTTCGAGTATAAAAAGAGTGGGTATAAAATTTTAATTTTCATCTCCATTCCCGTCGAGTATTTTTGGGTCAAGTATACCCATAAGTACTCATTATATTATTTTTTACTATTTAAATTTACTTATTTTTTATTAAATAAATTGTATATTAAGTTATTAATTATATTTTAATTTGAAAAGTATATAAAGAAAATTAATAACAAGAAATTGCAAATTAAAGTTTAAGAATTAAAATTTTTTATTAAATATATAAATTTAAATTTATTATATAATTATTAAAATTATAAGAGGGTAGCTATGGGCTTGGGTACGGGGCAGATAGTCATGTACTCATACTCATGCCCTACCAGATTCGTCACATTAGATAATACTCGTATCTATAACCATACTTGTCAAAGCAGGTAATACCTGTCAAAATTAGGACAAATTTGAGATGATACCTAGAGTATGGATATTTTTGCCGTCCCTATCCCAAACTTTATATATATATATATATATATATATATATATATATATATATATATATTCTCTTAAATTCAATTACGTTAAATATTAAAAAAGATTTGTTTGATAATCGTGTCAATTAAGAGTGTCTTTCATAAATGATACTTGTTCAGCAGTGTTTGTTATAAAAATAAGATTTTTACGTAAGTTTTTTGTTCTTAAAGTTTCTCCAAAAATCATTTTGATTCTTGAAATTCAAAAATATTTTTTTATTCTTTGAAATTTATTTTTTTTGTACTCAAAGAAAAAAGTTATAAGTTTCGATGTATTTAGTTGTGCCTGATGTGAAATTGAAGATTGAAGCATTTAAAGAATAGAGTGATCTACAAGTACAAAAACATGTTTTTTGTCACCAATTTGTTAATGACGTTAACTGGAGAAGAAAAATAAAAGTGAATCAGAGACTAAAAAATATTTTTGAATTTTAAGGACTAAAAGTGATTTTGTGTGAAATTTTAGGAATAAAAAACTTATTCAAGCCTAAAATAATATCTAATTTAATTTATTATGTTATTTAGTAATTAATTTAAAATTTTATTGTCTATAAAAATAATATTTAATTTATGAAAAGCTATACAAATAATTTAAGATTTTTTTTATAAGATTTTCTCGGTTACATAAAACACATTTACTTAAAACAAAATGACCAAACAAAAATACTAAGCTAAAACATTATGATTATCTCACACAACACAAAAGTCAAAATATAACTTTAAATATTAAGGATTCGTTTAGCGATCAAAATAACACAAATATGAAAGAAAGATAAGACCATTATAAGATATAAAAGTATGTTTAACTTTAATCTTATGTGTTATTTAACACAAAACAGATAACAAACTCACAAATATCATTCTGCTATTCAGTCTTATATTTGGCACTTATCTCTTTTAGTTGGAATAACTTATAATAAGGTAATAGATTAAAATGGCTTACAATTTATATTATAACAATTTTAAGCTTTTAATTTAATATGTTTTATAATATAATAAAATATAAATAATTAACTTGTCATTTTTTTCGTATAATAATTTTAGTTTAATATGTTTTGAAATATATTTTATTAATTTTTACATTTCTTTGTTTATAATAACATGATAGAAATATGTTAGTTTATCAACAAATATGTTAGATTTGCAATGAATTTGAGAAATGGAGAGAGAAGAGAGTTTGAATAGAATTCAAGATGTTATCGTGCTAGTGTATTTACATTTCTATTAAAAATATTTATAGTCAAATGTATACATATATTAATGGTTTTTAAAGAATATTGATTTGTGGTAATGTAGAACTAGTAAGTTTAAAGGAGTTACTCTCTATTCTTACCTTTCATTTTATTGAAATATAATGGTTGTAACGAATAAATGATCTTTATTATTAGATTTCAAGAAAATGAAAGATTATATATATTATACATAGTAGAACAATTATATATATTGGATATAAATGTTTTTTAAAGTAGTTTTCCTTATACATAAAATGTTTATCTAGTGACAAAGTCCCTATATGGAAAGATGGGGAGAGAGAGGTCGTAAGTTTGAATTTCTCCATTAACAAAGTAGTTTTTTTTTTTAATTTTCAAATAAGTATAATGGTAAAATTGGAAATAAAATATGGACACAAAAAGGGTGAATTCCTTTTATATATGTTTATAGATATATACGTCATAGATTATAGATAATAGAACAATGATTTCAAATTATTAAGGTTATAAAGGTGATCTAATAAAAAAATCCACATATGAGAAATAAGAAAAAGAGAAGTCATAATTTCAAATCTCTTCATTAAAGAAGTAGTTTTTTTTTTTAATTCTCAAATAGGTATTAGGATAAAATTAAAAATGAAATGTAGATAGAAAAGAGTGAATTCTCTTTATATATGTTATAAATTATAATATATATATATATATATTAATTATAGATTATAGATAGTATAACAACTATGTATATTGAATATAATTGTTTTAAAATAACTTTTTTATAAGGTTATAAGATTGATCTAATGATAAATTCTCATATGCAAAAATGCAAAAAGAAAGGTCGTGAATTTGAATTTTTCTTTTTCCAAAATTTGGAAATGAAACGTGGGTAACAAAATGAAGAATTTCCTTTATATATATGTAATTATAAATATGCTAAAATATTTTGTTAGTTCTCGTAATTATACTCTTTAGTTTTTTTAATGAACATGTTTGTTTTTTTTCATTTGGGTCGTCATTATTTTGTTTAATTTGGTTTTTTAACATATATATTAATTTTTTTCTTGTCCTTTTCGTCCCTGCATTTTTTTTAAAATAGTCCTCGTAAACTTTTTTCTTCATTTTAATTCCTTTTTATTTTGTTTTAATCTCCATATATCTATTTTTATTTTTATAGAAACAAAAGAAAATTATCTACATATATATTATAAGAACGAAAAGGAAAAACATAATTATAAGGAGGACACTTCATTTTGGAAAACAAATACACATAGACTAAAAAAAAGTGTGCATAAAAACATATTTAGGCCAATAAAAAATAAGAAACATTCATAAGGGAAAATGTATTAGTAGCATGTTTTCACAAATTTATCATTTTGGAAACTGATTTAGAAACATTTATTAATATTCTCTTACTTAAAAATACTAATGAGCAAATTAACAAGGCAAAATGAAATATAGCTCACCTTCTGTCAGAATCCTAGCTTCCACCTCTAAGGAGATAAAAAGGATCATGGCCAACAGTGCTGTGATTAGCAATTCTATCTTTGTTTTTTAACTCATTGATCTTTCGTACAACAAATTATAACTCAAATAAGATATGTTTAATAATGAAGGGTGAGAAAATTAGTGGAAATGTATACTCTATATATAGGAGGGGAGGTTGGAATCTTTCTCTTAATTATCACTCATAAGAGTGTTTTTATGGTTCGAGTAGGTTGAATCTTAAAAGAAAAATAAAAATTAAATCAATTAATTTTAATTGGTTTGAGTTGGTTTAAATTGCTGAAATTTTTTTACGTGACCCAAACTAAACCAAATCAATGATAATTGGGTTAGTTCGATTTAGATTCATATAATTATAATTTTATACCTAAAACTAGTCAAATCCATTAATTTACTAAATCATAATTTTATAACAAAATATCAAGTGTTTCATATATACCAAATTAGTCAAATTAAACTATTAAAACAATTCATATAATACAAACAACAAATTGTATATATTTAAAGTAACTCAACACAAAAGAAAATAAAATACATAATATATATATATATATATATAGACACACTTTTGGTTTGATTCGGGTTGAGTTGGAGTTTTGAAGTGGTAAAATCACGAACTGAACTGAACGTTGTCAATTCTACTTAATTTGGTTCCGATAAAATGAAAATACCAAACCAACTTAATTGGTTCTGATTGAATTGTTGATTTTATCGGATTAGCTCAAACCTATAAACACCCTACTGATAACCTTTTAATTTAGTCTTTTCAAGAATTAATAAACAACCGGTTTATTAACTATTTGCACCTATATTTTCTTCTCGAGATTTAATTAATGGTAAAAAGTCAAGACTGTGAAACTTAACCACAACAATTATTGTTGACGCTGAATTTCCTTCTCCATTGGCCATCTCCTTATCAATGCCGCTATGAACATTGAATTCTTTTGTAGATGTCACACAATATTTTGTTCACCCAAACCATTTTGAAAACCACAATGTTTTTAAAAATAAAAGTCATCCAATTAGTAAACACTCTTATTTAAGATTAACTAGTTTAACTGAGTGGAATTGGTTTTAATATAATAATAATAATAATAATAATAATAATAATAATAATAATAATAATAATAATAAATAAATAAATAAATAAATAAAAATAAAATAGATAAAATGATATTAAGTAAAACATAATTTTTATAGATAAAGTACATATAAAAGTATAAATAAAATATATCATTATAGTTATAAGTTTAAATTTTAATAAATAATAAAATATGACAATATTCATTAATAAAAAATTTACATTTAAAATGAAAATGAAAAATTCTTATAGTATAAATTTATAAGAAATTAATATATTCAAATTTATAAAATAATACAGTGAGTAAATTATATATTTTAGAAAAAGTTGATAAAATAATATGCCTATTTGTAATACTTATAAATATGAATTTATATTTATATTTATCTTTAACTTTTATTTAAACATTAAAAAATTAAAATAAAAAATAATTAGAAATAGGTTAAACTGGTTTGTAGCATCCATTTGACTGGTTTCAATTGCTTATGAAATCGTTCGATTTTGTATGTTAACTGAGTCTGTTACTAGACTAATTTTTTATCCAATCAGTTGAACTGAAAGTCTAGTCTGATTTTAAGAATTATTGTTAAAACCCATATGATTCATTTAAACTTAAAAAATATCCAATATTGTATGTCAAAAGGGTTTTAATAATCTAAAAAATTAAATAATTATTTTTTAACCATAGCCTTGTCAGCAACTTTATTAGAAAGCAATATCTCAATCCATTATATTCATATTGTTAACACCCCTTTCACTAGCTAGAATTCATTGTTGACACCACTTCCATTTGTTACACAAATTCTGTAAGAGCTTCGAAACATCTCATATAGTTTTGATTTTATTTTTTTCATTGTTAAATTGGGCCTATATTTAATTGGAGTAAAGTAAGACGAAAATAATTTTAGCAGCTGTCATAAATTATTTACAAAATTGAAAACAAATAATAAAACATTATGTATAACTATAAGAAAATCAAGGTATTAAAGGACTTAAATACCCATAAGCAAAATAAAAGTATAGAAAAGGAATTTCGGCAAGGCCGAAATCCAACTTTTCCTTAACAAGAAATGGGCAATAAAGACCTCAAACTTCGACATAGCTGAAATCCAAATACTCACAAAGAAGAATAACGGAAAAAATGGAGAGAAGACGTAATCAGCCTCTCCAAAAACCATAAAATAATAATAATAAAATTAACGATAAATTTATATTAAATATTATGCCTGATAAAGCAGAATCAAACAAAGGGTATATCTGCTGGGCAAAGATAATACATTGAAGATAAGACTAATATCCGGCCTAACACAGGTAATGTTTGACAGGTAAAAACCTATACATTTCCTATAAATAGCAAATGTTGAGGTACATGTCCATCATCTATTGTTAAGCTATTACTCTTTACCTTGAATCACTATCTGTCTTAGTTGATCCTTTGAGTCCTTTTCTGTAGGAACTCAAAGAAGGCACATACACTATTTACTGGTCATGCCAAAGAAGGCACATACACCTCTAGGAGTAAACATTAGCAAGAATTGCAAGTACCACAAAAATAAGGGGCATTCTACTGAGGAATGTACAACCTTATGCAACAAAATTGAAGACTTGATCAAACATGGGCATTTAAAGGACTTTGTCCACAAGGCAGACAACAGCTCCCAGCCAATAAGATGAGACTATCATCAAAGAAACTATTGTCGTCCCAAATATTGGGATGACAATCATTCAAGAAGGGGCATGTGAAGAAGCCGAAGCCATAGTAGATCCACATAAAGAAGAGATGAGAATCACACCAATAGTAAGAAAGTCATTAATATAATTGCAAGAGGCAGGTCTACCTCTTCGACTAGAAAAAAGACATGCACAGACTGTTCGATAAGTGAATTCAGTTGCCCCATATGTTCGGCAAAAAATGCCAAACATCACCTTCACAGATGGGGATTTTCAAGCTATTGATCCCAAGTAAGATGATCCTATGGTGATTAACATGGAGATCGCCAATTGTATTGTTAAAAAAACATTGGTAAATAAAAAAAGTTTGATTGATGTTTTGTATTGGAAAACCTCTAAGGAATTAGGATTGTTCGAAGACCGGTTAATCCCTTATAATGAATGATTGATAGGGTTCTCAAGAGAAAAGATGTCAATAATGGATTGTATTGATTTGTATACTAAGTTCGAATCTGGAAGAAAATCCACCAACATCTGAATTAGATACATAGTTATACATGCTACAACGTCATACAACATCCTCCTCCGATGACCTTTGCTGAATAAACTCAGAGCCATAGTATCAACACCCCACCTAGCAATGAAATTTCCATTCGACCAAGGGAAGATTCTCACTATCCACGTAGACCAAAGGGCTGCTAGGGAATGCTACCTGGCCAGTCTAAACAAACTTATGAAAATCAATTGGATGCAAACAATGTTAACACAACACTTGAAGGGGATTTGAACCTGGACTTGGATCCACGAAGTGAGGAAGTGGATAGGGCTTAACCTACCGAGAAGGTAGAATCTTTCTAGATCGGAAAAAAATTCGAGTAGATCACTTATATGGGTTCTTCGGTCCAAAGAAACCTAAAGCAAGAAATAATGAAAGTGGTGATAAGCAATGTTGATTTATTTGCGTGGATTGCAGCAAATATGCCGAGTATCGACCCTAATTTTCTATGCCATCACCTAGGGATATACAAGCAAGCCAGACCAGTAGCATAAAAAAGAAGGAAGATGGGAGAAAAAAAAGCCAAGCTTGTTAAGGCTATTTTATCTAAGAAGAAAAAGCGAAAGCCACACAAGAAGAAGTTGCCAAGCTTGTCAAGGCTAATTTTATCTGAGAGATTTGATACACCACATGGTTAGCCAATATGGTCATGGTTCGAAAACAAAATGGTAAATAGAGAATGTGTACTGACTATACAGATCTAAATAAAGCTTGCCCAAAAAATGTTTATCCTTTCCTAAGCATAAACAAACTGGTAGACGGAGCAGTAAGGCACCGTATATTGAGTTTTCTGGATGCATATTCAGGTTATAACCAAATTTGAATGCACCCAGATGATGAGACCAAGACAAAATTTATCACAAAGTCTTCCAATTATTGTTACAAAGTAATGCCCTTTAGACTTAAAAATGTAGGAGCAACCTATCAGAGATTGACGGATAAAGTTTTTTGCAAACAAATTGGCAGAAATTTAGAAGTTTATGTTGATGACATGGTGGTGAAGTTTGAAGACCCCAAAGAACATGCAAAAGATCTCCAAGACATCTTGTCCACACTTCAGAAATACTCGATAAGGCTCAACCCTGAAAAATGTGTTTACGGAGTTCAAGACAGAAAATTTCTTGGCTTCATGGTTAGTAAAAGAGGCATAGAAGCCAATCTGGACAAATGCCAAACAATACTGGATATGAGGAGTCCAAAGAATATGAAAGAAGCACAGAGACTAATGAGAAGAATAGCCTTTCTTGCTCGATTTCTCACTCGAACTGTCAAAAGAGTAAGGCCAATCATTGCACTCCTCAGAAAAAATAAAAAAATTGCATGGACAGAAGAATATGAACAACCCTTCACAGTTCTGAAGAAATCTATTGCGTCTCCACCCATCTTAGCGAAGCTTGACCCTAGTAAACCATTAATTCTGTATATTTCTGTTCCTAAGGCAGCTATCAGTATAGTTATGGTTCAAGATGAGGTTGAAGGACAACAACCAATATATTATACAATTCGAATGCTTCAAAATGATGAGACGAGGTATCAACTGGTAGAAAAAGTAACCCTAGCCTTAGTGTACTCTGCTCGGAGACTTCAACCTTACTTCCAAAGTTACACCATAATAGTGAGAACATATTGCCCAGTCTCTAAAGTCTTGACAAAACCAGAGTTGGCAGGACGAATAGTGGCATGGTCCATTGAACTATTCAGTTTTAACATCGGATTTGAAGCCAGAGGCCCAATTAAAGCCTAGTGCCTAGTTGACTTCCTAAATGAATTTCATCATGTACCAAGCATTCACCCCTTTTATTGGAGACTTCATGTAGATGGATACTCCAATAATGGAGGCAGTGGGGTTGGTATCATATTGGAAAGACCTAATGATATCACAATCAAGCAATCCTTAAGGTTCAGCTTCAAAGCCTCCAATAACCAAGCCGAATATAAAGCTCTTCTAGTAGGTCTCAAGCTAGTTGAGGACATGGGGGAAGCTTGGGTGAAATGCCTTACAGATTCAAAGATTATGACCGAATAGGTGAATAATTCTTTTCAGGTCAATAATCCAAAACTACAACAATATTACCATGCATTTCGCAATACAAAGACAAAGTTGGATGATGTGGAGGTAGCTCACATCCTAAAAGAGTAGAATATAAGGGCAGACCAACTCACCAAGCTCGCCAGCTCTCGAAAATCAGGGCAGACCAACTCACCAAGCTCGCCATGCATTTCGCAATACAAAGACAAAGTTGGATGATGTGGAGGTAGCTCACATCCTAAAAGAGTAGAATATAAAGGCAGACCAACTCACCAAGCTCGCCAGCTCTCAAAAAATCAGGGCAGTTACAAGCTTTTTTACAGTAGGAATTACCTCTTCCCAGTATCTCGGTATGCTCAGTCTCTTCTCCTAGTACAGACTGGCGCACCAAGATCATTGATTACATACAAAATCGAACAACTCCCACAAATCAAATTGAGGCTAAGAAGCTAAGAATGCAAGCATTTCAGATTGCTTTAATCACAAGGGAACTCTATAAAAGGATTTCTTGGCCCCACTCTTGAAATGCTTAAATAATGAAGAGGCAGATTGCATTCGTAGAGAAATTCATTAAGGCATTTGTGGCTTGCATTCAGGAGAAAGATCAATGGTAACCCGCGTCTTACGAGTTGGGTACTATTGACTTACTTTGAAAGGAGATTGTTCGGAGTATGTCAGGAAATGTATATAGTGTCAAAAGCACGCAAATTTAATCCATCAACTAGCTAATGATTTGAAAGTAGTAGTGGCCCCATGACCCTTTCGCACATGAGGAATGGACATTTTTGGCTCATTTCCCATAGCATGAGGACAATGCAAATTCCTCTTAGTGGCGGTAGATTACTTAACCAAGTGGATCGAAGCTAAACCCTTGGCCACCATTTCGGACCAAAGCGTGCAAACATTGACATGGAAGAACATAGTTACACGATTCGGCACACCTCAGTCAATCATCGCTGCTAGTAACCTTCAATTCACAGATAAAAAGTTCAATGCTTTCTTGGAATGATTGGGTATTAAGCATCCTCAAACTAACAGGTAGGCTGAAACAACCAATAAGATAATCTTGGTAGAACTCAAAAAGAGACTCGAAGGTGACAAAAGAGGATGGGCTGACCAACCACCTAAAGTGTTATGGGCATATCATTGCACTCCCCAAACTTCCACACAAGAAACTCCTTTTCAGCTAACTTTTGGAATTGATGCTATGTTACCCGTCAAAATGGGAGAATCCTCTTTCCAAAGACAACATTTCCATAAGGAAAATAATGATAAGACACTTCGGAATGACTTAGACTGTGTAGAAGAAATACGAGATAAGGATGCAATTATAAAAGAAGCTAGTGAGCAGAGAATGGTGCGACATTTCAATTCAAAAGTTTGACCAAGAATTTTTTCCCCTAAGACTTAATATGGAGAGCAACTGGAGAAGCGAGGAAGAACAAACAAGAAGGAAAACCAGTAGCTAATTGGGACAGTCCATTTTGGATTCACTAAGACATTGACAATAGAGCATACAAGTTGGAAGAACTATCCGGCAAGCTGATTCCTAGAACCTGGAACTCAACGCACCTCAAAATGTATTATAGTTAAAAAAGTTTGTACTTCTTTCGGGGCATTCTTTTCCTTATTCTGTTTTTATCCTCCATTGGGATTTTTTCCAAAAAGGTTTTTAATGAGGTCCTCTACCCATTTATAAAAGAAGAACTCTTCGGTTCTACATGGTTTTTTACACGAGTATTTATCCAATTACATAACTCAATTCAAGTATTACAAATAGTTTGAGATAATTTAAAAAGAAAGTACCCTCTTGAATTACACAATTCGACCTAGACAACGCATAATAAAGTACCCTTCTAAATCATACTAAACAAACTCGATTAAATTAACATAAGAAAATTAAGAGTAATGAAAGCAAAAAGGTCTTTGTATTCATAAGAAGGATAATTAAAAATTGTGATACATTGACCTATCACAAAACAAGGCCTTAAACAAAAAATAAGAAAAATTATCAAAAACTATGAAGCAACTTTGCCATCTTCACTTTGGCCACTAGACTCATTGGCCTCATCAACATAGGCAGTTTCTTTGGCTTGAGTTCCCTCTTGCAATGAAGTCTCCGCAGACTCACCATCCGGCAATTCGTCATCGGGGACTTGGTCAAGATGCCTATATCCCCCCCGAAGACATTATAATCTTCCAAAAATTCAAAATTTTTCAGGATGGTGTAGAAGAGACGTGCTTGGCGTACAACTTGTTGAAAACAGTAGAGTGTTCTGCCGTCACATCTTTCTCAGCCTGCTTCATAAATTCAGTGAGATTCTCAATTACCTCATCCCTTACCAATTGGCAACCTTCACGAATCTTTCCATTTTGAGTGCATAAGAGCTTGAGACTGGTGACTTTTTCCTGAGCTTCCTCCAGTTCCTTCTCCTTCTCCTCTAGTGCTTTCACCTTCTCGACCAGCAGTGTCTCATTGGGTTGCAAGGCTTATTGATGGACCTCAGTCGATACCATTATCTTCACACTCTCTTCAAAACTTTTTAGCTTATTTGAGAGCATCAAAACCGCATCCTCAACCTTCCTCTGATGCTGATTGGCCACCACCAGCTCATCCGTGAACATGTTTTTTCCCAGCTCCTGCACCCTTGCTTGCAGCCTGTAGGAAATTTTCCACTTCTATGTGTTGATCCCAAGGGGGAATATAGAAGGGAAGTTGAATAGATTCACCAAAAATATTTTTCAAAATTTTTCTATTCAACTGTATCAGAGAAGTTAAAAAATGGCCCATTTCAAAAATTTCCAAAACTACCTTGTTTTGAAAAAATGGGTTTTTCAAGAATTCAAACCTTTTGGCAAAACACCAATCAACTCAATTACTCCAATAATGATTTCAAGTGTAATTGAAGAAAACTTAGCAAGAATTTTTTTACAAGTTATTCAGAATAAAAAAGAAAAGGTAGAAAGAGTGAAAAACCAAACCACAAATCTTGGGTCAAAACCCAAATTTAATATCAAGTAAATGACGAGAAAGAATTAGATCCACAGTAAGAAAACTTGATAGATCAGTTACAGCTGCAAAAACCCAGTTAGTGATGCTCCAAGAATTTAATAAAACTGAATTTTTGCACAATCTCAAATTCCACTTATGTTTTAATGGATTGGTTAGAAGATTGACCTAAGCTAGAGTTCAAAACTAGATCTTGGCTAAGCTCACTCTTCTCACCAATCTCTTTTTCTAATTTTATATTTTTAGAATTTTCAAGGGTGTGTGTGCTCTCTATCTCCTTTCTCCCCTTCTCTCCTTTTCTTCTCTCTTTCCCTCTTGAGTTTTCTTTCTCTTTCTTTTTCCTCTTTTCATCTTTTTATTTCTCTTTCCAATTTTATCAAAATCTTTTCTAAATGCTCCCAACTTTCTTCTTTTTCCTTTCTCCATTTTTTCTCTTTTTCTTCCCATATATTATCTCTTTCCCTCTTTTCTCTTTCCCATTTTTCTTCTCTTTCTTTTCTCTATTTTTCATAATTTTCTCTCCTCTATTTTTTCTCTCTTTCTCTTCTTTCTTTTTCCTCTCATTCTTTTCTTTCTATTCTCTCTTTCCTATATCTCTCTTTTATTTTTATTTCTCTTTCTCTAATCTCCTTTCTTTCTTTTTCTATTCTCTCAAAGGGATTGAGAAATAAAGGTGAATTTGGAAACTAGGAGGAGGTTTGTACCAAGAATAGAACTCACTCATCTCACCCTTTTGTTTTGGCTTCTCAACTAAAAGTGTATGAGTCTTTGGAACCTAAACACCACCTAAAAATGAAAGCAACTATAAGAGCTAAACCTAGACGAATTCCTACAAGTGCAAGAGCCTTTGGAACTCTTAAGCACTCACTAAAAATGCATGAAACAAGCTAAGGGAAACTAAGGCAAAAACTAAAAAGATAAGGGATCTAAACGAGCTCCTAAAGATGTGAAAAAGTGTACCACTTCTCCCTCACACCTTGAAACAAGAAGGTTAAAACTATTACACACAAATAGGAGTGACCCTTAGGGGCATCCAACACTCCTAAAAATAATAAGAGGTCATATAAACAACAATGAATAAAAGCAAAGAAATGGAAAAAAGATTCTTCAAGTCTCCTCTCCAATTTTTTTCTCACAAGTGTGTTTCACTCTTGTCCATTCTATTCCTTTTATTCAAGTCCTTTTAGCTATTTAAGCTCTTCCTTAAGAGGCTACCCTTGTGGAAAGCTTCCTTACTCAAGGCTTCCCTACACAAAAATGGCACCAACCAAGGCAAGATTCCAAAGAGATAAGACAAGCAATAATAAAGCAAGAAAAGCACAATTTGAATGGCACACTATCCAATTGGAAAGAATGATGAAGACATGTCACAAATAATTCAAGAAGACAAACTAAAAATAAGGCTAGAAATGAAGGCTAAGCACACAAAGAAAATCCTAGAAAGGTTCTAGATTAGAATAAGGACTAAAATACAAAATGACACAAATAATTTTCAAAAATTTCACTAATTAAAAGGTGAATGGATGAATGCTTTATGAACTGGTTTCAAGCTATTTGAATTGATTTTAGGTCCTCTTTTGCAATTCAAATGATTTCCTATTAGGTACACCAATTTTGTCTATGTATTTTTTTTTTACTTCTTTGTTTTTGCAGTCTTTCTTGTTCTTTTTTTTCAAATTTTCTTTTGACTTTCTTTTCTTTTGTTTTTTAAATTATTTTGGATGCACCTAATTTAAGATTTGGATAGTAAATTTTAGTAGGAACCAAGAGGTATTAAACGCTTGAAACAAACTTAAGCAAGGCCACACAATTTCAAACCAAAAGTGCAACTAATGAAAATTTTAGTAACTAAAAATGCACCAAAATTAGAAGTGAGTTTAGGTAAATCTTTTAGAAACTTTGGTAGTCTTTTAGAGCTTCTTGTTTGCGCAAGTTTATGATAAAGTCACGTCCAAAAGTTTAAGGTACCAATTCCGAAAGTTCACTTCACAAAAATAGCACAAAAGAGCTACCACTACGAGCAACACAATGTACTAAAAAGTTAGGAGATGAAATTGAGCTATAATTTTTTTTTTGAGAATTTAATTTGGAAACATGATTGAATTAAAAGCATGTGTGACTTCTTAAGAGACTTAAACAAGAGAGAAGAACTCTCTTAGAAGCTCAATTTCAAGAAGTGAACACGACTCTTTTTTTTTCAAGACACAAATTCAACACAAAAAAATTAGTAAAACTAAGGAAATTCATATTACAAAATTAAGGACTAAACAAAACTCTAAATGACAAATACTTTGAGATTTTAAGACTGAAAATAAATCCTAAGATAAGCAATAGTAAAAACGCACAAAAAACAGCCAAGAAAATGCAAAAATGAAGCCAAAACACCTGAGCCACAGCGTTGTGGGAAATGCCACACAGGTGTGGATTCATGGTTTGGTGTTTCTTAGGAACTTCATTATGCACAAAATGACTGGAAAAAAAATTTAACGGTGGAAATGAGTCCTAAACACAAGAATACATTATTCAAAGGAAGAATAAGCAATTTGAATCGATTAAACTCAAAATAAAGTGCATACAACAAAATTCCACCGATTAAAATGAAGAGAAATGACTTAGAATTAAAATGAACCAAACAAAATCACAACAACAGGCCAAATAACACAAGACAAGCAAGGAATACTATCAAACAACACGGAATGGTGAAAGTAAAATAGAATTGGAGTAGAAGAAGAAGATGACAAAACAATGAACAAGACAACAAAATTTAAAAGCTAGAGATAGCAGAAGAACCTCTATCAAAGCCTAAGCTCTGATACCAAATGATGCATCCCTCCCCAAGCCATGGTTGAACAATTCTTGAGGAAGAGAATTCTGCCTAGGATCTACTCTTAAAGGTTCTTAAGGTTGACAAAATAGAGGTGGAAGACAAGGAGATGGAGATGAAGATTGCCGCCACTTCCTTAATGAAGGAGATAAGCCATGGTGAAGCCAACCACAAGGGAAGGAACCCTTGATAATAGCATGAAGGACTCTCATAAGAATGGAGAGAACATGAACACTCTCTAAGAACAAAGAGCTCTCAAATTCAGAGAAATGTTATTTTCATTCAAATGAGTGTTAAAATGATACAAGAAGAGGGAAAATATATTTATAGAGCAAAGCATGAACCATGGGCCTAAAGTACTAATGGTGAACGTCCAACAAGCTTAAACAAGGGTTAGTTGGCTTAATTTAGTGTTAATTTAGCATGTGCTCAATTAACACTAAATTAATCCAACTGAAGATCCAAACATGGCCCTAAAAATATGGATTTATGTTCCCTCTAGTTTGAATTTGAATTTTGGAGGCAAATGACATGCACTTCCAAAATTCAAATTCAAATAAGAAGCAACAAGAATCAGTCATGTAGGAGTGAGAATGCACATGTGGAGTGAAACAAGGGGACAAGGAGGCCCACATGTCTCTTACATGCTTCATGTGTTGGTTAAAAGGTGTGAAGAGGAATTACGGATGTAGAAATAAGATCCTACACGTCCAAACTCTCTTGGACCAGCCCAAACTAATTAACACACTCCACAAAGAGACTAATTACACCTCCTAAAGAAAAAAGAACCTATAGGCCAAAATACAAGGCTGAAAATTAAACTAACTACACCCCTAAAATTCTAATGACTTAAGGGTGCTTATACAAGCCTAAAAATGGTTAAATAAATACAATTAAATGAAACATGTCATAAACTAAGCTCCTTGAAGCTTCATCCAAGTCATTCTCCTTTTTTATTGGTCCTAGCTCAAGCCCATGCTAGGTGTGCATGCATCACAAAATGAATCCTAAGTTGTACATTTTGTTGAGGAACCCAAACATTCTTACCTTTTCATCAATTTGATACTTTGAAGAAAATTACAAGGTAGAATGTCACAAAATTGAGTCATTAAGTGCCTAATTGTTAATGTAGTTCATCCTAATTTTGACACTTAATAGCAGGTACCACACCGTGAGAAAGAGACTTCGGTGAAGTTTCTATCTCTACACACACCTTTGGGGTTCCAGTCTCCTCCGTTGGTGCTCGACTTCGACGAAGCTTGTGAAAATCAATAGCCTTGCCTCCCACCATAGCTATTATACATGTTCAACAAGCAAACCGTACTTATGTTAATATTTAAACTTTGACATATAACATAATTTACATGAAAACACTCACCCTCTAAATCCACAAAGGGGGTGGTAGACTCAAAAACTTAAGAAGCTTCCCCACTAGAAGAAGGCATGGCAAGGAATCTAGGAAGGCAACTTTGGCCTTCTCCTCAGCAGTTAGTAACTCATTTGGGAAGTCAGTATACCTTCTTGTCACTTACTCCCAATAGAACGGAAATAAACGACCACCATTTCGGTCGTAAAAATAATTGTAGCCCACTTTAGGGTTAATCATTATCTGAAAATACCCAGTTTTAAACCCTTTAACATAAATGGTATACGTAATGAAAAGAGGATTGGAGGCTCTTCACTATAGAGAGGCCCATTTGCATTTCTCGTGCAGTGAAGCAGTAAAATAATGAAGAAATAGGCTAGGAGTAGCTTTGGTGTGGGTAAAAAGACACAAAGCTTGGATTGCTTGGATATAAACCCAAGCATTTGGATGAAGTTGACTGGGGGCACAGTTCAACATTTGCAAAACCCCCATGATGAAATCATCAAAGTGAAGCCGAACATGGAAGAGCAAAAACATACAGTCCATGCACGTAGAAAAAATCTTCCCTATCTTCTGCAGATCGACCTAGGAAAGCAAAATCTAGGTTCAGCATAGAAAAATCCTTGCACCATTGAATAAGGAAAGATACCTCTTCGATATCCTCAAAATGGCATATTTGGACTCTCTCAACGAAATTATGTAATAACATCCTATCATTATACTAGATGAAAACGCTCCTATCTCCCCATCTACCCACTGATAACTAGGGATAAGAATGGCAGGTAATCCTTTTTCGGATTTCCCTTAAATTTTTGCTTCATAGCCATTTTCGCCAAAATGAAAACTTTCCAATGAGGAAGGCAATCCGAACTTGAAGACCCTCCCTCATTAGCAGTTGGTGCCCCAGTAGGCATCTCCTGGATAGTTTTTTGACTTCGGCACTACTACCGAAACCAGACATGGTGGCATCGGACAAGCCACCCTACTAGAGAAAGACCCATAAGGAATTTCGGAAGAAGGAGAAGAAGAAGACATGGCAAAAATAACAAGACATAATTCGGGGCATACCTGACCCTAAAGAAGAATTAAGACTCTAGGAAGACTTGAAGATTTCGGCAAAGCAAGAGAAGAAAATGGCAAAGTGTAGCTAAATATTCACCCTATTCCCCTATTTATATAAAAGTTGTACCCAGGAACCAACGTTTCATAATCACCATCCTGATTTTCAAAATCAATGGTCTAGATCTCGCAACTGTTCATTTTTTAGTTTCTGCTACAGTAGCCATACCGTTATTTTCGTTTCACACCCTCGGTATCACTTGGCAGGAAACCAAGCTCACTATTCTCATTTCATAACCCTAATTCTCTTATCCATTTGGGGTGTTCGATGTCACACCTTCTAGTTTTCGAAGAACAATTACACTTTTAAGCCTTCACCTTTGTGTTCCTTATTGTGGGTCAGACTTGGGGGCAAGTGTACGAGTATAAGAAAATCAAGGTATTAAAGGACTTAAATACCCTTAAGAATAAAAGTATAGAAAAGGACTTCAGATTTCTGCAAGGCTGAAATCCGAACTTTGCCTTAATAAGAAATGGGCAACAAAGACCTCGGACTTCAGCATAGCCAAAATCCGAATACTCACAAAGAAGAATAACAAAAAGAATGGAGAGAGGACATAATCGGCCTTTCTAAAAACCATAAAACAATAATAATAAAATAATGATAAATTAATATTAAATCACTATGCCCGATAAAGCTGAATCAGACAAAGGGTATATTCGCTGCGCAAAGATACTACCTCGAAGAGAAGACTAATATCCAACTCGACAGGTAATGTCCGACACGTAAAAACCTACAGATTTTCTATAAATAGCAGATGATGAGGTACGTGTCCATCCTCTATTGTTAAGCTACTACTCTTTACTCTAAATCACTCAGTACTCTGTCTTAATTCTTGGGGTCCTTTTCTGCAAGAACTCCCCCATTTTAGAAAAAAGAAGACACGAGGGAAATTTCAACAATTCATTTAATGAATCCTGTTCATACTTATCTCAATAAGAACACATTAGATGACCAAACCTTTAAAACAAATGATAAAATATTTTTTAGCATTTTTTAACCATATAAAAAGAGTTTCAATAAATCATTATATAAGTAACCCATGATGATATCACATATTACCACATCATCCATTAATGATAGGAATTAATAGAAAAATTGATTAAACTTAAATAATGTGTACAAGTTGATCCACAAAATTTTGTAGTTAGGTTGACTCTCTCTACCAAAGTGTTAAGCATTTTTTGAAGTGTTGAATGCTAATTCCTATAATAAATAGTTTAAATAACATACAACATAAATTTTGTAAATACGCTGTTGTAGTTGATCGTTATTTATTTTAAACTGATATAAACTAATTTTACGGGTTTCAAAATGCTCTGGAAAATTTCCTGTCGTTTGTTAAATTCACAGGAAATATTTCTTGCTAATTTGCAAAGTCACATGTATTTCCTGCTAATTTTCCTGTATTTCCAGAATGCATAGAAAAATTCTTACAAATTTTAATTCATAAGAAATTATCCGCAGCTTTTTTAATTTAATAGAATCGCAGGTAATATTTCCTAAGAATTTTTTTTTTTTTTGCAAGAAAGGCTGTAATGAATTATGGCTATTATTTCTATTATCTCAATGAGTAATTATTTATGAAGATTTTAGCTGATGATTTAAATCAACAGATAAATGTGTAAAAAAAAAAAAGTTTCCTGCCTGTTTGTTTTATCAAAATTTACAGAAAAATTCTGATGTGATTACAAGATTTCTAATGGTGTCTTTCATCAGTGAAATGAACTTATTAACTTAAATTAACCAGGTATGTTTGCCAATGAACAATGAGAAAATTAGTAGAAACATATATTGGTTAAATGTTATTTTCATATAAATAGTATGATATATTAGTACAATTAGAAATTTTATACTGTTATACATACAAAATATGTTTTTTCGTTATTGATTTTAAAATAATTCGTCAATTAACACAATAAATGATGATATAACACTAAAAAAAACATTTTTTATTATTTTATTGAGAGTTCATTTTCTGACAATTAGAAACTGCCACAAATTGCTTTTACAAAATATATAACCTAATAATAATAATATTTGGCACGTAAAAATGGCTACAAATATTACAAAGTTTTAAACTAATTTTTTCAGGAATATTTTACGTGACTATAAAATACCAAAAAGATAAAATATATTTATATTATTTTAAAATATATTTTATTTTTTAATTAAATTTTATTATTTCTAAATTAATTTTATTTCTAAATTAAATAACTTTTTTATTATTTTTAAAAATAATATAACTTTATTATTATTTTAAAAATGTATTTTCAAATTAAATTTTATTTTTATTATAAAATTAAAATTTATTATATTTTTATACATATAAATAAATTATATTTTAATTTTAAATAAATTACATTTTATTATTATTTCAAACTAAAAATCATTATTAATTGAAAATTAATATTTATAATATTTTTAGATATAAATTGAATATATTTTGTTTCAAATGAATCATATTTCTTTATTATTTTCAATATGAAAATTAAAATAATATAATTTATTATTATTAAAATTAATTTTCTTATTATTTTATAAATATAAATATAATTATATTTTATTCATAAATGAAATTCAATTAAATCAAATTATTACTTTAAAAAAATTATTAAATTAATAATATATCACAAATGTATTTATGCATATATATTTATATTTATATTATTTGAATAAATTAATTATATAATAATATAATAAAATTTCATATTAAAATAATAATAAATTTTTAATGTAAAAAATAATTTTAAAATAATAAAATTTAAAGTAATTATGAATAAAATATAATTTTTTATATAAACGTATATGCATAAATAAATTTATTTGACGTTTTATTACTTTTAATTCTATTTTTTTTAAAAATAATGATAAAATATAATTTATATTTGGAAATAAAATTTAATTGAGTTGGTAACACATTATCATTTAATTTTCTATATAAATTTAAAATAATAATTAATTTTTCCATAATATAAAAATAAATAGATATACATAAATAAATTTATGTGATATATTGTTATTTTAATTTAATTTTCAAAATAATAATATATATTTAGAAAATAATAATAAATTGAATTTATTTTAGAAATAAAATAAAATTTTATCTATATTTTAATATATTAATAAAATTTAATTTAAAAATAATAAAAAATTGTATTGTTTAATTTTAATTAATGAAAAGAATAATAAAAAGTAATTTAATTTATAAATAAAATATAATTAATTTATATTTATAAAATAATAACAAATTTAATTTTCAAAGAATAATAAATTTTAATTTTAAAATAATAATATAAATTCATTTAATTAAGAACAAAACATAATTTAATTTGTATGTCCAAAATAGTTATAGAATTTATTTTTAAAGTAAAAAAATTAATTATTAAATATAATTTTAAATTAATAATAAAATTATATTATTTGATATTTTTAATATAAAAATAAAAATAATTTAATATAGAAATAAAATACAGAAAAAATAATTAAAATTTAATTTAAAATGATATTAAAATTTAATTTATTTTGGAAATAATATTTTAAAATATTAAATATTTTTAATTTTTTTTAAGTTTATACTCACCACAAAATATTTGTTAAAGTGAATTTAAATTTTTATAATATTTATAGTAATTGTACCCGCGAAAAGTTGCTCAAGTAGTTTTTGTTAAAGTAATTTGCGGTGATTTTTCTAAATGTCAAAAAATGAATCATAACGTACTAAAGTACTATATCTTTTTTAGTGTCAGATCATTATTTAATTGAATTTATTGAGAGAGTGTATTAAAATCATTAATGGAGAAAAAAAATTATACAAAAAATAAAATTATGAAAAATTTTTAATATACTAAATAAAAAAAGAGAAAAACACTTATATACTGTCAATGTAAAAAGTTTTACACTAACATATAATCATAATCCTTTATATATATAGTAAGTTAATTAATTTTACCTATTAATGCTTTAAAAGTCATATAAATGAAAAATTATGATTAAACGTTAGTATAAAACTCTTTTACACGGTGAGTGTATAGATGTTAAACTCATAAAAAAACTGTCAAACTTTTGTTCAAAAATACATCAAACCTTATATAGGGAAAGGTTGTTGCTTTAATTTCTATTAGGGATGTTCATGGGTTGAGTTAGGTCAAGTTTAGGCAAACCCAACACCCAACTCAATCATAAAACATCGAATTGGGTTGGGTTTTTGTTTTTATTTTTTTATTAGACCTAACCCAATCCAACGTGACCAATGGTTTGTTGGGTTGGGTTGGGTTGATTGATCACCATTTTAAAAATATTTTTTTAAACAATAAATTTATAATTACAAATTATATCACTAAAACAAATTAAAATTAACATATTAAATTGTCAATCAACAATAACCATGTAGTTATTTGGACATCTGCTCATACAATCATAACATTGTTTCTACGCTTATGTTTAAGTCATAATACACACATCTATATAACCAGACAATGGCATTACTACTAGAAACAATAACTTCAGAAACATTTCCAAAATAAAAGTAAAATGCAAAATATTAAACTAAAGTACTAGAAAATAAAAATAAAAACATAATATTAAAAGAAAGTCTAAATTAGCAAAAACAATAACATCTCCAATGCATCAAGTCTTGCCTAAAGTTCCAAACACTACAAAAAAATGAAAAAACATAATGTCATAATCAATTATTACTAATAACATCAAGTTGAGATCAATGTAAAAGAATTTGAAGCCAAAATCAATTTTAGCTTAAGAAGTGAGAATAGGTGGTCCTAACTCCCAATACTATTAGTCCCCATAGGTGTCTTACTAGTAGTTCCAAGAGTAGTCGTTTTTAAAGCCAAAACATGCAACTATAACAATTTAAACAATTAGAACATAATATTAATTCCTATTCATATTATAAACAAATAATAAAAAAGAAAAGACAATAGGATAATGATAATATTATATTTCATACCTGATTCAATCTTTTCAGTTTCATCTAATTCAGTCCGTAAATCATTAACATGTTGCTTATCACCTTTAAGTCAATTTTGGGCACAAATCAAAGCCTCAACTGTGGTGGGACTCAAATAACTACGAAATGGATCAAGTATACGATCTCTTATGTTGAATGCAGACTCAAATGACACAGTAGACACAAGAATGGCCAATATGTCTCTAGCCATAAAAGAAAGAACATAATACTTGGTTTCTTTCATCCTCCACCGTGCCCAAATATCAAATCCAGGACAATCATCTTTAACATCATCTTCCAAATATCTATCCAACTCATTTTTTTATTTATCACCTTATTTTTTTTTCATATTCATTCTAAATTGACCATCCCAATCATCATCCTAATCACCATTGTTTACATTATTACCTACTGATATGTTTGAAGTTAAAGTACTAGAAGCACTATTCTCAAGAGAAATAGGATGTGCAATTCATGCTCAACAAATAATTTTTTTTATGAGATCATCCAACTTTTTTACCATTTCTTTACCTTTTTCAACACCATACATTTTCTTAAAGCAGAATTGAATATACTCAAATTTAAAATGTGGATTCAGAAATGCAGTCACAAACAAGAGATAATTAATATCATCACTCTCCTAATACTTATTAAGTTTCAACTGCATATTAGCTGTCATCTTTTGTATGATTGAATCCTCACTATGTCTCCATTTATTTAATGATTTTTTAACATTAACCACCATCTGAAAGAGGTTATTAGGTAATGAACCAAAAAAAGAAAGTGTTGCTTCATAATAACCGCAAAAAAGGTAACAAAAACACGAGCACATTTCCAATCATTTGGTTTAGGACATCCTCCTTTACTAGTAAGAAGATTAAGCACATATGCAACATCAATATATTCAAAGCGGTAAAAATCTTGCTTAAACTTTTCAGCAACTTCTAACATCAAATAAGTAGAATTCCACCTAATTGGCACGACAAGACACAACATAGCTTTTGAATTTACACTAACTTCTTCGGTACACTTCTTTAGAGTAGCAAACCTACTTATGGAAGACCTTACAAATTACATGCAACCCTTCTTTTACTAATGGAGGAATCAATTTCCTTTAGCCCATCAGTCACAATCAAATTCAAAATATGAGCAGAACATCGCATATGCATGAACTCTCTATTCAATAAAGTTTGACCATTCCAAACACTTAAACCTTTATTTAAATGTGAAATGGCTACATTGTTAACACTTGCATTATCTACTATTACACAACCAATTCTTTCAATCCATCATTCCTTCAAACAATTTTCTAGTGTTATCCCTATGATTTCACCTTTGTGGTCGACAATTAAACAAAACTTCAATATTTTCTTGTGCAACTTAAATGCATCATCAATGTAATGAGCTGTCACACACATATAATTAACATTTTGAATTGATGTCCATGTATCAGTTGTAAGTGAAACCATATATTTATAGCCAGATAACAAGTTTTTCAACTTCTCCTTTTCATTATTAAATACAAGAACGCAATATCTAACAATGGTTACACGAGAAGGAATTTTAAAATAGGGTTGAGCTTCTTCCATAAACTTCCTAAATCCTTCATTTTCAACAAATTTAAAAGGAAGTTCATCAATAATTATTATCTTAGCAAGTACAATAAGAGTTTGATTTTCATTAAATTTAACAAGTTTTAAATTCATGGCATTAGGATTACCCTCATGTTCCTTTCCAATAGCCAATGTCTTTTGTTTCTCGTCAACTCCTGTTAGGGTTCTTTATACAAAATCTCATATGTTTGATTTACCATAATACTTGCAAAATGCATCATCACCTACCTATTAAAACGACAACATACCTTTGAAGGAGCCTTGGAAGGTTTTCTCTTGAATTCATTGCGTTGTTTAGATGATCCTTGTTGTGTAGGAACTTCTGGCACCTGTTTTGATTGCGATGGAGCTGAAATTGGTGGAGGTTGAATAGCACCACCTAAGGAGGGAGCAATCGGTGGCATAGGACTTGAGGCATTCATACTTGTAGTTCCACTTGTAGGTACTATTTTTCTTTGTTATTTGTGCAGACAATCTGTGCACCAAATAATATAATATTAAAACTTAAAAGGAGGCAATCAAGACATCATACAAGTTAATTAATGTATAGTTAATTGTATCTACATCTTATTTTATCTTTTTAAAAGAATCATTGTATTATAATAAAGTATAGGAATTGAACTATAATAAGTATAAGATCAAAATTGACATGTAAATAATATTGAAGTATATAAATAATACTGAAATATGTAGATAATATTGATTATTGAAGTTAATATAGAGAACTTAACAACATCGAATTTGCTATTTGGCAATAATATTCTTATGATGTCTTGATTTGGTATTAATATTATGTTTAGTAATGACATATATGGCTGCTGATTTGGTATTAATTCCTATCGCAGATTAAATTGTTATTCCTATCACAGATTAAATTCCAATGACATATATTATACATATAGTCTTGATTTGGTATTAATTCCTATTGCAAATTAAATTGCTATTCAGTACATCCATTTTGCTATTCAACAACAATATTCCTCATGCCAGTAATAAACTATTCTGTGATAGAAACATGTAAACTAGACCAACATTAGTGATACAAAAACATTAAATCACTAATTACCAACATTGATCAGTGATGCAAAAATAGTAAAACAATAATTGCCAACATTGATAGGCAACTTGACTATGAAAATAATAAAAAGAATTCAAGAAATAGCTACAAAGTTTGGAATTAGTTTTGTACTAGTGATGGCTAGTGGAAAACACCTGTGAAAGTGGAAAGCACTGGTGAAAGCACAACGATGGTCGATGGGTCCGCATGACAACGGAGAAGTGAAGAACTACTTGCTATTTAAGGATTTTAGAAAAAGAAAAGAAAGATGAAGTGAAGAACCAATGAAAGCACTAAGGTGGCCAATGGATCCACACGACAACGAAGAAGAAGTGAAGAATCACAACCACTTGCTATTTAGGATTTTTAGAAAAAAGAAAAGAAAGATGAAGTGAGGGAAAGGGTAGTGTAGAGAGTGAATAGTGACATGGACATGGTGTGTGAAAAGTGAAAACTTTCGGCTGAGCTTGGATTAGCACTATATATTTAAAATAATAAATTATAAACTATAAAAGATATTTTTTAATTTAAAATAATAAATAATAATAAAATCTTATTTTTGGGTTTGGTTGGATTGGGTTTCAGGTTCAACTCCTAAACTCATCACCCAACCAGTAGGTGATTGGGTTTGATCGGGTTGGGTTGGGTTTCACCAATCTAAAAAAAAACTCAACCCAATCTCTTTGGGTTGGATTGGGTCATCGAGTCACCAACCCAATGAACACCCCTAATTTCTGTTAATGGGCTCTATATAACATGCTAATTAAGTCTTTTTTTATTTGTTTAAAAAGCATATGTCCTTGATGTCTTGCTGAGTTTCGTTCTCCATTTTCATTGGTAAAAATTGCTAGATTATGTCATGAAAAAGTAAAGTAGACAACTACTGCTAATTTGATGTTATCGTATTAATTTTACTTACTATAAAGAATAAAATAATTCAATGAAGATGGAATTTCCTAAATATTTTTTATATTTAATTAAAATTAATAAATTATTTCAGCATGAACTTAATTTTATTCTTTGATGGATAGTAAAATAAAATATTTTAATTTAAAAATATATAATTAGACATAGATTAAATAATGATAAAATAGCATATAAATTGTGTTTAAAGGATAAAATATATTAATTATAATCCCTTATCTTTAGTGTTTTTTATTTGGTACATTAAGTTTCTTTATGATTTTTTATTGTTTGAAAGTTTTATTTTAGTTAATTATTTCATGAGGATTTTGATAATACTTTGTTTGATTTCATGGCCTAAAGAGATATAGCCTTGTTTTTGTGAATGAACTACTTTTAGATTTGATGATACTTTGCTTGTTATGCTTATAGTTTTAGATTTTTTACCCATTCATGAATACAAATGACCATGATTCTTATTTTCTCTTGATTATCATGATGTTGTGGTTGTGCTAATTCTACAACTTGCTGCTTGACTTTGTTTTGTTTGGATACGAGAGAATCTTTTGTGTTACATAGAATTGTATGGTTGATTAGTGGATTTTGTTGATAGCTAATTGTGAAATGCAAAATTCTGAAAGTCTCATTATTTAATGAATCCATTTACAACTTTGTAGTTTTTAATAAATTTTAAATAGTAATTGAGTGTAAGATAGGAAGAATACTTGGTGGTTTCAGTGTTTTAATCTCTTTAGGAGGTTTTGGTGTCAATATATTATTGCTCTTCTGATTTTTTTGGTGGGGTGAAATCATATGTACTCTGATGGATAATGAAAAAATGGATAGTAACTTATTTCTTTTAGATTTCCCTAGATAATGATATCATCTTTATGCAGATGTGTATCAAGTGAGAAAAATAATAAACATTATTGGTGTAGTTAATGCACCTGTAATTTCATGTGAGGTGCAATTCAAGTTGTCTAATTTTAAAATGGTTGTCAAACAAAGATGAATTCAAATAAAGGGCTTGATGAAACATCCAAGGTTAAAAGAAAATTTGTTGAAGCTCCAACTAAGCAACTTATGAAGAATACAATGTTCGATAAAATAATCAACGACTCAAGAGCAAAGTTACAGGCTATTAACAGAGCATTGATTGAATATGGCATTTCAAAATCCAAAGAACAACCAAGAAAATTTAAAGGAAAAGTTGCAACCTCAAAAAATGGAAATATTAGAAAAGAGCAATAGTAACGCAAAGTTGCAAGCCATCAAGAGAGCATTGTTTGAAGTTCACAATTTAAGAATATCCAAAAAACAACCAATGAAGGAAAACACAAAAAAAGACAATTCTAGCATAAAGCAATTGTACTTGAAAAAAGACATGGATGTGGGTTGAAATTAGTAATTCAAATATAAAAGAAAAACCTGCAAAAAGGACAAGAATGCAAGATGACAACTCAATGGTAAATGAAGAATCTAAAAAAAAGGAAGTGGTAGAAGATGGTGAGTCAATAACGAGACAACAAAGTGCTATTAAAAAGGGACAAAGAACCCCATTGTGTTGATCAATGTTAGTTGGTGTTTTTCTTAAAGAAAATGTAGAAGATGGTGATGAAAATGCTAAATAAGATGACGAAGAGGAAAAATGGCAAAATGAAAGTAAGGATGACCATCATGATGAAGAAGAAAATGCATACCTAGATAAAAGCATTGGAATAGATGCATAACAAGAAGGTAACTATTTGAATCTCAAGAAATAATAAAATTATTTATTACTTTTTTTTTTGCAATTTTATAAGTGTTATATAAAGACAACACGTTTTTTAAAATACTCTACTTTGAAGGAAATATTAAAGCATCGTCCCTTAAACATTTCTGAAGATCATTTCAAGCAATTGATGTATTGGAAAAATAGTACTATCCAAGTAAGAAGATGTTATATATTATTACTTTAAATTTTAAATTTATATTTTGTTATTTAATTGTAATTTTTTCTTCAAAATGCATAGTATTAGTGAAAGAAATGACACTAAGAGGGCTAAGTAAAAGTATATGCATCGTATGAGACCAATAAACTCTGCTACAGATCATACTGAATTGGTATTGGTTCATGTGATTGTGTCTAATTTTGTTATATTTGTTATGATAAATTTCTTTGATTAATATTTTTGAATTAATTTTGTATCTTTAATTGATGTAGTGTGCAAATAAGAAGGAAGGTGAAGAAATCAGCTATGCTTAAATGTTTATCAAAACTCATCAAGGTCATGCAAGTCGAAAGGGAAAATCATTGTTTGAAGAAACAAAAAATGCTATTGTAAGTTTAGTTATTTAATTGTATTATTCTTTTATTACTCATGTACATGTTTTTTTTTGTTAAACTGCATTTCAAGCTTTTCTTTAAAACTCAACTGAAATTGTGGAACAAATATTTGAAGATTTATTTGGAAAAGAAAAACCTGGTCAAGTGCATTGTTATGGAAAGACAATAACACCCACAATATTGAAAAAAAAATGAAGAAATAGTTGCTATAAAAAAAGGATATGTGGCTAAAATGAGTGGCATGGCAAGGCAAATTAAAGATATGCATGCAATTTGTGAAAAAAAATTCATGGTGAAGCAACATAATGGAGAATTAGATGAGGATGAAGTAGATTAGTTGATGACACGTGTTTTAGGCAATGAAAATAGTGTAACAATGACATATTCTTTTGCATCAACTCATAATCCAAATTATGGCTCGCATGTAAAATTATAATTGTTTGTCGATATTGCTTGCTGAAAACTTCCTTTCTTTATTACTAATTAAGGTGTTGTGCATAATAGTTCACAATTATGTTGTCATTGATTTTATAATACTTCAAAATTATTGATTATGTTGTCACTAAAAATTTCTTACTAAAATCCTAATTATGTTGTCGTTGATTTTTTTTAAGAGTTCAAAATTACTCAATAACACAACAACAGGATGAGAAAATTACCTTTAACAGTAGTTTTCAAGGATTAACTTTGACTAAATCAGGTTGTAGATATGTATTTAAGAGCTATGTATGATGGAACCAGAAACATGAAACATTGATGTCTTGTGGATGTTATTGTACTATACTAGGGTGCATGTCCACCACCATTGTAATTTCCTTTTTTGTTATTGTAATTTCGTTGCCTACTTTACTAAAAAAATTAGTTTTTATTATGATTATTATTTGCTCTCTACAGTACAACCATTTGCTTATGATGATAGTGTATTATTGGTTTCTTTAAGTGATTACTGCATCACATACTTTTTTTATTGTCTGAATGGGAATAGCTAAATTATGTTGTTAATGAAAAAAAAATCATTTTTGGGACAAAGTGAAATTTAGTCAAATTTCAGGACTAAAACTTATTTGTCATTCTTTAAATCTGAATGTTTGGTTTGATATAAGTTAGGTAAGTAATTATTGTTGATAGATTATTTGCTTCGATGTAAGTTTGGTTTGAGGTAAGTTGGGTAAGTGATTCACATCTTGTTGTTTGGGTTTGGTAATATTTAGATTGTGTGATGGATTATGCTTGTGTAGATTGTGTGATGGATTATTCTTGTGTAGAATCTAAAGGTCTCTATACACATCTCTATATTGTGGCTTAAATGTTTGTCCAGTTATTCTGATGAAGTCTTCCTCGTAAAGTTTTAACACTTGGTCAAATTAGCACTTTATAATCCATATATTTGATTTGATCCATTATTAATCAAATTGGATTGCTATCATTGTTTTTAAAAAACTTGATCCAACTCAATCCGATTATAATTAATTGGATCAAATTTTATTTTACCCAAATCTAATCCAATCCGATGTGAGTTCTCCTACTTAATAAACTACTAATATTAATAATAGTAATTATTTCAAGTTACTCACTTATTAATTTCCAAGCAAACCAACAACCACTTTAAACCACTTAAGTATGCCTTACTAAAGGAGTTGTTATAAGGTTAATTTAATGGAAACATTCATGTGAGGGAGAGAGATTGCAAGTTTGGACATTTTCGTATGAAATAACGACACTAATAATTATCATTTTCTTATAAAATAAAAAATTATATATTACTAAATATTATAATTTTATTTAAAAATATATAAAAATTAAATGATATATCTTCACAAGATTGTTAATTCAAATTTGTTAATCCAAATTTTTGTATCATCTCTATTGAGTTTTCTTCAACATAGATATAGATATAAGAATTGAATTTTTTACTACCATGTCTAAGGAGTATGATTCTTTTAGAGCTTATCTACATTTATTTTAGGTTTTTGTTTAAAACTTATACTATAGTAAGGGTTGGTTTGCTAAAGGCATGTATTATGTTCACCCCTCTCATTATGGGCGCACCCTTCTAGGCATGCTTAAGGCATGACTACTATTCCTACCTCTTAGTTGCTAGATGTCATACCCCCTAGTCATGCCTTAAGCATGACTACTTTTTACAACCTCTTTATACTATTTACACCTTCCTCTATCTAGACTAGATTAGGGATAAATTCATTAGTTGGTTATAAATGACCATAGTTAGCTAATCATGGTTAGATGTAACTCAACTAGAGTTAGCCTAATCTTGGTTAGATTAACTATGGTCTAGTTAGCCTATCCTATCCCTTCTAGCTTGAGTGAGTGTGAGAGAGAGTTCTCTTCCTCCTTGGTCGTGAGCCTCTCTCCCTAGGGAGAGAGTTCTTCTAGCTTTTATCAAGGATCCCTCCTTGTGGCAGGCATCCTAAACTCATCTCTCACCCTTGAGAGTGGTGTTTTCTCCTCCATTCATCTTCTATCCAAACTCCATTTCACATTAATCCAACCTTTTCATGGAAGTAGATCTTAGGGAGAAGTTGAGTCTTCATCATATGGTATCAAGAGCCAACTTCCATTGAGGTGAAGTTCTTCTAATTTCTTCTAATTTTGACCTTTGCTTCTTGTTCTTGTTATTTTTTTTTATTTCCATCTTGTCCATTTAATCTCCATTATTGTATTGTTTTAGTTTGTCTTGTGTTTCTTTAAATTTGTTCTTCATTTTAATATTGCACTCTATATTTTGTTTCATTTTATGGTTCAATTTTTGCTGCTTATTTCCATTGAATCATAATGTGTTCTCTTCAGGATTTTTTCAATATTCTGCCCAGATTTTTTATTTTTTTAATATTTATATGTTATCCTAAGAGGATCATTATGATGACTTCACAAAATTTATGAAAGAAGCCACACAATTGTGGTCTTGATCCTTGGATGCATTTTGTGCCTTTTTCTTTGTGTTTTGCTTTTATTTCTCTGTTTTTACTGCACCTATTTCTCTATTTTTTCCAGCCCTATTTCTCTATTTTTGTGTCACATTCTTGGTCATTTTGAGTCATTTATTTTTAGTTTTAATTCTCCTATGTTGTGTCTTAGTTTGGTATTCTTTAGTCCTTTTAATTGTCATTTAAATTCCATTGTTTAGCTCTTTTATTTTACCATAAAAGTGTGTTGTTTCTCTATTGGAAATTGAGCATCAAAGAGGCTTACTCTTGATTAGATGTCCTTAGAGTCTCACATGTTTTTTAGATCTTAGCATGTTTTTTAAAAAAACAACCTTCAAAAAATTAATGCTCAATTTCTTCCAAATTTCATTCACTTGTTCAATAATTTTAGTAGCTTAATTTTGTGCTAGTTTTTGTAGTGATTTTTGTTGATTGGCTTTGAGAGGTATGTTGGGTATGTAATTGGGCTTATTATTGAGTAATCAAGTTGACCTCAACTTCCATAAAACTCTCCTTGTGCCATTTATTTTTTATCACCTAAAATTACTAGTTTATATTAGGTTGCTTTGCTTCTTAATTTTGCACTTTTGTATATCAATTATGGTGGTCATTTCCTATCCTTTGTTCAAGCATTTATGATTCTTTGACTCCTCACCATATTTGCTTCAAAATTTTGTTAAGAGGTGTAGAAAAATTCTATAAAAAAATAGAAATCAAAAGAAAACAAGTAAAAAAAAACGTGTTAGTAAAAAAAATTGTTAAAAAAAGAAGTAAAAAAAACAAAATATCTTTAGTGCACCTCATATTGTACCAATCACTAAAAGGAGTGTTAAAAAAAATTAATGAATCTTGCTTGATCATGCTTGCATATAATTTGGCCATATTGATTTTAAATGGTGCAAATGATTGAAACTTTTGAGTCATTTTTCTTGTTTTTGTAGTACATTCTATTCTAGGCCCATTTTAGGAATTTCCTTTGTGTGCCACCTTTCTTTCTACACCTTAATTTTTGCTTGTCTCATTTCATATAATCTTTGAGTTTGTCAAATAATTGTTTCATTTGGAAGTTTAGTTTTGCTTCATTTGTGCTTTGTTTGCTTTGTGTCTTCTTCCATTTCCTTGCCCTTATTGTGCACCACCTCTATGTGTGTAGGGACCAAAATTTGGAGACTTGCCACTTGATAGCATTTTGGGTGTTGATTAAAGGCATAAGAACCTATTCTTGGAGGAGGGACTTACCAAAAGGGGAAGCATACACTTGAGAGGAAAAACACTTGGAGAAGAGCCATAACTTCAATCAACATTTCTTTAATTTTTACATTTTAAATTGGTGTATTTTGAGGCCATTTTTAATTAGAGATGTTGGATGCCCATAAGGGTCACCTCTTCTGTGTGTAATAATTTAGTTTCTCGTTTAAGTGTGAGTGAGGAATCGGTACTCCTAACTCATACTTTAGGAGCACGTTAATCCTTAAATTTTGCTTTGATTTTTTCAATTTATTACTTTTGGCGTTTTAATCAAGTATTTCAAAGTACCAAAGGCTTAAAAACACTTTAGGTGAGAAAACCTTAAAGAGAGGAGTGTTTCTTGCATTTTCTTAGTCCTTAACCCTTACACTTTTAATGTCTTCACACACATCTAAGAATGTTAGAAATGTTAATAAGAGTAGGATAAATCAAAGAGAAAAAAATGGGAGGAATATAAGAAAAGGTTAAAAAGAGAAAATGAAGAGTATGAAAAAGAGAGAAAAGAAATAGAGGAGAAAAGACAAAAAGAAGAGAAGAATATAGGAAAGAAAGAGAAGAGAGGGAACAAATAAGACAAGAGAGGAAAGAGCAAGAGAAAAGAGAAAGAGAAAAGAGAGACAAAAGAGAAAAAGAAGAAAGAGAGAAAAGAGAGACAAGAAAGAAGAGAAAAAGAAAATCAAGAAAGAGAAGAAAGAGAAAAAGGAAGAGAATAGAGAAGAGAAAAAATGAAAAGAGAAAGAAAAGCATGGGAGCAAGAAAGAGAAAAGAGAGAAAAAAGTTAGAAAGAAAAGAAAGGAGAGAAAAACAAGAAAAAAAACAAAGAGAGCTAGAAAAAAGGGAAGAACAGAGGAAACAAAAAGAGAGAGATGCCTGTAAAAGCCCATATGGTAACCTTTACACACTTTATAGGACCCAGAAGAACCTAGAATAACCTATGATATTCATACTTCTTCTAGTAAGAAGGAAGACCCTAAGAGGCTTCCTAAGAAAAAGGAAAACCCTTTTAGGCATAAACCCAAAAGAGAGTCATCCAAAAGAAAGTGTATTGAGAGAAAACACTTGAGCGGGAGTGACATCCCTAATACTAGTACGAGCAATCATCCTAGGAACCTTAAGTGCTTTAAATGCTTAGATAAGGGTCACATTGCTTTGCATTGCCCTAAAAGAAAAAGGGATTTAGGGGGGAAATCAAATGAAGAGAGTAGTCATTCATGTGATGATCTCTTGAAAGTGAAAAAGCTTCTTGGAAGTCATCCTTGTAAAGATACTCATACTCAAAGAGAGACTGTTTTTCAAACACGATGTAAAGTTTTGGGCAAAATTTGTTCTCTCATTGTGGATGGAGGGTCGTGCTACAATTGTTGTAGCACAAGGTTGGTTGAAAAGTTGGTTCTTAATACTACTCCTCATCATTCACCTTACTCTTTACATGGACTCAATGATGAGAAAGGTGTAGTAGTAAGAGAGCAAGTGGAGATTAGCTTTTCCATACGGCACTATAAGGACAAAGTTTTATCTGATGTAGTCCCTATGAGAGTTAGTCACATGCTGTTGGGAAGGCCATGGCAACATGATAGAAAAACTTTGCACAATGGCCTCACCAATAAAATCACTCTCTCTCATAAGGGGAAAAAGTTCACCTTATATCCTCTGAATCCTATTCGGGCTTTCGAGGATAGAAGGCACATTAAGCTTAAGAGAGAAAGGGATACAATTGAGGATAAGGATGTTGGTAGGAAGACCAAGCCTAAAGAAGATCCACTTTTACCTTCAAAAGAGGTTCTTTACATAGAGAAATCTTCCCACCAACCCATACAAAATGAACAAGTTAAATTTGATGTTGTGCTTAGACCTTTTAAGCATAATGACCCACAACCTCAAATCCAACTTGAACATAACTCTTGGGAGGAGTGCTCTAATGCACCAAGTCTAAACCCCAGTCACCATTTTAATCATAATGGGTCAAGGCTTGGCACATCAAGGGCGGATTGGGGATTTTTTCCGTTGAGGGAAGAGCACCAAGATGATCTTCAAATTGAAACACTTCATGGTGCCACCCTTTACTATCTCAACCCACTAAGGGAAAATTTTGTTCCTACTCCATCCCTCTTTGTTGAGAAACACCTGCTTATTACTTTGTCTATCTTTTGGCAAGTATCGAAGAAATAGAAGAAAAGCTTAAGATTTGAGGGCAAATCCTTTTAAGGGAGAGGGGATGATGCAATCCGGCTCAAGGCCCTTGAAGGATATATGAAGAAGCTTTATTCCATTGTATAAATTAGAATTTAGGACTTTTTATAATTTTTTTGACTTTGACTTTTTAGTAAGTTGACTCCTAAAGTCAACCTTCCCTTTTGACCATTGTATTTAGGTTACCCTTTTAGGTTATCTTTTATTTTTTTAAAAGGTACTATAGTTATCATGTTAGAGTTTGCTAAGATGGGTTAACTTTTAGAGAAGATGAACATATGTTATGTTCACCCCTCTCATTATGGGCGCACCCGTCTAAGCATGCTTAAGGCATGACTACTATTCCTACCTCTTAGTTGCTAGATACCACACCCCCTAGTCATGCCTTAAGCATGACTACTTTTTACCGCCTCTTTATACTGTTTATACCTGTTTGTATCTAGACTAGATTAGGGAGAAATTTATTAGTTGGTTATACATGACCATAGTTAGCTAATTATGGTTAGATGTGACTCAACTAGAGTTAGCCTAATCTTGGTTAGATTAACTATGGTTTAGTTAGCCTAACCTATCCCTTCTAGCTTATAAATAAGACCTTTCACCTACATGTAATCATCTTTTGGATCATTGAATATAATTTGAGCATTTTAGCTTGAGTGTGAGCCTTGAGTGAGTGTGAGAGAGAGTTCTCTTCCTCCTTAGCCGTGAGGCTCTCTCCCTTGGGAGAGAGTTCTTCTAGCTTTTATCAAGGATCCCTCCTTATGGCAAGCATCCTAAACTCATCTCTCACCCTTGAGAGTGGCGTTTTCCCCTCCATTCCTCTTCTATCCAAACTTCATTTCACATTAATCTAACCTCTTCATGGAAGTAGATCTTAGGGAGAAGTTGAGTCTTCATCATATGGGCCCACTAGCAATTAATTTGGCGTCATCCAATTCCTTCGTCTGTAACAATAACTCTTTAAATATGAAATGGATAGGATGGGAAGAGAAACAACATTGTAATTAACAACAAAAGTAAACATTAGAAAAATTGGGTCTGATGACCCAAACACTCGATGCGACTCCATCCAATCCTACCCAATCATACTATTAAATTATTATTATTTGAAATTATGTGATTTGTTTTTACGTATATTTTTTATATTATGCTTTTATTAGTTTGTATAAATTTTGTAGTTTCTATTTATTTATATGACTTGGTTAGTTTAGACAAATTATGTTTACTTTTATTTTAGACAAATTTTTCTTTAGTTATTATTATTTGAAAATTTAGGTGTATGTTAATTTTAATTTATTTTAATTTTGATATATAATTTGTAACTATAATTTATTGTTATTTTTATGTTATAATAATGATGTAGTCTATTTTTTAAAAGAATATCCTAAAAATTATTTTCTTAACAATATTTTTAAATATCATAAGAAAAATGCAACTAAAATATTTTTTTATTACAATGCATACGTGTTGCAAATGTATTTTTTATTCCCAAATTATTATGCTTTTATAAATTTAAATCTAGTATTTTTTTCTCATATGTTATATTGCTAGATAAAAGCTACTTTCGGTCTATTACACTTACAACCTACTTCGGAAGTTATTCAACAAAAAAAATAATTCATATATAAAGAGGGATGTACGGATTCAGAAAAAAAAATCTTTAAAAGGACCATTCGAAAAAACTTAAGATTTATATATTCATATATTAGCATAAAATATTAGACAAAGTATTTATATTTTTAAATATATTTATATAGAAAAAAATTAAATAATATTTAAAAATGAATAATGAATTTATACCTAAAAAATTATATTTACAAAACTTCATTAAGTTTTTCTTCCTAATAATAATGTATTTTTTATTTTAATCTTTCAAAGTTTTTTTTTTAATTTAGTCCTTTATAGAAACTTAATGGCTCAGTGAATATATATATATAGACATTTTTCTGAGATAATTAGGAACGAACCGGGACCACCAGGCTAAACCAACGGATTTACTGTGTCTCCTACGACTAACTACCGGGACCACCCTTACCGGCTGACCAACGCTTCATCCTAATTACTAGATCGTGTTCTGGATTATTAAACTTGCTTTTAAAAGTTTACAGAAAATGATAGATGTTAACAATGAAGAATCGGAAGAAACTAAGTTAAATATGATCCATCATGAACTAAGAATTCCTCAAATTGAACATGAATTAAATAAATGGAATATACCTAAATTAGATATTAAAACTATTTATAAAACTTCGTTTAAAGATATGTTTAAATCAGAATATATAATTAAAACAGTAGAAAAAGAAATAGATTTAAAATCTACCCAACAAGAAATTCCATTAATATCTACTCAATTAATTATGGAACATTTAAAAGAATATCGATATTTGCATATAGGGTCAATTCAAATAGCGATAAAACCCCTGTTCAGACTAGGTATGGATATGCCCTTACTAGCCATCCTCAGGGATAACAGACCTAAAGACTTTGAAAACCAAACCCTAGCCTTAATGGAAACAAACCTACATCAAGGCCCGGTATATATTAATAATTATCCTAATTACTCAATCGCTCTGAAAAGTCTTCACGAAACAAATAATAATATAATTTTAACCATTAAAATTCTAGAAGAAAAATGGAATCACAGTTCTTTCCCCTTAACTATAGCATATCGATTGTATTATAAAGCAATGAAAACTCAATTAGCTCCAGGCGCCTTAATAATGTCCCCTAAAGATGTAACTACCATGTTATTAGTAAATCCAGAAAAGGTTAGCGCCACTGTTCCAAGAACTTTAAAACATGAAGAAATAACTTCAGGCTTAAAATGGAAATTAGAAGAGATTCTTCCTGCGGAAAGATTAGAAAATCCTGTTTTAAATAATATTATTGAATTTAGAGATGGGGCCGTAGAAGTAGCTTTTGCCCCCTTAAGAAGATCCCTTTCATATCGATCTCCGCAGACCTCTTTTGCTACAGCAAGAAGGTCAATAGATAGGTCCGGGTTTTCTATACCTAGGTCTTTGCAATATGTGGGAACAAGGTCGGATCCTACTGTTCCCCAACCAGAATATGAAGAAACTGAAAATCAACTTAATTCGCCACAGTACGAATCAGCACCTGGTCCTTCAGAATTTAATCAATTAAATGTTATTAAAAAAATTGAAATAAATAAAGATTTATTAAAACAAGAATTTTTAAATCCTGATAATAAAGAAAAAAGAGAATGGTTCTTCGAAAATTTTTCTCAAATAGAATTAAGAGAATACAGAGAAAATTATTATAATTATTTAGAAGAAAAAGAAGAAAATATTCCCTTTTTTAATTGGTTCTCGGAAAACTGTTTTAATAAACTCCAAATAAATGTTTTAAAAACCGCTGAAAAAATATGGAAAATATCTAAAGGAGAAATTATAAGTATAATTCCCCCATTAGAAGAAGTAAAATTTCCTAATATTCAAAATCATGAAGTAATAGCCTCCCCTTTTAAAATGATAACTGAAAAAAGGGATATAAATATTAAAGATATTCAAAACTTGCATACTCAAGTTAAATTATACAAATCAATTGGTTCATATAATTGCCACAGAAGTAATAGATAAAGAATTACCCCCTAAAAAGTTAGAAAGATCTTTAATTAAACCCTTTAAGTTTTCAGAAGAGGAATTAAAACATATAAAATTAGGAAAAGATTCTATGTTAGACGAAATAAATAAAAAATTGGATGCTTTAAAAATTAATAAAGTCAATACTATAATAATACCTGATGAAGAATTAGGAGATATAAATAGAGAACAGTTTGACGATAATTTATTTAAAGTTAATAAATTAAGAAGAAATGCTAGGAGTAGCTCTTCCTTAGGTCCTACCCCTAGACCCACTACTAGAAATTATTATAATAGGCCCACTCTCCCTGATATTCAGTTTGAAGAATGGGAGCTGGAGTCACCATCCTCTTTTGATGGCTCTAGTATCTATGAATGGAACATAGACGGGCTAACTGAAATGCAAATCTTAAGGAAAACAAATGAAATGACCATGGCAGCCTCAGCATATAGAACTAAACAAGATGCGGCTACTACGGTTAAGCTGCTAGTAACAGGGTTCACTGGCCAATTAAAAGGTTGGTGGGATCATTACCTCTCAGAAGAAGAAAGGTTTAATATAATGAATAGTGTAAAACAGGAAGCTGATCAAGTAATGCCTCTTATGGTAGAAACCTTAATTTTAGCAATTATTCATAACTTCGTAGGAGACCCTCAATTATTTGATCAAAGAATATCATTAATTCTTCATACAATTAGGTGTAAAACCTTAGGAGATTTTAGGTGGTACCACGATAATTTTATCACCTTAGTCTTAACTAGGTCTGATTGCAGAGAAGCATTTTGGAAAGAAAGATTTTTGGCTGGACTTCCTTCTACTTTTGCCGATAAGGTAAGAGAAAGTCTACCCCGATTATACAATGATATCCCCTTAAGAGATTTAACATATGGAAGATTAAGTACGGCTACAAAATTAATAGGTTTAGAAATTTGTGACACTCTTAAATTACAAACTCAAATTAAAAGAGATCAGGAAATGGGTATAAAAGAATTAGGTAATTTTTGTAGTCAATATGGTTATGAAAAACCTATTCCTCCCTCTGAAAAAAGAAAACAACAGTTAAGAAAACAAAAGAATTTTAAAAATCCTCAACATACCCAGAGAAGTAATTTTAAAAAATTCTCTAAAAAATTCAATAAGCCTAATAAATCCAATATAGTGTGCTATAAATGTGGAAGAATTGGCCATATGAAAAAAGATTGTAGGGTTAAAGAAAAAATAAAAGCTTTAAAAATGAGTGAAGAATTAAAAGAACAAATAGCTAATTTATTAATATTAGAAGAAGAATCTTCTGAGGAAGAAGAAGAAACGTTAGTTGAAAATAATGAATTAACTGAACATTCTGATAGCGAAAATGAAGAAAATATTCACACATGTGAAAATTTAGATACTTGTAATTGCTCTTTTAAAATCAATATGATTAAAGCAGAAACTAAATTAGCTCTAGAAATGGTGGATAAAATGGCTAATGAAGAAGATAAATTAGAATATTTATTGAAATTAAAAAATATGATGATAGAACAAGAAATAAGTAAAGAATCTAAAGAAAAAGAAAAATTCACGGGATACAATTTTTCGGAAATATTAAAAATGGATTCCTTAAATAAACCAGTTACAATAAAAGATTTGCAAAAAGAAATAAAAGATTTAAAACAAGAAGTACAGGAATTAAAATTAAAATTAGAAAATTTAACAGAACAATTTAATAATAATATTGGTTCAACTTCTAATTCCAATAACGAAGAAACAGAATTAATTAATCAAATAAAAATTCTTCAACAAAAATGGCAAATTAAAATAGCATTATCCATAGGAAACTCATTTCATAAAAATTTTATAGCATTAGTTGATTCAGGAGCAGATTTAAATTGTATACGAGAAGGATTAATTCCTACCCAATATTATGAAAAATCCTTACAAAAATTATACACTGTCAATAATTCTAAATTAAAAGTACAGTATAAACTATCTAATGCTAATATTTGTAATAAAGGAAAATGTTTTAAAAATAGTTTTATTTTAACTAAAGATATTACAGAAGAAATAATTTTGGGTACTCCTTTCTTAACTCAAATATACCCTTTTGAAGTATCTACTCAAGGAATAAAACATAAAAATCATCTTTTTGAATTTATAAACCCAATTAAATCAAAAGAAGTCTTAACCCTAAAAGACTTAACTGAAGAAAATTTTATAAATAAAATTGAGAGTAAAAATGAGCAAATTTATAAATTACAATTAGAAATAAAATATCAAAGAATTGAAAAACAACTAAATGATAATCTAATAAGAAAGAATTTTGAAAACCTTCAAAAAGATTTTGAAAAAGAAATTTGTGCTGAAATTCCCTCTGCTTTTTGGGATCGAAAGTATTTCACTATTAAATTACCGTATATAGAAGGATTTCATGAAAGTAAAATACCAACTAAAGCAAAACCAGTACAAATGAATAAAGAAACTCTTAATTATTGTAGAAAAGAAATACAGCAATTTTTGGATAAAAAATTAATTAGACCAAGTAAATCTCCATGGAGTTGTTCTGCGTTTTATGTCATGAATGCTTCTGAAATAGAACGAGGAGAACCAAGAATGGTTATTAATTACAAACCCCTTAATAATTTCTTAAAATGGATTAGATATCTGCTTCCTAATAAACAAGAATTAATAGGAAGATTATATCAAGCAGTAATTTTTTCGAAATTCGATTTAAAATCAGGATATTATCAAATTAAAGTTTCAGAAGAAGATAAATATAAAACTGCTTTTACAGTTCCTTTTGGACATTATGAATGGAATGTAATGCCTATGGGACTGAAAAATGCTCCCTCTGAATTTCAAAATATTATGAATAACATATTTAATTCTTACTCCGAATTTGCCGTAGTATATTTAGATGACGTGTTAATATTCTCTAATACTATAGAACAACACTTAAAACATCTGAGAATATTCAAAGAAATAATAAAGAAAAATGGTTTAGTCATTTCAAAAAGAAATATAAAAATAGCACAAACTAAAATAAGATTTTTAGGACATGAAATATTTCAAGGGAAAATAACTCCTATAAGTCGAAGCATTGAATTTGCAAATAAATTTCCTAATGAAATAAAAACTAAAAATCAATTACAAAGATTCTTAGGATGCATTAATTACGTAGCAGACTTCATTCCAAACCTAAGAATTAAGTGTCAGCCCCTCTTTACTAGGCTTAGAAAAAATCCAAAGCCTTGGACTGAACAACATACGGAAATAATTAAAGAGATAAAAGGTATTGTCAAAACTTTACCCTGTTTAGGAATCATTCATCCTAACTCTAAAATCATTGTAGAAACAGATGCGTCTGAAATAGGTTTTGGAGGAATTTTAAAACAAACCTTTTCAGGAGAAAAAGAACAAATAGTAAGATTCCATTCAGGAGCTTGGGCAGGAGCTCAAATTAATTATAGTGTCATTAAAAAAAGAAATTTTAAGCATAGTATTATGTATTAACAAATTTCAAAATGATTTAATGAACAAAGAATTTCTTTTAAGAATTGATTGTAAATCAGCTAAAGAGGTTTTAGAAAAAGACGTTAAAAATATTGTTTCTAAACAAATTTTTGCCAGATGGCAAAGCATCTTATCCTGTTTTGATTTTAAAATTGAATTTATAAAAGGAATTAACAATTCTATTCTAGATTTTCTAACTAGAGAATTTCTTCAGGGCACTCCCCTTCCACAATGAGACCCTCCGTAAAAACAGCCTTAACAGAAACCACCTCTAAATCAAAACCCTTAAGTATTGCCGATTTAGCCCCTTCTTATGCAATGAAGTCCTCTTTAAATAACCCAGTTAATACCCGAGTATTACCATCCTCTTTAACTAAAAAGACCTCAGAAGAATTATCATCAAAAAGTAATTTCCCTCCCCTAAAGACACCTAGCTCCTCTAAAAATCCAGATCCCATAAATGCTCAGAAAGATTACCATATAAAAACTCCCTGTACTCCTGTTCTACCTATCGAGCCAGAATGGGAAGAAGACGAGGCCTCCAACATAATTGACAGAATAAGCCCTAAAGGATGGGCCTGGATTCCCGATAATTTTGAAAAAACCATAAATTTTTATCAAATGATTTTGCTGGATGCTAATTCTGTTGAATTAATTCCAGAAAACGATCCAAAAAATCCTCTCATTACTAATTATTCAAAATTGAAAATTTTAAATGTTTTGTGTCCCACTGATTGGAACCAAAATTGGTTGACTCCGAAAGGCTTTTCTCGACCTTTTAAGCCAACCTCTTTTAATTACTTTGATTATCAAGAAGCTTGGAGTAAAATTCTTCTAAATACTAACCCCAAGCATTCCTGGTATATAAGTTTCAAAAATGAATTACCAATTCGATTACCTTCTTGGTTTATTAAATGGGTAATTGATTTTGGTCCAGTAAAAAGCATTTTACCCTCCCGAATTGTGAAAATGTACGATATTTTTAAAGAAATTTCTCCCTCAATTCCTTCTAAATACAAATTAACGAGTTTTTTGTCAAAAATGGGAATTGGTTGGCTGATGCAACCCCAGTACCAGATACATCATCACATGGGTGACCCGTTTCCAAAACAAGTTTGCCTAACTGTGAAGGTATTTTGGTGGCAAAAGTTTAATATTGAATATGTCGACACTAAGTTCCGCCAGTTCAAGAATTCTCCGGTTAAA